>CM066984.1:47960599-48100599 GCA_033977485.1 Hydrangea macrophylla | reverse complement strand
TGGCCCAGAGGAGGATACTAGTGATCCACAAGGCTGGGTGTCCATGATTCAAGCTCTAGAATAAATTATAGGCTTGCATGCCAACTTAGGGACTTTTTATATTCATTAGTTTCCTTTTATTTTAGTTTGGGGTGAATTATATTGGACCATAATATTTCGTAGGCTTAAAAGGGCCCAACTTTAAGCCTCAGCTATTTAAACAGTTTTAGGGTTTGTAATATTCAGTTTTGATCATTAATAATATTGTGAGAGTTTTCTCTTTGGTTCTTTGAAGAACTATTCGAACTTATCAGATTTACTCTGTGGCGTTCATACCTTGACTTATCAATCGAGTTTTCCATCCTTGATTGTGGCGTCTTCATCCTTTATACCAAGGTTCGCATCTGTTATAGGTGTTGGGTCGCGGTTTCCATTGAATCTGACAGTAGAACGGTCCGAGACATTAATCGTGTTACGGGTTTCGTCGCATTATTGGCGGGGTTCGTATCAGTTGGTATCAGAGCACAGTTCTAGTCTCAGGTTTATCATATCTTTTTCGTTTCTGTTCTTATTCGTTTCTTCTGGTTCTGTTCGTATTCATTTTGTTTCTCTTCGTTTTCTTATTCGTTCTCGTTTTTGAACCATATCAAAAAAAAAAAAAAAGGTGTTCGATTACGATCTGGAATTTCGTGTTTAGGGTTTGCGAATCTGATCTGTGATTTGCTCTTGTTACTTCGTGTTTGTTCATTCTCGTGATCGTTGTTATTGTGGTTTTTTTTCTTCTCGAGAATTAGGGTTTCTGAATCAGATACGTGAACTGTGAAGTTTGCCTGATTAAAAAAAAAAAAGAGAAGAAAAGAAAAGAAGAGATCGGTAAGCCGCGATAAAAAAAAAAAAAAAAAAAAAAAAAAAAAAAAGCTCGATCTTCTTCTTCATCGAACTCATCCTCATGATTTTCATTAGATTCATCTGATGAGAACATGGCGGCTAGCACAAGGTGGAATGCGGACCCGAACCACGTGCCAATTGGGCCGGTTACAAGGGCGCGTGCAAAGCGATTCAAGGACAATCTCAATGGGCTGGTTCAACAAATTTGGGTTGAGACTAATCTGAGTGGCCCAGAGGAGGATACTAGTGATCCACAAGGCTGGGTGTCCATGATTCAAGCTCTAGAATAAATTATAGGCTTGCATGTCAACTTAGGGACTTTTTATATTCATTAGTTTCCTTTTATTTTAGTTTGGGGTGAATTATATTGGACCATAATATTTCGTAGGCTTAAAAGGGCCCAACTTTAAGCCTCAGCTATTTAAACAGTTTTAGGGTTTGTAATATTCAGTTTTGATCATTAATAATATTGTGAGAGTTTTCTCTTTGGTTCTTTGAAGAACTATTCGAACTTATCAGATTTACTCTGTGGCGTTCATACCTTGACTTATCAATCGAGTTTTCCATCCTTGATTGTGGCGTCTTCATCCTTTATACCAAGGTTCGCATCTGTTATAGGTGTTGGGTCGCGGTTTCCATTGAATCTGACAGTAGAACGGTCCGAGACATTAATCGTGTTACGGGTTTCGTCGCATTATTGGCGGGGTTCGTATCATCATCTATGGGTATGTGCCTTTCTTGCCTTCTAGCATTTCGGATTCTTTGGGGATGCCCTTCACGCCAAGTTGCAATTTCAGCATCTTGTCTATCCATCCTATCCCGAATCTCATTAAACATCACGCCCATACGTTCAAATTGTTGCTGCATAGCTTGTAACATGAAAGACGGATCCTCCTTTCCTTCTTTGTTTGATTGAGAAGACATATTTTGAAATTTGTGAAAAAAAATGTTAGAGATAAAACCTCACAGCACTCCCTCACGTGTATGCACTCAAAATTATGTCACTCACACTCGTGTTTCACTCTTAATTGGCTTTTTTCGAAATTGATCTCACACTCTCTTGCCTTTTTCCACTCTTAACTCCCCTTTTCAGTTCTTTAATGAACTAAATGAACTTGAATCAAGAGATCTCAACGAGTAGTGTTTCAAAACTTATACCAATGGCGAAAATATTTTAGAAATGACGAATCAAAGGAGAAGGAGAAACACAATCAGAATTGAGAGAATTGAAACTCACAATCAGATTTAAAGAGAATTGAAACTAACAATCAAATTTAAGAGAGAAGAAATCAGAGATATAGTAATATTTTTATGAGAGAACTAGAAACCAAGATTAGTATGCCTCAAAGGAAGAAGATGAAACCAAAATTAGATTTGGCCTTTCTTTGATATCAATGGCTCCCTTCTTTTTTTTTTTTTTTCTTTTTTTTTTTTTTTTTTTTTGGATATCTTTTCTTTTCTTTTCTTTTCTTTTTTTTTTTTTCGGATCTCTTCTTTTCTTTTCTTTTCTTTTTTTTTCTTTATTTCTTTTTTTTTTTGTATAACTAGAGGCACAAAAACAAAAAAACAAAGAACAACACAATATAAAACAGAATTTGAAGAACAAAAGAACACGAAGAGTCACGAAGAAAATACGAAGAACAAACAGAGAATAGACGAAAAATTAAAAGGATAGATAACCTGATTTTAGAAACCTTGTTCGGATACCAAATGATGCGAACCTCGATAGACTAGCAATGAGACCCAACAACAAAGATTGAATATCTTCCCAAGAAAGCTAAAAATCAGATTGTTGTAAAAGTGAACCTGTGACCCAACGCCTATAAAGAGACGCAAACTACAGGTATTCCAATTAGTGAACCTGAGACCCAACGTCTATAAAGAGACGCAAACCACAGGTATTCTTAGTTTTGAACGCCACAAGGTGAAAACCTTGATAAGTTCTGGAAGTTCAATGAAGAACCAAGAAGAAGGAGTAAAAAACTCACTTTTTATCAATTTATCAAATCTGTCCATTACAAAAGATAAGCAAGGATATATATAGGCTTGGAACATCCCTCCAACCATAGGAATAAATGCAAGTAGTTGGAACAACCCTCCAACCATAGGAAATAATGCATTCAGGTTTTTTAGCAAAGGCTAGTACAAAAAAGTAGTTTAACTCATTAAATGCACTTAAAAACATGAACCAACTCTCAACTACTATCTATAAAACATATATAGCTATATCTTAGAGGCTATATTCAGTCCACATCTTCACATGCATGAATTAAATTGACATAGTCTTCATTTCCCTTTGGGCCACTCTTAGGAATGCTAAAATCAGCCCAAATTTCTTGAATCAGCCCATTGAAAGCTTCTTTGATCTTTTTGGACCTTGCTCTTGTAATTGGCCCATTTGGAACATGCAATGGATCTTGTAATGGCCCATGTTGATTCTCATCAATAGCCACCAAAAAGACATGTCTCTTTAAAGTTCTGATACTCGCTTGTGATATGCGTTGCTTCGCAAGTTCGTGCCAAAGAGGGGCAAATTGTAGATACCCCATTTTTTTGGCTATCAGATTTAGGAGACCCATAACTTGGTGGTTCATGATGATCAAAAATGACTCAACAAGGACTCCTGGAAGTTAGTTCTATCTCCCATAAATACTCAGAAAGTGGTACAAATGACCAAAATGCCCATAAAAGCCCAAACACTCTTAGATTTGGATCAAAAGTTTTGCAAACATTAGCATAAGAAAAGTAATAAAATGAGTTTTAAAGCAAAATCACATGAAATCGTTAGTTCCTAGAGACCACCAAAAGTCCCGAAAGTTCTCAGAAAGTCCCCGTTGACCAATTTGACCAAGGTTTGACCGAAATTGTCTGAATTCACCCGAAAGTTCTGAGATCACCCTAGATTATGAGAAAAGTACTAAAACGAGTTTTTTTAAAAAAAATCAGACGAAAATGTCAGCTCCTGGGAACTCCTAGAGGTTCCTAGAATTTCCTGGAGGTCCCTAGTTTGACCTAAAAGTTGACTTGGAGATCGAAGTACCGTATCATTTTTCAAATATTTTTCATGGACACTATAGGTCAATAGCTTTCCAACGATATATCGTACATAATTTCTGGATTTATTACGAATTTCTGAAGGTGAAAAAGGCGACCAAATTGGATTTTTTCGCGAATACCGCAAAACTTTTCAAAGCGACCCAACTCTGAATTATTTTTTTATGTAAAGTAGACTCATTACCTTTCTAACGGTATATCACAAGCTCAGTATGGAGTTCGTACGTATTTTTTGTGAATTTTGGACGAAAAATGGCCTTTCCGTGAATACTGGAACCTTTGGGGGCCTAAACAGATTAATCTGGGTGTTTGAGGAGCACTGCCATTGCGGCACTGGTCCATTGCCACCATGACATAGGCACAGTGCCACTGCGGCACTCTCCCCCAGACGGGTCCATTTTTATAATTTGTTTTGGGGGTCCAAATTGAATAATTGAAAGCCAAAACGACATAGTTTCTTGTTCACAAATGTTTGGGACCAATGGGAGCACTTTTTAAATCCCAAACTCTCACCAAATTGGCCTATATAAACCCCTCCTTAACTCCTTATTTGGGGGGGTGTTAAATGCAAGTTCTAGAGAAAGTTGTAGAGAGAGATAGGGAGAGACAAGGTTTAGAAGAGAGAAAGTGAGCTCTAAGCTATTGATTTTCTATAGAAAAGTGAGTTACAAACTTGTTTTCTTTCATTACTCTCATCTATACTTCACATTCAATACATACAACCACCATTCTTGAGCATTTATGAGTTAGGAAGCTATTTCCATGTCCAAATGTCATCCTATATGAGTGAAACATCAACCTACAAGTCCAATATCTCATTGATTATCATGCTTTGATTACTATAACTTTTTTTTTTTCGGAAAATGGTAAATATATTCCAAAAAGGATGTACACATGTACAATGGGCATACCCCAGGATAAAACAATCAGCGCAAGCAAAAGGACAAGTGGCCAATCAAACCACTGAAAAAGCCACATAAGGCCAACTTTACCTCATAAGGCAAACCAAAGAAGAAAAAAAAAACCATCAAAAGCCCAACAGCAAACACAGGACAAAATAGTACAAAGAGGAAAAGTATAGCCAATGAACGAGCAAGACTTCAATTTGGATCAACCAATCGACAGTACTAACCCATGGAGCGGCATTCCAAACAAGTTCACATCTAAACATCAGCTCTTAAATCCAATATCTAGCATAGAGATCGACTTGGGGGTGTTGTTTCCAATGAGATCTAATCTGCAAATTGATTTGAGATGTTAAAGTTTGTAGTAACTGTGCTTTAGGAGTGGCAGGACCTTTAAAAGTCCTAATGTTTCTCTCCTTCCATATTCCATAAATAGCAACCCCAAGGCAAATAATTGGGATGGCTTGTTGAATTTTCTTCCCCTTCCAATGTTGCGCCATCCACTGAACAGTAGCGTTCCAGTCTGTCCTATTCCATGTTAGCCCACACCTTTGCATCAAACCTTACCAAATAAAGGTTGCATAAGTACACTGAAAAAATAAGTGGTTGTGTGATTCCATCTGGCTATGACAAAAAACACAAGCAAGAGGACCTGGCATAAAGGCACAAATCCTGTCATGTGTGGCAAGTCTACTCTGAACTGCAATCCAAAGAATGAAGTTCTGTCTTGGAGTGCAACCTGAAAACCAAACAACTTCATACCAAAATGCCACAGGAGCAACATCTCTAAAATGGTCCCAAATGTATGTAAATTTATAATTCCCAGATGGGGAGATAGACCATGAGACACTATCTGACATTCCATTAGGTTTATACATATTAGATAAGATGTGTCTAACTTCATTCAAGCCTATGGAGTTAGACAAGGGCCATCTCCAATCATTGTTGCTTATAATAGCCTCAACTTTAGCTTTTAGATCAATTGTCGCATCATAAGCAATCCTACTTGTGTATTTTTCAAATAAAGGACCAATAGGAAGCCAATTATCAAACCAAAGGGAAGTATGTTTGCCATCACCAATCTTATGGGTAAGAATGGGTCTGACCAGTTCCCTTAGTTTTAATAATTTCTTCCAATACCAAGAGCACTGGCTAGGAGCTTTTACTTCCCAAAAGCTCTTTGTTTTAATCATGAATAAGTGTACCCATGCTTTCCACAAAGAATTATTTTTAGGGTCAAGAAGGTTACCGATGTGCTTTAAATTCAGTAGAGTATTTGTAAGATAGATATCTTTGAACCCCAAACCACCTTCTTTTTTAGGTTTGCAAACTTTAGCCCAAGCAACTTTAGCCCCATGACCTTTATTTGTGGAGCCAGTCCAGAGAAACCTCATTAAGGCTTGATCCACCTGCTTGAGGACCCCTTTTGGAAGAATGAACATTCCTGACCAATATTGTTGGATACCAGCCAACACTGACTGGATAAGCTGAGCCCTACCTGCATAGGATAAGAATTTAGATTTCCAGGAAGTAACTCTAGAGCAAATTTTATTAATTAACTCTTCACAATGGACTTTTTTCAGTTTAGTAGTTATCAGAGGGACTCCAAGGTATCGCATAGGAAGGGATCCTTTGGTAAAATGGAGTTCGTTCAGAATATCACTAGCTATTTGATCCTCCACCCCAGAGAAAAAAACACAACTTTTAGCATTGTTAGCTTGAAGACCAGAAGACCATTCATAAAATTGATTTAAAGTGTGCCGAACTAATTTAGCAGAATCAATGTCACCATTCATGAAAATAATTAAATCATCTGCAAAGCAAAGGTGAGAAATTTTTAACTTTTCACATTTCCAGGGGTATTTGAAATTGCCATTTTGAATGTTGTGTTGGAGAAGTTGACTAAGAGCCTCCATGATAAGAACAAAAAGATAAAGGGCGAGAGGATCTCCTTGCCTAAGGCCTCTAGCACCATCAAAGTATCCCACAGATTCTCCATTAAAGTTAATGGAGTATCTAGGGGAAGTAACACAGGCAAAAATCCATTTTCTTATTTTAGGAGGGAAGCCCAAAATTTCCAGAAGATCAAATAAAAATGTCCAACTAACACTATCATATGCTTTCATGAGGTCAATCTTAGTAGCAACTCTAGGTTTCCCCCCAACTTTATGATAGTTTCTAAGAAGGTCCTGAGCCAGAAGGACATTATCACTAATCTTCCTACCCTTAACAAAAGCAGACTGAGCTTGATCAATAATTGTAGGAAGAAAAGATTGAAGTCTATTAGCAATAATCTTAGATATACATTTGTAAATGGTATTACAACATGAGATTGGTCTAAAATCTCCCATCTTAGAAGGGTTGGGCACTTTGGGGATCAAAGCTATGATGGTAGCATTAGACTCTCTTAACATTTCACCTGAAATAAAAAAACTCTTGAATAGCTTCTATAACAGTAGACCCAACAGTATCCCAAGATTTTTTAAAGAAAAAAGCATTAAAACCATCTGGGCCTGGGGCCTTGTTGTCATGCAGGCTAAAAAAGAGTGTGTTTGATCTCGTCAGGATTAGGAACTCTATCAAGGTCCTCCAAAAAGTTCTCAGGTATCCTTTTATTAATAACCCTTTGAAGAATATCAATCCCAGGGTAATGGTTATTAGCAGTCGTGCCTAGTAAATCTTTAAAATACCTTACTGCCTCCAATTTAGCTTCCTCAATGGTGCAGGTATAGGTACCATCGGGTTTTTCAAGTTTGAAAATCCTTTTTCCTATTTCTTCTACTTTTAATATGTTGGAAAAAGTATTTTGAATTTTTGTCTCCTGCTTCTAACCATTGCACTCTAGATTTCTGCTTTAGCATTTCTTCTTCCATCCAAATAGCTTTCAGGAAAGTAGACAAACATTGTTTTTGTTTAGAAATAAGAGAAGAGCAACAGGGACTTTTAAGAAGGTCAGACTAAACCGCTTTGAGGTCAACCCTTGCTTTATCAGCTAAAAGTTTTTCTTTTCCAACAAAACTTTTGCTAAGCTTTTTCAGCTCATATTTAACCAGTCTAAGTTTATGACAAACTTGATACTAATTAGTACCAATGACATTATGACTCCAAGCATTAGAAACAGAGATGTTGTAAGAATCAAGATGTGTCCAGAAATTGAACAATTTAAAAGCTTTACCCTTCCTCTTAGCAGTTTTATCGAGGTAAAGGACAAGAGGGGAATGGTCCGAAATACCTGGCTCGTGGAAGTGAACATAAGAATCATTAAAATTGTCCAGCCAATTTTGGTTGACCAGGGCTCTATCCAATTTCCTTTGAGTATAGTCAATCGATCATATCTACGATTACTCCAGGTAAAGTATTCGCCCAGATACCTCAAGTCAGTAAGACAAAGAGAATTAACCACATTTTTGAAATCCGTATCCGAGTTTAAGACAAAGTCTGGATCAGAGACTTCATTTGTGTTTAAAACCACATTAAAATCTCCAAGAAAAATGTGATTTATGTTGGAGTCAAAATTGGAACTTAACTCCGTCCATAAAACTTTTCTTTCCTGGCCAGTATTAAAACCATAAATAAAAGAAGCCTCATATTGAATACTAAAGTCATCATTAGCAATGTTAACATGAATAACTTGAGAAGAGATCCTAAGGACAGTAAGGTTGATTTTTTCAGGATTCCAACCCACCCAGATTCTCCCAACAGAGTCTGGGGTGCTATTGGAGACAGAATTCCAATCCTTAAAAATAATCTTTTTAATTTTCTCCTCATTAAGATTCCTAACTTTAGTTTCAATAAGGCCAAGGACATCAACATTGTTAGCATAGATAAATTTAGCAACCTCGAATTGTTTAGAGGGGTGGTTGAGGCCCCTTATATTCCAGGAGCAAACAATCATTAAGAACGTTTATGAGATGGTTTCCGCTTTCCTGAAGAACCCCCTATTTTGTTCTTCTTAGAATGGTGAATATGTGGAGTACTAGTTGAAATAGGAGACTTACTTGGGTTATTATAAGCAATAGGGCTGACCACCTCCTCAATTGGATCAACAGAAGAGGTTGTCTCCTTACCTTTTACAAGATCTGGGGCCTCAAGAGTGCCTGAGCCTTTGTGAGCAGTAGATTGGGATAGGCTGCCTCCGTTATCTAATTGCTGCCGCTATCCCTGGATTTGCTCTCCTCCAGTAGTTGGATCCATAGAGATGTGGTCTGGACAAGAGAGAATAGGAACATCCACTTTTTCCACTCCATTTCCCCCATTAGAGTTATTGGTATTCGTAGCTGGACCATCTTCACTAACTGGAATATGCCCTTCCTGTGGTGAAGATTCAACTTGACCAGGTATTAAATTTACCATTAATTCATCCAAAGAATTTTCAATAGCAGAGAACTGGTTGGATTGCTCAATTGGAGGTATTTTTTGGTAATCAACAGGCTCCCTGATAGGATGAAGGTCCTATATCAGGAAGTTTGACTTGGACCTTGGAGGTGCTTGACCCATTTGTAGCTTGTACATCACAGTATTTACCCTTGGATTTGATCTTCCAATCCCCTTCATTACCCCCTTGAGTACTAGTAACTTCAACCTTAGGGTGGATTGGAGCCTTAGGTAACTTAGAACAATCATGCCCAAACCTAGAGCATTTGGCACATCGAATAGGAGTCCATTGGTATTCCACAGGGAGTACGATTTGTTCCATCTCCCCACTAATAGGGTCCTCAACTTCAATAATCAATTCACGAAGTAGCTCATGTTTAGCATTCAACTCAATACATATACGAGCAAAAGAAATCCTTCTGCAATCCGCTGTGACTTTGGCAACATGAAGCGGCTTACCAATTGCACTAGCAATATGGCTTAAACCAGTGGGATTCCAATACTCCAGGGGGATGTTGTAAATGTGAACCCAAACCGGAAGGGTAGTAATTGCTTCCTTGGATAGGGTAAGACCAGTATGCCAATTTTGAAGGATAATAGGCTGTCCAGAGATGTGCCATGGCCCTCCTTCCAGAATAGACAAGCTCTCTTCTTCATAATCAAATTTAAAAAAGTAAAATCCATTATCCGTAGCAACCATGTCATTTAGCCCCAATTTGCCCCATAACCTGGATGTGGAATTCTTAACAAAAGTGAATGGTAACTTTTTACCAATGAAGTAACCCACAAGGGTATTTTTCCATGCAATGCTGCCATCAATACGAACTTCCTTTGGCATGCTAACAAGTTTCCTATCGGGCCCTTCCCGCGACTTAATGTATACCAATTTGAAGTTAGTATCATTTCTGGAGGAAACAAGGGAGGCCCAAGACTTGCGCTGGGCTAGGCCTGAGCTAGAATCAAGAAGAGCAGAATTACAAGACTTAGCCGAGCCATCCATGGTTCCCGCAGCTTGAACAGAATCACTACCAGCTAGCTCACAAAAGTTAGCACGTGTTGAAAGGCTTACTGGGTCAACACTTCTGATGGCTTGGTTAGGAATAGGGCATGACACATTCCCGGGTTTCGCGGGTAAAGTGATCAGGCCCTTGTGCGCATCAACTACAGATTATAGAGGAGTGGTAAGACCACTAACTTGACCAATGGGCACAACAGTGATGTCACACTCTCCTGTCACACTTTCATTAGTGGACTGAGCCACGTGGCCAAATGTGGGCTGAGATAGATTAATAGAAGTCTCCAAAGAATTAAGAGATTTAAAACTAGATGACAGGTTTCCGGATTTTGGGGAAAAGCTGCAGCCCCCCACATGGTCTCCACGGTACCTAGCCAGCCCACTAACATGCACTGATGGGTTTTTCCCTTGACCATAGGATAAAGGGCTGGGTAATTGGAAAAAGTGACTGCCACACAATTGCTTAGTGAGCTCACTAGCTGGTTTTTGGGGAAGTAAAATATGACCGTTGGCTAGCCGCGCGTGAGACACTGCTGAAGGAGAGGCTGCGTGTAGATCACTTGAGGCAAACACCTCGGGTGAAACACATATACTACTTTTATGATCAAACTCAGCAGATTTTTTAACTTTTTCGTCATCTTCAACATCAGATAACTTTCTTATTTACATTAATGTTCATCTCCTCTTATCCCATTTCTTTTTTATTTTTCTTATTTTACTTACTAGTTTATCATCATCCAGATGATGACATGGTGTTTGAGGTGAGTGAATCCTTATGGATAGTAGCTCTTGACCTCAAAAACATGTTTGATAGATGATGATTCTAATTTCAATACTTGCAAGTATTCTTGAAGTTATGTTCAAAATAAAGCAAAGTCTTGCCAATGATTTTGGAAGTTCTTGAGGTAAGTTTTGTAGGAAACAGCTTTCCCAGAATCCGTTGACAGCGCGTATACGTTGGCACTACAAAAATTTCGTGACAGCTATAATAACCTTACAAGGTCGGAACTAGGGTTACCTTGAACTGCAAAAACGGATTGCTGTAGTAGACGAATCGAAGAACGCAGGCTCGATAACAGCTCACGATCTTCTACCGTATTCCTCTACTGCCAGAATATTGAATTGAGTGTGGCTCTTTCGAAATCCTTTTTGTTTTCTGCTCTCCCTTTTTTACGCTCTTTTTTCTATTCCGAGTTATAGTGCTCATTTAGAAAAATGCCAACTGAGAAGAATGCTAAAGCAGCATATATATAGGCTACGATAGGGACCATAAGAAGTCAACAAGGAATAGGTTTCCTTATGGAACTAGGAAACCCTAATTCGTACTGAATCAGATTCTTATTTTCATAAATTATAATTCATACCACTAAAGAATTATATTCCTCCGCTTAACTTATCTGATATGTCGGATACAAAATCCACCTGCAGGGTTTGACATAATCAAAACTTATAAGCCTCCTCAAGGGGATATCATCAATCCCAAAATTGAGACATAGATTCCATCATTAATTAATATCCACCACACAATTAATATTGTCACCCAATCCAATGAGACATTGACACATTTAAGGATCTCACCCTTTTAGATATCAAAGTGTAAATATCAAATGTACGTGTCTATAAATTAACTTAGGATTTAGAGCATAAGCACTCATAATAGCCATGAGGTATTAATTATCTTATAAGTCAGTACAAAGATAATTACCCCAAGTCAGTCCCGTTTAATACACAAAATGTACCAGCATAGTGAGTTGAATTAAACTGTACCGTTTTCCGCAGTCAAGACAAACCTACGACATCACCATGCTACAGTCCTACTAATGTCGTGTCCAATCCCATCTAAGACTGTAAACCAAAATCTTACATTCTACAAGATCCAACGGTCTGATCTTCCGTGTGTAAACCGAACTCTACACACCAAACCACCTACAATGTAGAATTAGAGATACACATGCACAATATTAAATAAACAATATAATGCAAGCATTGCCCACACAGATTCTCATAGAAATGGAATAATTGATTTTATTAAATAAATAATAAATCAACTACATAAAGCATGGCTTTTAGTATATATCCCTAACAAGTTTGATGTTAATATTCCAAGTGGTTATAATCTCCACTTAGTGCTGGAAACATAGTCCCAAAACCTCCATTTCAAAACCCCTCTTTAAACCCATCATTTTGATTCCAAGAAATAAATGTTCGTTTTCTCAAAAATCCCCCAAAACAGTGAGTTATTTTACTTGAATATAGTATTCTGAGTTTAGTACCCAATGGATGATTACAAGGCCACTTGGAAAGTCTTCCTAACTCATTAGGGAATGTCCATGATTTTTGATAAATTTTAAAACTCTTGGAAGGGTTCTATTTTGATCCAAACATTCCTTCTAGACATTCTATTTTTCTGTCACAGCAGCTTTGGTAGACTTCCAACTTGTTTTCCAGAAAACTTTTCCAAAACTAGTGGCTCCAACTCATTTTTTCCTTGAACTTCAGTGTCTTAAAGAACTTTTTTTTTTTTTTCGGAAAAATGGTGAATAAAAACAAAAAGCCAAACGGCACTTACAGAATTCAAGGGGCAAACCCCAGGGTATTACAATAAGATCAACAACATGCTATGAAATGCAAGCTCAAAGCAAGGAACAAAAGGAAACAAGCACTCAAAGCAACAATGGGAGAAATCCAAAAGGACTCAAACCCTAAATCCAATATGGAGTCAATCAAAAACGGTGGCGGCCTTTAGGCCTACTACCGCTGAATAACATCTTCGCTTCCTTTTTCTTTTGACGACCTGAGATGGGATTATCTATAACATCTGCAACTGCTATCTCAGAGGCTGTCTCATAAGTGACATCTTCCTCATGGGAGCCCTCGTTCATGGAGCTACGGACGCAACCATCAAGAGGGCCATTGTCTTCTCTGTCATAAACGAAAGGTATTAATCCATTGAAAGAGTTGTCAATTGGAACAGAAGAGGTCCTATTCTCGCAAATAGAAGTAAGATTGTTAATAGAGTATATCACATGTTCCTGTTCAGAAGATGTAGCAACACATCCATCAATATCGGATCTTCGAACCCTATTATTAGGTTCGAGATGTTGAGGAGACACTCTCGCACTCCCTTCCAAGTCAGCACCTTCGACAGTCTTTTGCCCCTTATCCTTCCTTTGGACGACTTGCCAAACACCCTTCTTAGCCCTATTATGCCGATTATCATCATTCCTCACATTCTGGCTAGCCACCTTATTACAATCATGACCGAAGGTGGAGCAGTTAGAACAGCGGATAGGCATCCATTGATACTCAACATTAATATCAAGCAGCGTATTTTTCCCATCACCATCAACCATTTCAATAGAAAATTTATCAATGAGGTCAAGATCACCGCTCACCTCAACGCAAACTCGAGCATAAGTGATACGTCTTCGGCTTGCTGTCATTCTATCCACGCGTAATGGTTTCCCAATATAGCTAGCAATGAAGCTTATACCTTTTGGGTTCCATAGCTCCAACGGAATGCCATAAAGATTAATCCAAATAGGAATAGACTGAACATCCTTCTTATCCAATCTCAGACTGGGTTTCCATGGTTGTAAAATGAGGGGTTGACCCGCGATGTACCACGGCCCCCCTTCAAGAACCGCATCTCTCTGAGTCTCACCAGGGAAGGTGAAGAAGAAAATTCCCGAGTCCGTAGCTAGCGTATCAAAGAAGCCATAGTCAGCCCATAACCGTTCCGTAGCAGAGGTAACGAGAGAGTAGGGAAGCCCTTTCCCAATGAGATAACCTACCAGAGTAGTGCCCCACTCATTACTGCCTTCATCTATTAACACTTTCGGGACTTGAAGGATCAGTTTTTCCGATCTCGTTCCATGAGGAACAAAAGCCAAAGGAAATTCAACATTAGAATTTGCGCTCGTAATAAATGGGACCTCACTAACTGCTTGAGTAGCAATGTCTCGGGTGGAACCAAACAATTCGCTAAATTTTTTCTTAGAACAGTTGTCTGTGACAGCTTTTGACTTAATCTCATGAACTGGAGCCTCATCCAGATCCTCAATAGAGAGACAAACGCTAGTTTTATCACTACATTTACCTCCCATTTGAACAAGCCCCACAGGTTGGCCAGGTGGGATAGCCACAGCCAATAGAGGATCTTGGGGGCCCACCGCTAGTAGAGGACAAGGTCCATCCCGAATATGGACAACAGTTGCTGGACGAGGGCCCACAGAAAGACTAGTCTTGTCATGACTTTGCATTGCTGCCGAGGATTGGTGCTGCGTATGGGCTAGCTCGGACTGCTGGGGTCCACCTGTCACATTACCATAGCTACACACATTATCCTTTTTAGGAGAGGGACACATGTCTGCATCATGTAGAGTAGCTCCACATTCTAGCCGTTGACCGCGCAATGGCATTAAATGCAAGAGCGGTTCATCAAGGGGCCCACGAGAGATGTGGGCGCTGGGGCGCACAACGCTTGTTTCCTTCCCCAAAATTGAAGCTCCATTTAGACAACGTGGGCCCAAGTGAGTGGGCGCTTTAAATGCGGTCTGTTGTGCGGGGCTGTTGTCTTTAATGCTCGCTGGAAATTGGATATCATGGGGTTTGTTTAGAGATAGACATGTGGGTTCCAAGTCTGCACAAAGAGGAGCTAACCGAACAGCCTCTATAATTTCCTGTGGTAAAACCTGCAACATTAAATGAGTGTCAGCCTTGTCAGCAAGGCTATACGAGCAGCCATTCTTTGAGCTGGAAAAAGAGCCGTTGGAAGGGGTGCCCCTATCCTCTACGGCAAACAACTTTGGGCCACGAGATGACAAAATTTGCTGATCAACTTTGGGCCCTTCAGCTTCTTCTCCTTGGGTTTTACATATCAAACTTGTAGACAGAGGTTGATCTCCCACCCTATCAGCATGTAATCCATCCATAAGGGAGTTCCCATCTTTACTAGGCTCAGGCTGGGGGGTTGGATGAACAGCACCCCAGGAAACTATTTCCTGGGAAGCACACAGAATTTGACTAGTAGTGGCCTTAGGTTGTGCATTAGAACAAGGAGTAGACTCGGTGTGAAACACATCTAGCAAGAAACTTTCAAAATGACTAGGATGGCCATGAGAGACAGCACCCTGATTTGCCAGAGGGACACTAGATTTAGTTGAATCAAGGCCATTGCAATTCAGTTGACCCTCAGAAACTCTTGAAAATCTATCTTTGATGGAATTGACCCAAGAAATATCTCTTTTGCTTGATAGTGCACAAGAAGGGGTTTGAAAAAGAGAAGCATTCAAAGGCCCCTCAAGGATGTCTTTAACAGCTCCATGAGGGTCTGTATCAGCTATGTGGGTATTAGCAATATCGACTTGGTCTCTTCCATCAAGCACATCACCATGAACTTCAACAAATGGTAGCTTGGCACTTGTTGTTACTAATCTTCTTTTCTCCTTAGCAAGCTCACAAGAGTCTTGAAGAGAGCCAAACCCAAGCTCTTCATCTTGATCACTGTCCAACAGCCCCTCATTTGCAACAGCATGAGCATTTACAATAGCAACAACCTCTTTTAGTTCACATAATGAGAGTGTAGGTTTTGAGTTGGAATGGGATGGGGATCTTTTAATCCTCTCTCTCTTACCCATACTTGAAACTCTTAGAGTCCTAGAGAGAAGGGGGAGCTCCTCTCTCTAGAACCCATCTTAAAGAACTTAATGTGTAATATGGGCCTCCAAATGTGGTGTTTTCAGTTTCTAAGATTTTTCTACATTTCAGTCGATAGTACGGATTCTATTTCTAAGTAACCTCTCTTGTTTATAGGATTTCTCTCAATCTACAACTTCAATTTTGATTTGGATTTTTTTTTATGTGTTCTAGACACAGTAGGGATGATATACTTCAAATTTCATGAATTCAAAACACATTAGGGATGATCTACAACTTCCAGTTCTGTCCACTATTCACAGCAAGCATGTTTTACTTTCATTCTTTGATTGAATGTTCACACGCATTCCAAATTAACTCATATCTTAAAAGTCGTTCATACTACATTTTTATATATCCTAAAATAACATTCTTCATTCATTCATGCATATTTCATGGTCTCAAATCACTTTAGAAAATTCATGAACACAAACACACTACTACTTTGCACATTCTAGGATCATACATTGCATCAATACAAGATTTAGAGTTTTTCTGACACCTAATATAAGAAGATTATAAGGAATGAACTTGATCACGCGTTCATGCTTTCCCTCGATCAAATCTTACTTTCTCATCTGTCTCGGGGATTGAGGGATCTTCTTTTCTCAAGATGTAACATGCATTACACTAGTTTTCTAAGTATCTTTGTTTTCTTTGATTTATTTGTTTCAAGAATTATTCATGTCCCCTTTAGATTAGTAAAACTTGATTACTTGATATGCGATTAGACAATTTTTCCTAAGTTTGTTTTGTGTGATCTTTCACTTTGCATTGTATGATACTTGACTTAGATCTTATGAATGATATCTTATTTTTTGATCTTCCATTTCAAGATTCTTATGCAATGTAATATACCTATCATAATATTAATTGTTGAACCAAGCATAGTACAAGATGATTATTTGGAAGCTAATTGTGGCCCGTCGAAAGATAAGGCGAGTTCCTCGTGTTTTAGTCGTGACAAAGGTCCTTCCTCTCTCGTACCAAAACCCCGAGCCAAGTTCTTTGCTTATGAAGGGTCAGTGCCCTTTATCTGTTTGGGTGAGTCAAATTGGGTTTCTTGGTTCCCTAAAGACCAAGTGACAACTCTGTATCTATTTTCATAGACTTTCTTTTTTTCAAATATTTCAAAGGAAAATCAATTCCAAAACCCGAAAAAAGGGTAGACCCCAGAGGCTGCATGTCCACACTATCTTGATGCACCAAGGGCGATCAAGCGACTATTAAGGCATGTATAGTATACTTATCACTCGTTATTAAAGCATGTTAGGACAGGTCTTTAACCTTGTTCACAGCCCGATTTTTGGACAACCAAATATTTAATCCAGAGTATGTATCAAAACTAATATTCAATTTCCAAAACACCGAGAGTGACACCCTCACACAGGCTAATAAATAATTTATTTGAAAATAGAATTTAATACTCATTAAATAAGGACACGTGATCCTGTATTAATATAAAAACTATGTATTATTAAACTTATATTCCCAATCCTCCATTTCATTATAAAAGAAATAATATTCCATTACAAATATAATATCATTTTAATTTACAAAAGGAATACAAAGTTCGTTAAATAAAATTTCTTACAAAGTTCAGAAAAAAAAAAAAAAAAAGAAAAAAAAAGAAATAAAGTCTATACATCCGATGGTCAGAGCAACTACAACGTTCCAAAGCCCAAAGACTCCATAGCCAAGCACAACGGTCACATCATCAAAAGCAATATCCTGCACATGTCATCCAACTACGTTTCAAACAGAAACTTACCTGAATGCATAACATACTCGGGGTCAGTCACATGACTGGTATGAGTTAAACAAAAATAATAAAATCTGAGGGCTCCTACCTGAACCCGTAGACTACAAACCACATTACAACACTATTGGGCCAAGACAGGTAGTTCCACACACATATTTGGACAAAAGAGTAGTTTCCATTTATGTGGTGGCAAGTAGTTTCTTGCCCAAAATCCAAAGCTACTACGATTTCATACTTAACCATCTACTTATGGTGAGCCAAACCTGTAAAATATTAGTGGACCTACCATCCTGCAAATTGAATTATCACAAACCAAGCAAACAATTCCGTATACAAACCGTGCACATTCTAACTCAAACGTCGCGTTCATTATTTCACGCTTATCAGTCTTATGAAATAATCCATTTTCATTATTTATTAGCATTAAATTTATCTTTGTATTCCCTAGGTTCACCACTTGGCCACCCTCCATGGTACAACCCACACATATATCCCATGTGTGCCCGAACATACTACCAACACCCACTCCGGTGCCAGTTTGGTTGGGGTATCAACCAAACCAGGTATACACAACAGACGGCTGATCAATATGTCAAGATGTCTATACAATATAAGCCGAGCATAAGGCTTAGGCCAGCTTGATCACGAAGCCACTGGCAAAAGTACACTCAACAAGTCTTAAGCCAGCTTGATCACGAAGCCACTGGCCAAAGCGTGCGAGCTACCAAAAACAATAACACAACAGGGAGTAGTGAACACTAAGGAATTATGTTGCGATTATCACTTATCGTTCGTATTATCCCAATAATTGTGAATTTCACGTTTATCACAAAGTTCCGTCTCATCATCCAATCACATCTCTAACTTTTAGATGTCTTCCAATTTCTTACAATAAAGGGTTTATCAATTAACCCATAACAATCTTACCTCAAAAATTTCCAATCATATTACTAGATCCCCAATATACTATTCAACGTATCTAATTTACTCCTGTTTATCAAATGACTACACAATAAGGTCAGTTATTTCAGGTACAATAACATCAACCCAAAATTCAATATTAGCCTACATGAACCCATAAAAAAAATTCAAAATCTCATAAGGTAAAGTATTATAACAATCGTTCCACAACATTTTCATCGGACACAACGTTAATGACTATCACCCTTTTTTTATAGCTCAACATTATATGAGAATTCATGTATCTCTAAGTAATTTTCGTTAAGTCATACGAATGAATAAAAAAAAAACACAACGAATCATATTTCTCCAATTTCGTACATTTTAATATACTGAAAACTGCTACTGAAATCTTCAATTTCTGCCCAAACGGTGCAGAATCAGGAAAAACTCCATTAGACGAAAAGTTTGCAGAATTGCGTTTTACATAAAAATCGCGGACAGAATGTTCAAATTCAAAGCCACGATTTTACAATAATTTTCTAAAGTTTTTGCAACTGTGTCAATTAAAAAAACGAAAATTTCACACATATTTCTTAATTACCATGAATATTTCACATATGGTTTTATCAAACTCACTATTCACCTAACCTTTTCGAATACCCTAAGTCAAAATCACAAAGTCACACGAAGGGGAAAGAAAATATCTAGATTACTTCCACAACAATAACAACGTATATCCATTACTAAGATTTAACCCTAACAATTAAATTAAACATGTACTACTTTAATTTACTCCCGTATACATGCATATATACATACGTGTATATATATATATATATATATGCTCGCATACACAAAATTTAACTCACCTCGTTGATCAAAAATCGACCACCACGAATGCTCCGCGATTCCCCACGTGCCCACGAACCCGAGACCATTCTCCTTTCTTCTTCTTCTTCTTCTTCTTCTTCTTCTTCTCTCACTCTCTCTCTCTCTCTCTCTCTCTCTCTCTCTCACACACACACACACACACACGTCTGTTCTCTCTTTGGGTGGCTAGGGTTAATGATATAAGTATATATGTACTACACACATAGTATACTATATACATACACAACATATACAAATAACTCATATATACATATCAAATCCCGTTTTTTGTCTAATGGGCTCACAAAAGAGACTCATATGGGCCCAAAATGCAGTACAACGTATTAAAATGAGTAGTCCAATGGGTACCCATGACCCCGGTACTAAGTTTTAATAATGTTAATTACATTATTTAACACATTCGCGGGCCTGTAAACACTATATAACAAAAATACATATCAACCCTTCATTTTTTTTAGTAGTGGCAGACCATTTATGTTAAAATTCGTTGTTAAAGAATATACCCCTGATATTGAATTACAATGACCTCCTCTGAGGCAACGTCAAGATACAAATAGCTCCCCTTGGTATGCAAAACTACACTAATATCCCCAATTAGAGTGTGAAACCGATAGAATTAATGTGCATGAAAAGTTTTCTATATACTCCTACAACAAAAGGTAATTTGTCAATTAAAAAATTAACACATTACAAACTTCAAAATTTACCACTTGAAAATAAATTTATTTGTACACAAATATTAGAAAAAAAAAAAAAGTAATACAATATGAATTTTTTATTTTTTACTTTGGTAAGGTAAATTGATCATTATAGAAAAACTAATAAAAAAATTACTCTTAAATGAAATGGGAAAGTATTACTCAATCCAAAACCTCCAAGGAGATTACCGTACTTTATCATACCACATGAGAATTCTCTATATTTTAACTTTATCTTGGAGATTTCAATGTAATCTATCCCTTTCTCCAATGTAGATAAATTGGGTATTTTGAAAATTCTTAACTAGAAAATTGACGATTTGGTTAGGTCAACTTCATGGTTGACCAATGGAAAGGAGGAGAGCAAGATTGTAAATTTCAAGGGATGGCAGTATAATTTTTCTAAATAGAAGGAAGGTATGTATATTTAGACCATATCTGAGGAAAAATTTAGCTTAAATTTTCACAAGATTCTTCTTTCGGTATAATTCTTCAAAACACGAAGAAAGTCCGTATAGTTAGGCCGTAACTAAGGAGAGGTGAGTATAATTTCACCTAAATTTTTCACAGGATACTTCCACTCATTAGAATCGAGAATTTCCTATGAATGTAAGTGAATATAGCTACTACAGTACAGATTATATTACACTTCGACATATGCCAACTTTTTTTCTATTTCTCAAACTTCGTAGAATTACGGTGGAAATCAATTCGATGTAGTTAATAATTTCATATTTTGTTTGAACGAGTCTGTTTGGTGGAAAGGGTCCTATCCATCAGGGCTTACTTACGAGGCTGGGTTGGATCTTTCTCCCCACCCCAATGCACTCAAGTTATGAAGGGAACTTCTCCTATGCGTGTGTGTTGGTTTGCGCATACTATGCATGTTGGAGGAGAGATTTTTTAAGAAAAATCAGGGTGGTTTGGCATAGTGATTTTGTTAGTTACAATTTTTTCTCATTGTCATGGTGTTTACAAAACCTCCTTTGTTGCAAATTTTTTCTTATGATGGTTGCAATCTTTTCTTGTCGAGTTACAATATTGCTCATCAAGTTACAATTTCTATTACTCCTATCAAGTTACAATTTTCATCATCGAATTGGTGTAAAATTGACAGCACTACAACCTCACATTTTACTCTCCCATACGCACTTTGGTGTGCACAAACCACTAGAGCTCACAACAGCATTTTCATGTTATGAATCATGAGATCACGACAGCATTTTCCAGTTATGAATCATGAGATAGCAGCATTATTTCCTGTCGTTCTGTCAAAAAAAGAGAATGAAATATTGAGTTGCATGATGAAATAATCTTGTATATGAGACACATGTCAGACAGTGAAGGCATGAATGAGTAATAGTGAACCAAATTTAGATGAGCATAATAAAAAATAAAAAAAATAATAAAAATAAAATAATTTAAGCGCAATTTATCAATTAGAGATCAATAAATATGTAGCATTGTTCTATTCTTTGTCCATATCAAAGATAGCACTTATGCTCATCCAAATTTGGTTCACTATTGCTCACTCATGCTTTCACTGTCTGACATGTCTCATACAAGGGCTCCAAAAAAAAATATTTTAAGTGCAATTTATCAATTAGAGATATCAATAAATATGTAGCATTGTTCTATTCTTTGTCCATATGAAAGATAGCACTTATGCTCATCCAAATTTGGTTCACTATTGCTCACTCATGCCTTCACTGTCTGACATGTGTCTTATACAAGGGCAAATGGAAATAAAAGGAGACACATGTCAGACAGTGAAGCATGGGTAAGCAATGATAAACCAAATTTAGGTGAGCAAAAGTGCTTGATCTCCATATGAAATTAGTATCATTGAGGCGCCCCGCGATTTTTTTAGTCTTAAAAACCCAGTGCGTTCACCCAGTGCGCTTACTCAGTGCGCACTAGAGCCTGACTCGTGTAACTTAATATCATTGCTATCCGAAACTATATACAATTAGTACGATGTAACTGGAATAATGGTTGTTTTTGAACAACACCCGTTTAACAGATTGGCCAAAAAACCCGCTGCACCAGCCAATAGCAGCAATCTGCAGCAGGTTTTTTTTTTACTGGCTGACATAGCTGATCTCTAACAATAAAAGCTATTGGTAGTCAATTTCCCTGCAACCCCCTATCTCTCTCGCTCCATGTATGTACATATAAATACACACATACATTTACAGATATATATATATATGTACATATATATACACACATACATTTACAGATATATATATATACAGCTCCGTTATCACACACCACCACAAGGGCAACACCAATGTCCAACTAACTTCGTTCAGTTGTAACATCAAACATGAATTAAATCCTTTCAGAGATTTAAAAAGAAAAAAAAAATTAGCAAATTACTATGTTTTTGAAGGAAAACAGTAGAGAATCAAAATATGTAGAGCGGTTAATGGTGACCCCGATATACATGGAAAACCCCGTGTTACGTGGAGTATCTCGTATTGTAGTGTAACGGCATCAGTGTTCACCGATAATGCCTTCCCTGAGAGCTGCCTTTGTTTTTGGTGATGAACCCATTCTTTGGTTTTGGTATCTCATGTATATCCATCACCTGAATAGTTCTTTGCTTTTTCGCTTCACAAACCAACACAAAACAAACATAATCAGTACCAAAATTAGAACAAAACCAAAGATAGTTACACATCTCGGATTGCCTATGATGCTGCTATTGCTCCTAATGCTAAAGTGGCAACTATTATTTCTCAGTTTCAATGGAATTGGCCCACCTCTAACTCCATTGGCTTAAATGAAGTTCGGGCATTCTTGTCCAATTTTTATCAACCAAATGCTCTACAAAACAATTGTTTGGACTACCTCTCCTAATGGCAAGTTTAATTTCTCTCATGTCTGGAACCACCTTAGACCCATTAATCCTGATGTCCCTTGGTACCCTTTTGTTTGGTATTCTGGGAGCACTCCTAGACAGAACTTTATATTATGGTTAGCCATCCAGAGAAGGCTAGCAACCCAAGATAGAATTTGTAATTTTACTCTTGGGCCTTTAGCTTGTTCTTTATGCCTTAGGCAAATGGACTCTCATGACCACCTTTTCTTTGAGTGTACTTGCTCCAATTTCATTTGGCAGGATTTGATGATGAGATGTGACTTGATTTGGAATGGCACCACTTGGGATAGCACTATCTCTTGGATGATCCAGTACTGGAAGGGGAGGACACCTCAGCACATGATACCCAGAATTTGTTTGGGGGTTACAATTTATGGCCTTTGGCGGGAAAGAAACAAAAGGAATTTTCAGAACTCATCTACTCCAAAAGAGCATCTCTTGAAGTTGTTTGTCTCGCAAATCAATGCTCAAATTAGGATCAAATGGAAAATTCACAACCATCTTCAAGCCTTACTGAGTAATTGGGAATAGTGTTGTTTGGAGGTTTTTCCTTTTGATTTTGTTGTTTGTGCTTGGTTTGGATTTCTTTGTTGTTCTTTTGACCTTTTGAGGCATTCCTAGTGGTTTGTTTGCCTCTTGTCCTTATGCTTTGTGCTTGATTGTTTATCCTGGGGTATGCCCCTTGTACTTGTGTACAGCCCTTTTTTGGAATCTATTTACCGTTTTCCGAAAGAAAAAAAACATAGATAACAGAATTCTAAAACAAAAACAGATCAACACAAAATAAACCAAATAAAAAAGAAAGTAAAATAACCATTTTGAGCTTCTTGATAGTTCTCATGAAGTCTCCTCCTTGCCGAAGCCAGCCTTTCAGGATCTATACTCGTCTCCTTCCTTGGTCTCTGCAGTATCACAATTATAGCCTAATTCAGAATACTGGTACTAGTAATTATTTTCCTCAGTCTTAGAGCCTAAGACGATGACGGAGTGCAATCACATTTTGAGTAAGTTTGGGTAAATACAAGAACTGATTAAAAAAGAACAGGTTCTGAACAGTTGACTTCGAAATATCTAGACAACTTGTTCTTTACCAAACCAAGGCGATCGTTCGTTTTAATCATACCTTAAAAAAAGGGCAATTGCTATGTACACTGCTAATTTTGCTATATACCCCATTCAATTTACAAAAGTGAGTATTTTTACAAGAAAAATGACTAGAATAAAGGAATTTGGGTGTACATAGCAATTCCCTAAAAAAAGGAGAATTAAAATGAAATCAGAGATCTCAACCCACCCAACTACTTTGCTCTACTTAAGAGAGTTCCAGTATCCAGTTTTAATTGGGAAATCAAAACGACAACCACCACCCAAAACTTGATGTGCATTTTTCTTTAGTTCCTCCTCAGCTACCAAAAGAGTTAAGAGGATGACAGTAAATTAAGGTGTGCATGAGATATATATAGTACATTTGGAGGAGGAGCAGAAGCAGATGCAGATTGTGGTGTTCTAGCAATTGTTGTCGCCCTGTGTTCTGGTTCCAAATTGTTCCTGTCTGAACTAGATGCCCCATCTAGAAGAAAGTATGAAAGAAATTGAAGAAAAGACTGATGAAAATGCATTTCAGAGAAGCAACTAACCAAAATGAAATACGAAAAATCCTATTCCAAAACTTAACTGTGTGGATTTGGAGAATACCCAAAATCAGGAATCTGTAAAAGAACATAACTATTAAGATCAAAAGTTTGGAATTTTCAACTACTTGTTCTCTTGTTGAAAACAGCACCACTGGATTTTTCAACCAAAAATAAAAAATCACCTGGTGGTGATGACCATTTTGAAGATTCCTTGGTGGGTTCTGGTGTGGCGAGTCTCCATCAGCTGCCACCATTAATGAACCTCATTTTTAACTTAATTCACTTCACAATAATAATAATGTAGGAAGTTTACATATATAGAAGTTTATAACAGTGGTAGAGAAAGAGAGAGAGAGAGAGAGAGAGAGAGAGAGAGAGAGAGGAATTTACTGATGATAGTGGAGGAAGTGAGTCCACCCCCACGAGTATTCAACTTAACCCATTCATCAACTAAATCTTTCCATTTTCTGTTACCAAACAACAACCAACATTCAACAACTTCAGTAACTACTTAGCTTTATTTGAGTATATGGTACAGTAATATAGATATATGTATATATAATTTTTCTATAATGGGCGAGATGTGAATATTCAAACCTCACGAGTTGTTTAACCAATCTGCGTACATCACTGGATGAATGCTTCCGCAATCGATTTACATTCCTCCCGATGTCAGTTTCCTAAAACAGACAGTTTTGTGTGTGTGTGTGTGTGTGTGTGTGTGTGTGTGTGAGAGAGAGAGAGAGAGAGAGAGAGAGAGAGAATATTTAAGGTTAAAAGGACATACAGGAAGGGGGTGGGGGAAGTGAAATTAATCCAATAACAACAGTACTAGTTTTTTACCTTGAGAGCTTTGAATGTTATGTCCATATCTGCAAGGCCTTGAAGCAATTCAACCAAAGAGTCTTCAGACTGGAAGTGCAAAAAAATTAAAGACAGGAAAAAAAAAAAAAAAAGTTTGAATCGGAAAATGAAAAACAAAAACAAAATACCTGGTGAGAATCCTCAAGCTGCTCCTTAATTTTGAGAAGTTGTGATTGTTCATCATCGTCGTCATCATCGAACAAACCAGCGTATGGATCTGGTTGTGGTTGTTGGGGGAGATTATTGTCAACGCTATGAATGGACTCCGGAGATGAAGCAACAGCAATAGCAGCAGCAGCGGCAGCTACTACATCACCATCATCATCATCTTTGTGGATCGGAGGAGGAAGCTGTCCAGCAGTACCAGCAGCAGCATCTACATCTTCTACTTTGTTGTTGTTGTTGTTGTTGTTGTTGTTGTTGCAGCAGTTGGGACAGGAGGAGGGTGTGGCCGTACTGGTGTAAAGGCGTTGGACGATATCATCTCTCCGATACTTGATTTCTTCTCTGTAATCCAACGATGCCACGCTTATCGCCGTCTCTATTAATGTCCACACGTCCACCCCTGATTTCGACAATATCTTCCTAAATTCCTCCATATCCATCATCTCCTTCTTCTCTCCTTTCTTTCTTTCAATACCCCCCACCCCCACCCCCTGATCCAATCCAATCCAATCCAACGCAACCCACCCTCTAACTTCCACCACTCTCTCCCTCCCTCCCTCCAACTTCCACCTCTCTCTCCCTCCCTCCCTCCCTCCCTCCTTCCTTACGTATCTAAACCATCTAGATCTCTTCTCTATAAAATCTCTATATCGCCCATGCCCACCCAAACTCAGCCTTTCTCTCTCTGATCTAAAAGAACAAACAAAACAGAATAACAAATCGAAGAATACAATACCAGATCCAAAACGATAAATACACCAAGTAACAACAGTGATGAAATAATTACAGAAACAGTGATGCGGCAAAATCTCGTCCCCAGTCAAAATATTTTGTCGGCAATCACAATCCACCCCTCAGCGATACCCAAACAACTCACGACAGAGTAAATGCTATTGCTAGGTTAGAGCTCATTCTCACAAATTATTTTACAATTATTTCTAGCTCTTGTGCGGTATGGATAAATTTTAATGGACCACGTATGTCATTAGAAAGAAAAATAGAAATGATTATAAATGAGTTTTGAGAATAGAAATATACGATTTGTTCTTTAAATATGGTCATTAATAGAAATGGATTCTTTCTTGATTTGGTTAACATAAATTAATCCTTAATTTGTAATAGAAATTAATAATTAGTCCATATTCCTAAATAGTTAGTTCAAATCTGAATCATTATACCCTCGTGATATATATATAACTGATTATATGTATACACATATATGCAAACATGTGAAATTTAACAAAGTCCAAATAAGGTAGTTATTAAACGGAGAGGATTTATAGGAGATAATGGATAATGTGTTGTATCCCAAAAATTATGCTGATTTTTGTTTCAAAAAAGAGCATTTTTAAATCTGCATGTAAACATGGTTAATTGTTTCGCATCACAAAAATAACAAATAATCTTGCGTGGAAGTTTAAAGGTTCAAGGAAAAGGTGAGAATTTCTGTAAACAGTGTGAGAAAATTACATACTCCCTCCGTCCCATTTTATGTGTCATCCTTTCTATTTTGGTATGTCCCAAAATTGTTGTCCACTTTTCTAAATTAATATATAAATTTTACTTAGTTTTCCAAATTGCCCTTCCTTACAACCAATACCAAAACAAAACAAAAAAGAAAGTGCAATGATTATGGGTAATTGTGGAAAGTAGGTGTAGATTCCTTTTGTCCCCTTAAATAGTTGGATTCCCAAAAAGGGAGGGAGGGAGGTAGTAAATGTTATTTATTTCACGTATCATATGAAAGGTTTTCATTTTTTCCCCATTATAATCATAGATTGTAATCATCCACATTATAAATTGTACTGTGAAAATTACTCGTCCTCAGTTGTTAACATGTGTTTGTGATTGTAGGGATAAATATCATCAATGGAGAACCAGATTTTTGCATTTTGCGAGTATCGTGGTGAGATTGCTATCTGCACAATTCCAAATAACGCAACATTTTTGGATCTTGTCAGATTTTCTGGATGAGAAATGGTCATTCATGGATGTAGATAATTTGTCTCTAAGGTATGGAGTTCCTGGGTATAGCAAGTGTATGTTGGAGGGTGAAATGGACATGTCCACCATGATTATGGTTTGTACGCATATGAATGTAAATCGTGTTGACATTGAGGTAAATGTAAGGGTGGCTGAAGATGATATGAATGGATCGGAGTTTGGTAAATGTAAGGGTGCGGATCGAAATGAATGTAATGGCACTTGGTCGTTGGATGTTGCTGATGATCATGATGATGAACCTAATTTTTTTGCTCATCGGGAGGAGTTGTTGATGGGAACTCAGTGGAGTTTGGGCATACAAGATGAAGGACAGAAGTTTGAAGGAGGTCCTGTAGAGTTTCGTAAAGCACTTTGTAAGTTTTCCATAGAAGTTGGTTTTGATTTCAAGTATTTGAAGAATGATAAACAGCGTGTGGTTGCTGTTTGTAAATTCCGTGATGACAAGGGTTGTCAATGGCGTATTTATGCGGCTAGGTCGGCGATCAATGGATACTTTTATATACGGAAGTTCAACAAGCAGCATACTTGTGGGTCAGTTGTTCGCAAATCTTATCATCCTCGTGTTACTTCGAAGTTGGTGGGTGAGTTGATGGAAGACAAAATTCGGAATGAGCCCTTGTTCCCTCCAGTTAAGATAATCGGGGAGATGAAGGACAGATATGGTCTTGATGTTAAATATTATCAGGCTTGGTTTGGCGTTGAAAATGCTAAGAGTAATATATATGGAGACCACTCTAGGTCGTTTGATCAGTTAAGATGGTATTTTGAGGAGGCTCGGAGGGTGAATCCTGGAAGCCATCTTGTTCTTGAAGTGAGTCCGTTGACGAACAGGTTTAGACGATGTTTTGTGTCATTTGCAGCTTGCGTCAATGGGTTTAGATACATTAGACCACTAATATTTCTAGATGGGACATTTTTGAAAGGGCGACATAGAGGCGTATTGCTGGGCGCAGCATGTAAAACAACCAACAAAGGTATAAAATATGTTGCTATTTTAGAAAGAATGTGATATAGAATATTACTGGGAATAGCACAAAATTGTTTAAATAATGTGACAATTTTACATATTTGTAAGGCAAATTGGCTAAATATTTTTTCAAAATATTGTTTTCACGATATTCGTTGATACAGTCCGGATCTAAGCGGACCTTAAAAAACGGAACTAAAAGATGGACTGTGTAAAAGGGGAGAATTTCTCACAAAAAAGTGAGAATTTCATACATTTTCAAATTTCTCACTTTTGAATTTTCACACAAAAAAAGTGAGAAATTCTCACTTTTTACACAGTCCGTTTTTTAAGGTCCGCTTAAGATCCAGATTGTTTTGATATATATCACATCTGTGCATATCTGTTGGGGGACTTGAATAGTAATTACAGAAGCAGAATAATAGAACTTCGTTGATAACAGTGCAAACTTCAATTCTTTTTGTGAGAATATTATGCATAGATGTGAGAATATTGATTTTGGCTATTTAAATATTGATTTTTTTTCTTGTTGGCAGAAGTGTACAACCTTGGATTTGATGTAATAAGTGCTGAGAATAAAGACAATTGGGAATGGTTTTTGAACGAGTTGAAATCTATAGTGGACACTAGTCGAAGAAATACTTTCATTTCGGATAGGCACGTTGGCATCGTTGAAGGAATAAAGAAAATTTTCCCTAATGATTACCATGGTTATTGCTTGTTTCACATGAAGTACAACATGATGGACAAGCTTAAAAAGGTTGATTCGAAGCTTCGTAGTCGGCTTATGTTCATGATGACTGAATGTGCATATGCACCTGATTACGAGTTGTATCTCGAAAAGTGGAATTATTTGGTGAACGAGGGGGGAGATAAGGTGGTTGATTTTTTGAAGGATGTGCCTGTTCGGAACTGGTGCAATGCTTTTTTTATTGGTAAAAGATATGGTGAGATGTCCTCTAGTGTTGCGGAGGCATGGAATAAAATGATTGACGAAGCACGCCAAATGCCCATTACTAGTATGATTGACAATATACGGGTGCAAATAATGAAGAGTAGGGCGAACATGACAAAACAATGCAAAAGTTGGGGAAGTGCTCTTGTGCATTTGATGCATGACCGATTGCAGGAAGCGTTAGACAAAGGCAGGACATGGCGTATTAGCTATTCTAGTGAGTTTTTGTTTGAGGTGCACTATGAACCGTCGATGTTTGTCAATATTGGTCAAAGGATTTGCAAGTGTGGCAAGTGGCAAGAGCATGGATTCCCATGTTCTCATGCTGCATCCGTTCTTGATAGAAGTAGCCATTTTTCTGGGAAGGTGATTTTGGATTATATCGAGCCATATTTCTTAACTAGTTATTATGAACTTGCGATTTCTGAGCCTATTCACCCAATTGTGACATTTGGTAGGATAGACAAAGTCACATCTGATGGATTCATTTTACCTCCTATTACTAGGAAGCTACCTGGTAGACCTAAGAAGAAGAGGATCCCATCTAGGGGAGAGAATATGCGGGGTGTCAAGTGTAGTAGATGTGGTGAGAAGAAGAGACACAATAGGAAATCATTTTTTTTTTCGGAAAAAAATGGTAAATAGAATCCGAAAAGGGCTGTACACATGTACAAGGGGCATACCCCAGGATATTCAAAAAGCACAAAGCAAAAGGACAAGTGGCAAAACAAACCACAACAAATGCCTCACAAGGCAAATCTCAAAAACCAATCACAAAAAAAGTACACAGAAAATAACCCAAAGGGAAGTCCCAAAGAACGACTCCAAGGAGAAAAAAGGCACAAACATACAACGAGCTAATGCCACTTAATCAACCAGGCATCAAGGTAGAATTGCCCTTTCCATTTGTTTCTAATTTGAGCATAAATTTGCGAGACAAAATTCCTCAGTAGTTGTTCCTTTGGTGTAGAGGCGTTCTGAAAACTCCTGTTGTTCTGTTCCCTCCACAGGCCGTAGATGGTAACTCCCAGGCAAATCCTGGGAATCATATGCTGGGGAGTCTTTCCCTTCCAATGCTAAATCATCCAATGAATAGTGCTATCCCAGGAAGTTCCATTCGAAGTCAGGTCACAACGCAGCATCAATTCCTGCCAAATAAATTTAGAATAATCACAATCAAAGAAAAGATGGCTGTGAGAATCCATTTGCCTAAGACAAAAAGTACATGCAAGTGGACCCAGAGTAAAATTGCAAATTCTATCCTGTGTGGCAAGCCTATTCTGGATGGCAAGCCAAAGAATGAAATTCTGTTGAGGCGTACATCCAGAATACCAGACAAAAGGATACCAGGGAATAACCGGGTTGGAGGGTCTAAGGTGGTTCCAAACATGGGAAAAGCTAAACTTTCCATTAGGAGAAGTAATCCAAACAATTTTATCATTCAGGCCAGAAGGTTTGTAGAAAGTTGACAAGAGGTCCCGGACCTCATTTAGTCCAATGGAAATCGAACCAGGCCAATTCCAATCAAGATGGGAGATAATAGTTGCTACTTTAGCATTTGGAGTTATAGCAGCATCATAGGCAATCCTGTTGGTATATTTCTCAAATAAAGGCCCACTTGGGAGCCAATTGTCATGCCAAAGAAATGTATCCAAACCATTACCAATTTTATGCTTGATTATGGGTCTAGCAATATTTCTAAGCTTCAAAAGCTTTCTCCAATACCAAGAGCATTGTCCGGGGGCTTTCACCTCCCAAATACTTTTGGTTTTGATCATGTACAAATGAATCCAATGCTAAACAAGGATTTATTAGTTGGATCAAGAAGGGACCCAAGGTGTTTAAGATTAAGCACAATGTTAGTGAGGAAAATATCCTTAAACCCGAGGCCTCCCTCTTGTTTGGGTCTGCAGACATTAGCCCAGGCGACTTTGGCTCCATGAGCATTCTCTGTATTGCCCGTCCAAAGAAATCTCTTCATAGCTTTCTCAACCTGTTTAAGAACACTTTTCGGAAGAATAAACATACCAGACCAATAAAGTTGAATACCAGTAAGGACAGAATGGATGAGTTGGGTTCTACCTGCAAAAGAAAGGGACTTGGACTTCCAAGAGTTGATCCGAGAGCATATTTTTGTGACAAGTTCTTCACAATGGATCTTTTTTAATTTAGTGGTAATTAAAGGAACTCCCAAATACTTTAAAGGAAGACTTCCTTTGATAAATTGGAGTTCACTTAGAATTTCAAGACCCAAACTATCATCAATCCCAGAGAAGAAAAGGCAGCTTTTAGAATTATTAGCTTGAAGGCCAGACAAGTCATAAAATTGATTCAAGGTTTTTCTAATAAGCTTAGTAGAGTCCATATCACCATTGAACAAAATAATTAAATCGTCCGCAAAGCAAAGGTGGGAAATCTTCAATTTATCGCATTTCCAGTGGAAGGAAAAAGGGCCATTAAGAATATTACATTGAAGTAACTGGCTAAAGGCATCCATAATGAAAACAAACAAATAGGGGGAGATGGGGTCACCCTGTCTAAGCCCCTTAGCTCCCTCAAAATACCCAATAGATTCACCATTAAAGTTAATGGAGTACCTAGGGGTAAAAATACAAGCTTGAATCCAATTCCTCATCCTAGGGGGGAAACCCAAAACATCAAGCAAATCAAAAAGGAAAGGCCAGCTAACATTATCATAGGCTTTCATAAGGTCAACTTTAGCAACAGCCCGAGGTTTACCACCAACCTTATGATAATCCCTTAAAAGGTCCTGAGCTAATAAAACATTGTCACTAATTTTTCTCCCTTTAACAAAAGCAGATTGAGCCTGATCAATAATCGATGGGAGCACCATCTGGAGTCTATTTGCTAAAATTTTGGAAATACACTTATATATAGTATTACAACAAGAGATAGGTCTAAAATCCCCCATTTTAGAGGGATTAGGGACCTTAGGAATCAAGGATATAATAGTAGCATTAGACTCCTTAAGCAATTCTCCAGAAGTAAAGAATTCAGTAATGGCATCAATGACTCCAGAGCCAACTGTAGTCCAGGATTTTTTAAAAAAGTGAGCATTAAAACCATCTGGGCCAGGGGCTTTATTATCATGCAAAGAGAAAAAAGTCTCTCTAATCTCCTCGGAAGTAGGAATTCTGTCAAGATTTTGAAGATAATTTTCAGGAATCCTTTTAAGAATAATGGTCCTTAAAAATTCTATCCCTGGGTAGTTATTCCCAGCAGGAGAGCCAAGGAGATTCTGGAAATGTCTAATAGCTTCATATTTCGCTTCATCAATATTACAAGTAAATTGGCCATTAGGTTTTTCCAACTTGAAGATTCTTTTTCTATTTCTCCTATCTTTGATAGATTGAAAAAAATATCTGGAATTCTTATCACCACATTCCAACCATTGCAATCTAGATTTTTGTTTGAGAGTTTCTTCCTCAATCCAAATAGATTGGAAAAAATTTTCCATGCACACTTTTTGTTTAGAAATAAGAATAGTGTCATGAGGGTGATGGAGAAGCTCAGACTGTACATTTTCCAACTCTTCCCTAGCTTTATCAACATTAAGTTTTTCTTTACCAATCAAAAGTCTACTAAACCTCTTTAAATCATGTTTAACAAGTCTAAGCTTTTGGCAAACTTGGTATTGGAGAGTACCTCTGACACTAGTATTCCAAGCTTGGGAGACAGTATCAGGATAATGGTCCAGTTGGGTCCAAAAATTGAAGAATTTAAAGGATCTACCCTTTCTCCTTGCAATTTTATCCACATAAGTAATAATAGGGGAATGGTCAGATAAACCAGGTTTGTGAAAATGAGTGTAGGAATCAGGAAAATTATCCAGCCAATCTTGGTTCACTAAGGCCCTATCTAACTTTCTTTCAGTAAAGTCAGGTCTCCCAAACCTCCTGTTACACCAAGTGAAAAACTCACCAGAGTATCTAAGGTCAAACAGCTTTAAAAGATTTACCAGATTGCAAAAGTCAGAGATCTCAGAGTTTACACAAGCATTAGGGTCAGAAATTTCATTAGGTTGTAAAACAACATTAAAATCCCCCAATATAATGTGATTAGGAGAGTTAGGGCCAACAGTAATAGACTTTAAAGTATTCCAGAGTTCAACTCTTTCGAGTCCATAGCTAGAACCGTAGACAAAAAAGGCCTCAAAGGAAATATTTTTATCATCACTTTCTATGAAAGTATGGATAAGTTGGGAGGTAGATTTTAAAATAGAAAGATGAACTTTATCTGGATTCCAACCTACCCAAATTCTCCCAACAGAATTAGTAGTGTTGTTGGTGACAAAGTTCCAATCTTTTAAAATTTTCTTTTTAATCAAATCTTCATTGGATTGTCTAACTTTTGTTTCAACAATACCAATCACATCAAGATTGTTTTGATAAATAAATTTCGCAACCTCTGATTGTCTTGAGGGTTGGTTGAGACCCCTTATATTCCAGCAGCAAATAATCATAATCAACGTTTATGGGGTTTTTTCCTCCTTCCTGAGGAATTGCTATTTTTATTAGTGTGCATTTAAGTATTCTTAATTTTGGGAGAAAGGAAAGTGGAAGAAGAATTCTGACCTGGGTCCAAAGTTATGGACTGATTTTCCTTACCAGAGCTAGCAGAGAGAATGGGGGGAAGATAGGAGAGTGAGTGTTCCCCTTTGTCCTCTAAAGCCTTGACCATAGCACCCTTAGGTTCCTTCATGGGAATTTGCACTGTGGCATCTTCAGTAACTATAGGAGGTTGTCTTGTTGGACCAGCCATAGTTTCCATACCTTCCACTTGCTCGGGGTTAGAATGCCTGTTGATATTCTGCAAGTCCTCAGAATTGGACTGTCTGGATAGAGAATCATGGGCTTGACATATTTCACCTTCCTCCAAGGAGGTGGGAGGACCTCTAGGCTCATCTTCTTCAATACCAGGAACTTCTAAGCTAGAGAACTTATTACTTTCTAGAATTACAGCTATAGGACTAGAGCTGTGGGCAATGACTGATTTCAGTCCAGAGTGAGTTCCAAGTGTCTGATCACAAGTAGTTTCATCCAACTTTGAAGAGCTTGCTGTGGCCTCATTAGTGTCAGAAATGATGAACTTTCCTCCCTCCTTAGTTTTCCATGCACCCTCCGTATTGTGTTAGGTATTAGTTGATGCATTCTGGACAGGAGTGGGAGCCTTAGGTAGTTTGGAGCAATCGTGCCCGAATCGTTTACATTTAGCACACCGAATAGGAATCCACTGGTATTCGATCGGAAGATAAATAGGGTCAATTTCACCAGTTATTGGGTCTTCAAAATCAATCACAAGCTCCTTGAGTAGTTCGTGGTTGGCATTCAATTCAACACATATTCGAGCATACGAGATTCTCCTCCCTTCGGCCGTGACTTTTGCAACATGTAAGGGTTTACCGATGGCACTTGCTATGTGGCTTAACCCCAGCGGATTCCAAAGTTCAAGAGGAATGTTGGATATATGAACCCAAACTGGAAGAGTGGAAATAGATTCTCTAGACAAAGTAAGCCCAGATTGCCATTTTCTCAAGATTATAGGCTGCCCACTAACATGCCAAGGACCTCCTTCTAGAATTGCCATACTCTCCTCCTCACTATTAAATTTAAAGAAGAAAAAACCCGAATCCGTGGCTACCATATCATGCAAGCCAAGTTTTCCCCATAATCTGTTTGTAGTATTCTTTACAAATGAAAATGGTAGCTTCTTACCTATGAAATAGCCAACAAGGGTATTATGCCATGCATGGCTTCCCTCAATAAGAACCTCCCTTGGGATGCTGAGATGTTGTCCTTTGGAGCCTTCTCGAGGCTTGATATAGTTAAGTTTGAAACCAATAGAGCTTTGCTTAGTAACTAGGGATGCCCAAGATTTAGGGCCCTCCAAGTTCCCAGTAGACTGAGGGAGATTAGGACTCTGAGTAGTGCAATTAGATCCCCCAACTAAAGTGGAATTACAAGGTCGGGAAATATGAGAGTTAGACTTGGCCAAATTTAGAGACTTTAAAGTACTAACTGTGGGCGGCAAAGTGCCAAAGGTTAGAGCTGTGTTAACCTTTGTTGGAGTAGCCAAGTGATACGGATTATTGCTGCCTAGCCTAGTGGACTTGGCCACGTGGCCATGGGTAGGAGCTTTAGCATTATGGGAAGGTAGGGGAGCACTTGAAAGAGGAGTTGAAATGCCAGCTAAAGCTTGTGGTAGTTGCACATTAACCAAGCTGGCTTCAGGAACTGTAGGCTTAGAAGCAGCTATGGAGGCCCACGGTTTGGGTATAGAAGGGGCAGAGACAGACTCAAACTGAGCCGGGTTAGAAACTGCAGCCGAGCCACCAGTGGAATCTGAGATAGCGTGTGTGCCAAAGATTGCGTGTGTATGGGGACTGGTAGAATCCACGTGTCGCAAAGTATGGGGCGACAAGGCCACCACACTGCCAGAAAATGCAGAACTATTAGACAACCCCATGTGCGCAGTTGAAAAACCAAGAGAGTCACGAGAATCACGGGCATTGTCAAGAAAAATTTAAGATTTCCCTGTGGACAAAGCGCCGGGAATTTCGGGAAAAGCAGGCTTGCCCATGTGCTGGTCAGAAGCAATGACTGGGGTTGGAGAGGTCAGCATATGACCGTTGGATATCCCACTCGTACCAAACGCTTAGGGTGCTGTGCATTTTGGATTAAGAAGATCAATAGCAACCAGATCAGTGTTGGATATTTGTTGGATTGAAGTTAATTTATCAGTAAGAAAGTAGCAAGAGTTTTAATTTGTTATGGAAATATCATATTATATCTAGTCCAACCTTTTTTTTTTGTATAGATTCGTCACATAAAAGCAGTTGGTTGTGGTATTAGTTGAGATTTGGTTGCAGAAGTTTAAGTTTTGTTTAGTGCATAATTTCACACAATATTGTTAATATTTCACATAATATTGTCGATAAAATGCATAATTCAATGAGAAATTATAACAATATTGTGAGAATTTCACACAAAAATATCACACAAAAATATTTAGATAGGTTCTAGGAATACTATGCAGTCTGGCCCTATATCCTGTGCATCAAGATGGTATATTACAATCAATTTTGAACAATTATCTAGTACGTCTACTATAATATTCACCCAAAAATATTATTCACAATCTAGCACCTTTGCACATAAAAGTCACTGTTATGGTACTTGTATTACGGAATTATGCGGTTAATTGTAAAAAAAAATCAATATTGTCTGCTTCCCACAAAACCAAAATATCTTCTACCGTAGAACTGTCTACATAAAACTTCTCGCAACTTTCATTGCTTCGTGCCCTTCCTTTGTGTACGAACGCCCTGGTGTGTTTAGGAAGGCATGAACCATAGCTGCTCGGAGTTTGACGGTATCACACATACCCGTCACTGGGATGTTATGAAATATCCTTGCCATCAACTCACATACAATAACTCCGCATTCAAGGGTACCCTGTATTTGGTGAGGTGAGCCAATAACATCCGCGACTTCAAACTCAAGGTCCAGGGTGTCAATAGGAATCCTGCCTTCTGAATGTAGACGTTTGTAGTGAGCAGACACATAGTTTTTCTGCAAGATTAACATATTCAATATCAAGGCATTTATCAATTTTATACTAAATCAAAAGGCATGGATTGGCAGTAGTAATCTGCGATGATTACCATATCAATTACATCTTGTATGTATGGATCAGTGATCCCAGGAACTTGTGATCGCAATGAGTTGAAGAACATCCACTTTGATGTGTAGCTGTCATACACACCTAGTGTCCAATGCTTAGACCTTGGACCTTTGCCTTGAGACAGAAGAGGAAAGTGCTTGAATCGAGCTGGCTGATTTCTATTGCCTAAGAAAGGATCTACTAGATTGTTTAGAGCATGTTCGTCCTTCTTGCGAACCCATTCCTGTCAATTTAAATGTTATTGAATAGTCTATTATCAAACATTAGGACTTTAAAAAACGGAAGTAAACGACGGACTGTGTAAAAAAAAGTGAGAATTTCTCACAAAATATTGAGAATTTCTCACATTTTCAAATAAACATTGTGAGTTTAAACTATGTTCAGTGTAAAATTGCAGATAACATTGTGAATATTTAACATATTATTGTCAGAAATTCGTACAATTCTCGGAGAAATTGTAACAATATAGTTTTGATTTCACACAATTAAAAGCGAAAAAGTGTTTGCTAGAATAAGGGGAAGAGTTGTTTATTACATACTAGCACTAAGCTGGGGAAAATGAATGATTTGTCAGATTGTGTGGGTGTTGATGCCTGTTCCACCCTTTCTGCTTGTTTGCTCATTAGCAGATCAGCATAACAGTCAATGACCTTCAAAATAGTAAAACTAATCAGGAAAATTTTGTGAGAATTTGTAGTAGTTATTAACATTGAAACATGAATTGCACATATTTTGAATAATTTTGTTGTTTTTTCAGTTATATTGTTAGATGATTTACACCGTAGGAGATCTCTCTCATGAGAATGATATCGCACACGTCGCATAGTGTGAGTTGCTCATCTAAATCAAGTTTGTTGAAGCAAGGTGTGCTAGTGGATGTAAACAAATGTTAGATAAAATTACATATTTTCCATCAAACAAGTTGTGATTGTGAGTCACAACGTAAGAAATTTAAATAACATGTATACTTACGTTGGTCCATCGGCAGTGAAAATCTCTTTGATGAGTTGCTTGTCATTTATGTTAGGGATATATACTAAAAGCCATGCTTTATGTAGTTGATTTATTATTCATTTAATAAAATCAGTTATTCCATTTTTATGAGAATCTGTGTGGGCAATGTTTGTATTATATTATTTATTTAATATTATGCATGTGTGTCTCTCATTCTATATAGTAGGTGGTTTGGTGTGTAGAGTTCGGCTTACACACGGAAGATCAGGCCATCAGATATTATAGAATGTAAGATTTTGGTTTACAGTCTTAGATGGGATTGGACACACCATCGGTAGGACTGCAGCATGGTGTTGTAGTAGGTTTGTCTTGACTGCGGGAAACGGTATAGTTTCAACTCACCATGCTGGTACATTTTGTGTATTAAACAGGACCGACTTGGGGTAATTATCTTTTTTTTTCGGAAAACAACTTGGGGTAATTATCTTTATACTGACTTATAAGATAATTAATACCTCATGGCTATTATGAGTGCTTATGCTCTAAATCCTAAGTTAGTTTATAGACACGTACATTTGATATTTACACTTTGATCCCTAAAAGGGTGAGATCCTTAAATGGGTCAATATCTCATTGGATTGGGTGGCAATATTAATTGTATGGTGGATATTAGTTAATAATGGAATCCATGTCTCAATTTTAGGATTGATGATATCCCCTTGAGAAAGCTTATAAGTTTTGATTATGTCAAACCCTGCAGGTGGATTTTGTATCCGACATATCAGATAAGTTAAGCAGAGGATCTCAAGGAATTTTAAGAAATTAATTAAATATGATTGTCAGTAATTATATTTAATTAATGGATATCTGTAATCTTAACATGGGGAGATAATAAGCATTTTATAACATGGAGCTCGAAATATATTTTTGAGATAAGGGTAGGAGTGCAATTATAATTCTTTAGTGGTATGAATTATAATTTATGGAAATAGGAATCTGATTCAGTTAGAATTAGGGTTTCCTAATTCCATAAGGAAGCCTATTCCTTATTGACTTCTTATGGTCCCTATCGTAGCCTATATATATGCTGCCTTGGCTCTTTTCTCAGGTTGCATGATTTCATAGTCTAAGCTTCCTTTGACCTCCTAGCTTTCTTCTAGAAGGATTTCCACCAAACCCTAGTCTCTGTGAGCATTCAAGAGACATAGGAGTGTAGATCGCTAGCGTCGGACAACGCTCACTAAAAGAGCTTCGGACTGCTCGATCTGATCGAAAGTTGCTGAATTGTCTAAACAACGTTCCTGACGTCGAGACGGAGCTGCTGTTAAAAATTCAAGTAAATCGGAGATCGTTTGATCCTCCTGACGAACACATCTTTGTCGGATCAATGTGATCAGGATTGAATCATCACAGCAATCAAAGAGAGTGTTATAACTGGGAATAGAAAATAGAACGTAAAGAGGGAAGAGCAGAAAACTAAAAGGATTTCGAAAGAGCCCACACTCATTTCGATATTCTGGCAGCAAAGGAATACGGTAGAAGATCGTGAGCTGTTATCGAGCCCGTGTTCTCGATTCTTCTACTACAGCAATCCAATTTTGCAGTTCAAGGTAACCCTAGTTCCGCCCTTGTAGGGTTATTATAGATTTCATGAAATTTTTTGCAGTACCAACTTATACGCACTGTCAACGGATTTTGGGAATGCAGTTTCCTAACAATTTACACTTAGGCGACTGTACATAAGTGACTCTTTCAACAGTGTGTAAAGCATATCGTATGCTTGGATGCTTTCAATGTTTATTTCGAGAATATTACCAGGTTTTGACGACTGCTGTATTTCCTTATATTTTTTTACAACAAGTTTTCTGTCCTTTCCCTTATCAGCCAAATTTATTGATTTGTCCGTCTTAAAATGAACCAACTCTTTACTGCCACCTTCACTTTCTTTTTCGGCTCCTTTTTTTGTTCTTTCGATAGAAATCAATCTTTTCTCCCCTTTCTCTGTGGGTTTGTTTTCTTTTTCAAACACTTTCACCAATCTTCTTTTTTTCTTCGTATTCTCAACAAATTCTTCTGGTTTATCAATACGCACACCTGAATTGAAAGCCTTCCTATTTTCAGTCTCATTATGTTCTTTGTATGATGCAGCAATATAAGGCATTCCTTGTGTATTTCTTCGCCTCTTTGGCCTTACTTGCGGACTGTAGTCGTATTCAATTTTTTTCGCAGGCTTTCTCTTGCTCCGATTCCTTGTCACTACTCAATTTTCTACCCCTTTTGTTGGTTGTTTTTCCTGTGTTTTTTTAGATATCAATGCAGTCATTAAGAAACATATTTGTATGTATAAAGTGGAAATTTGTTAGTATTCAATGCGAAATTTGATAAATATAGTGAGAAATTTTATGAACAAAATGTGAAATTTATATACACGTTGAGTAACTTGAAGTGGCAGTTTGTCAAACGTATGTTACCTTTGGATTTGGTAAATGTTTTCTGCCTTGTTTCCGTAGTATTAACCTTGATGCCACATTTGATGTAGTAGTATGGGGGTCATTCAGTACAACCTAATATCTTGGAAAAGTGAGAATTTGGTTGACTAATATGAGTAATTTTTTTTCCCAGACAACCATGGTTTACCTGCATTTGCTGTGGGGTACTATACTTCACCAGTTGAAAGTCAACACTTGGAGGATCTATTACAGATTCCATGACTTGTTCTACCTATTTAGCAAGGATTTGAAATAGCAACAGAGTTGAATATGTGGGTTAATATAATATAAGTGTTGATATAAATGTGCAAATTTGTAGGATGTTTAATATCTGCTGTGGTGTTGAAATACACCGCAACTTCCTCAATTCCGATTCTAAGCTTTCAATGTGTTTCTGCTTTGTTGCCAACTCAGACTGCAAAGCACTCATTGTCTCTTTCTCTCTTTTGCTAACTTCTTCTAACTGAATTTTCAGACATTCATTGTTTTTCTGTAATGTTTCAACTCCCAAGTCTGGGTTGGTGTACTAGGAACAAGCTTCACTGTCGACATAGTCAACTAGATTTTGATATTTGACTTGCAAAGCTTCATACTCCTGATTAATATCAACCACTGGGGCGTTGTCCTCGAATTTATTGCCTCCTTCAGCATGTACTTGTTCAGGTTCAATTAGTGGATTTTCTTCATTAGAACTTTCCCTTGCAGGTATGATGTTCCTCACTAGCTGCTCCACCAGGCTGTTGACGAAGTTTGTTGCGGGTTCATTGTTAGATGGTGAAGAACATCCAATGTCATCTAACCCAAGATGTTGGCTTATTTTGGTCACGTTTTGTTCGCTCCCTGTATAAATTTTGGATTGGATGTCATCTCCCTCAATTAACGTTTTGAATGTTGGGACTGGCACTGTACGATCAGCTATCCTTAACAGATACGGCATGTATTCTACTTCCTCTGACAGACTTTTTTCCAATGGGACATAATCCACCTGCATACATACACTGACATTTATGAATTTTCTGAAAATAATATGTAAAATTCTCACTTTGTTGATTTTTTAGACCTGGAGTGTTGATATGGAATTGGCTCGAAGCTTGTTATTTATTTTTATCAAGTCCCACTTGATGAAACGGGGAATTTCTGACTTCGACGGTCTTGTTGCCTTTGTTTTTTCATCTGGATCTTTCTGGCATGGGTTTAAGTCCTTCAAGTGCACAACTAGCCATAACTGTGCAACAATTATATTTGTTAGAAGGATAAGTGAGAAATTCCATTGAATAATTGAAAATGCAATAACATTTAATTTTGATATATCCTTGAATACATTCGAATGTTGTTTTGTCAGAATAAATGATATAATGAATCAATTTACATAATGAAGTGAGAAATTTAATGGAAAATTCCCCAACAAATATACATTCAAATCGAAATGAAACAGATTATGTATTGTACATTATATAATATAGATTATCTCATGAAAATGTGAGAAATTCATTAAATTATTACTTTTTTAAAACAGAGTGTGTGGTTGTTACCTGCAGAAGGGTTGTGCATCCGGTAACCTTCGTCGGGTCTCCGTTAGATTTACCTATAGTGTTCATCAGTTCTTGCACGATTGCTTTATTCCAATTATATTCCCGCATTATGTCTATGTCCTCAACGTATTGGAGGAATCCCCATTTCACTCTTTCACCGTCGGCCTCGAAAAAGAATGTTCCTATTAGGAGTAGACAAAGTATTCGAACGACATCTTGCACATCATCTATTGTGTCACCTGAAATGACTTCTTTGATTATCCTCTTTAACTTAGAACACTTTATGTCATTATCACCTAATAATCTCCTTCTAACAAATCCCGTGTCCACTTTAGTCTTTGGGGTGTATGTCAAATCAATATTCCTATCACCATTTATAATCCCAAAAATCAACGATACATCATTTGGGTGAATGGTCACGTAAGCATTGTTGATTCTGAATGCTTTCCCCTTTGCTCTATAACGATCGAGGATTCGAATTGTCAAATCTGTATGCTTGCGATGGTATTGCACCCTTCTCTGAATAAAGGCCTCGATAAGGTGCCAGAAGGGGGTCTTCTGCAGCTCCGTAATGTGGGTTTCCCGTAAAGCAATTTTGCCCATTAGTTTACCAAATGCTATCAAGCTACATCAGAATTTAGGGTCTGTGATAATGACAAATAATCACTCAATATCAGTGACAAATCCCCTAATTGTTTTGATAAAATTATCAAATCATACTTAATTCTGTAATTCTATCTTGGAACTAAGATGATGCAATTTCTCATAAACAGTTGGAAATATTTTGTATTTGTTTTTGCAAGAAAAGTGAGAATTTCTTACAAAAAGATGGGAGTTTCAACAAAAATAAGAGATGCATTATTCATATCACAGCCCATTCAAAGTGAGAAATTTTCACAAAAATATACAATACGAAACATTAAATTACAAATCGATACATGAATTTTGAAAAGTATGGACTGCATGTGCATGTACATATGTTAACCAGTCAAAGTTTCAACATATACAAAATGAAGCTTTTTTTTTTTGGTAATCGGGGGTGTCCGGGCCAGCTTGCGCGCACCTCGACTAATCCCCCGAGGCCTGGAGGCGCCGGGTGAATACTCCAATGGCCACGCCCCCCATGACTCGAACACTAAACCTCTTGAGTAGTACACCCAAGAAGCTTACCACTCGGCCACAAGGAACTTGGTTATACAAAATGAAACTTTACTTTGGTATATCCTCATATACAGTTTTGGAACCATTTTGGTATTTGTTTTTGTAGAAAAAATTGAGAAGTTCTTACAAAAAGATGGGAGATTCAACAAAAACAATAGATACATATTCATTTCATAGCCCAATAAAAGTGAGAAATTCTCACAAAATAAAAACTACGAAACATTAAATTACAAAACGATTTGGGAATTTTTGAACAGTATGGATTGCATGTACACACGTTAAGCAGTCAAAGTATCAACATATACAAAACGAATATCAGAAATTCCCAAAAAATTCTACTGTGGAATTAGTGTGGGTAATGAAAAAAAAGACAGACGATTGAGAAAATTGCACAAGGTTCCATACTATATTTTAGTGTTACAACTGCACACTATATACAAAGTTCATCAATAATATGAATAAGCATGTTTTTTTTGGGCGATTTTGAAAAACAAAAAAGAAGATAAACGTCATATTGTCGCCAAAAAAAAAGGTGAGAAATTGGCTGTTTTCCATAATCGACGATAAAAAAACCCGAGAAATTTATATTACCGCCTCCTTTGGTCGATGCCATCGTCGCCGGACGCCGTCAATTGAACTGGAAGTAGAAAAGAGTAACGTTCATCACCAGAAAATAGTGGGAAATTTGGAGAAAAAACAGCGAAGAAAGACGCAGAAACACTTACGAAAGTGGGTTTGATCGTCTTTTTCTCTTCAGAATGATACTTTTGGAGACCCTAGAAGATGCAGAGATTTTAAGCGAGAAATATGGATACTATCATAGCAAGTGTTTTGCAGGAGTGATTTTCTCACAAAATCTCGGCCTAGATATACGTGACTGATTCCATCATTTCAAAGTTTTTTGAACAACACTGGAATGTAGGAAGGTGCATGGTATGCGCGCTATATAGGTTATGGGGTTTTTTTGTCATTTCCTATGGACAGGGGCCTATTTCTAGATTCCATTTAAAAAATGGCTTATTTGTAGTTGTATGCATAATTTAGGACTATATACTAAATTACCCTTTTGAGAATTGATTAGACCCGTATCATTATTCTTCAACACCACACTTGGACTTCACAATACCACTTTAAAAAAAAGATTAAAATAATTATAAATGAATTGAAAAACTAAATTGTACCCTTTTATTACCGGTAATAAATATATGCGATTCAACTTTGTTTTGCTTCTTTTTTTAAAAAATAAATGAAGAGATAACCACCCACCCTTCACATACGAAAAGAAAAGGGAATCAAATTATTGAGGAGACCAAGAGTCCACACAACCCTTCTTCATTACTTTTTTTTCGGAAAAGGGAAAATAGCCCTTCTTCATTACTTAATTTGACCTACTACAAGTTTAGGTCGTGCACCTAAGAATTGTTTTTAGTTTCTTTAGGCCCAATACCATGTATTATCTTGACGCAGTTTGGTTTGGATGCTTGGGCTTTTTATGTTTGCTTTTAATTTATCTGTTATTTTTTTCAAACTAACATGTTTTTTTTTATTTATAAAAACTTGGTATTAAATCCATAATTATAAAATGTATTTCGTAATAGGACACAAATGTTTTTGAATAATATCCCAAAATTTACAGACATTATTGCCTTTAAACTTTCCCCGCCTAAGAGAAGAAGCGTACCTTATTAAGATTGCTGATTTGTTGCTTCAATAAAGAAATTCTAGATTTGGAAATTTTTAGCAACTAGAGGGGATCACAATTAAAGAGTTTTCATTGAATTTTTGCAACATTTAATGTTTTGAAGTTTGAAGATCGTGAATGAGCTTATTGAATTTTTAGTGTGATTTGATCATTGAAAGTATTTGTGAACACCCAACTTGGACCACATTATTAGGATTTAGGGTGGACAACCTCTTGGATGTTTCGATGATGAAAATTATTCTGTGGAAGGTACTGGATTCCACACAACTTAAAGATCGAACTTTGAGAAGTGATTTTAAGGTCAAAAAGCCATTTTCAAGCATAAAATCCCGATTTTGTAAAAAATGTCTCTTAGAATTCATATTAACTCGGGGACAAAGGGACATAAAATGTTCTAAATGCAGTGTTCTAGGTATCTAGAGATTAAATTTCAAAGAAAAACTCGAAATCGATGTGCATTGGAAAGTAATTTTGAAACGGAACTAGTTTGATTTTAAAAAGAGGATGAAAGTTTTGGGAGACTTCTGGACTTCAATTGGCCTTCATTTCTTATGTCAATTCCTCTCGGAATATTTTTATATTGAAATTCAACTCGATAGCTTTCCAACGGTACATAAACAGATGATTTCGGAGACCAATATGCATTTTTATAAAAATCTGGAAAAGCAATGCGCATGTAACTTGAAACAGGATTGAAGGGTAACTAGGGGAGGGGTTTATGAAGTGGCGGCTCATAGAAAGGGGGTGGCGGCTTCCCTATAAGTTTCCACCTGCCATGAAGGAAAAACAGGTTTAAAATATTTTAAACGCGCAACGGAAAGATTGAGTTTCAAAAACTTATTGGTATGCCCAGATCTACTACCCATGAATTCTATAGATGCGTACTAACAAGAGGGAGAAGAAATATACATCAGGTCTTGAACCCAATTCTGAAATCTTCAACCTTGGTGATGCAGCAGCCTCCACTAGGTTGTCTTCACCCTTATGACTCATGCGGATGTTTCCCAGAGAGACTAGAGATGGTGGGATCTCTAACAAGGAGGATAGGAAGGTTTGGGAAGCCCTAAACAGGTTCTGCAGCTTTCGTATAGGAAAAACGACATTATTAAACCTTGTACGCAGCTGCCCTATTTATAGATTTCCAAAACCGACTTTAACCTTCGACCAACCGAAGTGGCTTCGATCGATCGAACTCCAACGCAAAAGAACGTATCCAAAAAAGGGATATATTCCGAAAAAAAAAGAACATATCCGAAGCGATAACTAGACTTGTATGTTGTACTAATGTTCCTTTACCTTCAGCATTCGTAATCATATTCAGGTAGTCGGATAACTGTTACTGTCAACCTGAATCATGAATACTTCTTGTATTCCTTGAGTCTCACTCACCTCTCATGATTACCAAACATGTTGATAACTACTTATCAATAAGACTACAATTCTCAGTAATCAACTTGGTGACATTCTCAAGGGAATGCTTACTCTGAATCAGAGGGTAGATTCTATCTTGACAATATATGTTCACAACCCTATGAACACGACATACCCAAGATACCCATGTGTTGATCTTTTATAGACCTCATTGATTGGTAAGTCAAAGCAGCCATATCCACAGTCTATGTTCATAATCGTCTCAAGATTGAGAACACGTACTTATACAAGTTATGAGTTCCTATCGACTATTTGACAGTCTTGAGTGTCAATAGGAAAGCTCAGGTCCGTCAATGCACTATAAGCACTAGTATATTAACTAAAAGTCACACTTTAGTAATTGATATTCATCACTCTATCCATTGGTAGTTAATCATGCTATAGTGTATACCTGATGAGATATCCAGTCTCATCATCCACTGGGACAAGTTATAAGTATCAAAGAATAGTAATTTATATCTCACTTGTATGTATCTCATGCACACACAAATTACTTACTATGATACTTAAGGATTAATAGTCATCTCATGAAATAAACATACACAATGAAATGTAAAGCTGATATTCATGTATTAAAATGTCAATATCTCATACACAAAGTAATGGTTTGAGGGCACAAACCCAACAAACTCTTGTAGCTAAGAATTCTAGACAGTTCCTCTTCCAGTGGCCCTTCTCACCGCATTGGAAACACTTTCCTTTGCCTTGGCCACCCACCTTCCCTTTGCCCTTACCTTTTCCCTTAGATTTTGTAATCTTAGGGACCGGTCCAACACTTGGACAGTGAGTGCCAGCCTTCTTCTTCCCTTTCTTACCTTTCGGAGTAGATCGGGAGGAAGAAAAGCTTTTCTCAGTGTTCAAAACGTTGCCCCCGGATTTGATCACCCCTTCCGCTGCCAGTAAAGAACTCATTAATTCGCTCATTGAAAAGTCCATTTTATTCATATTATAATTCAGTTTGAATTGAGCGAATGACGACGACAGCATATTGAGGATCATATCAACTTGGGTCTGTGCGTCAATGTTGGCACCTAGGGTCTCCAGCTCGTTCAAATAACCAATCATTTTTAAAACATGTTCTTTGACTGGAGACCCTTCCGACATCTTAGCACTCATTGTCTTCTGCGTGGCTACCTGTCTGGCAGGCCTACCATGCTCCCCAAACATCTTTTTCAGGGATTCGATAATATCACTGGCAGAATTGTTCGACTCGAATTGGTGTTGCAACACACCAGCCATTGAGGCCAGAATGTAGCAACGGGCCATTCCATTCGAATTCTTCCATTTATCAAACTCGAGTCTAGCAGTTGCCGAAGCATTTGCCGTGGGTTCTTCGGGGCATAGGGTGGTGAGGACATATATGTGATCCTCCGCAGTTAAAACGATGTCAAGATTTCATTTCCATTCTGTGTAGTTATTTCAAGTTAACTTGTTTTGAGTGAGTATGGTTGCAAGTGGACTAAAAGTAGATCCAGACATTATGATTTACTAAAAAAATCAAAAGACAAAATAAATGTGGATATCAGATTTTTGACAGTTTAAAATAAAAGAATCCTTAAAACTCTTATTTTAAAAACAAAGTAGCCGGGATATTGAAACGAAAGAACAAAGCCTCTGTATGGTGGTCAATGTTTGATCTTTCGATTTATCATGACTTGTCCGCTATGCAACTCTTGCAAAACAAGTTATGACTCCCGAACCTATTTGATCTCTAAGTTTCTGAATAATGCCCCGTGTGGGATCCCTTATCCATAGCTTAGCTAGTGTATACCATTAACTAGGATCCAATCACAACCGCCTCAAGTAGCGCCACCGTATGGTGGTCACCCTCTAACACGTCTGATTGATCCTATCCATAGGAAGTTCACATCTAGTAACCAATGAGTAGTGTATCCTCCATATGGAATGATCACCCCTGGCGAGGTGACACAGAATGCACTACTCATCTTACAGTGAACCGTTAATGGAAGATCGTGGGTGTTATAAATAAGACCCTCTCCCACTAGATTTAGTAGTAAAGGATTTTGCTTTTGAAAAAATTGTTCCACACATTACCCATAAACATCTAATGTTTACTAATGCGTTGAAACGGTTTTTGAATTTCATTTTAGAAAATTTGTTTCATGTGCATGCAAGTAGTAACAATATAATTAAATGCCAATCACAACCAAGCACATAAAACAAAAAACTAAAAACTAAAATTGAAACAAAGGCATTCATATGCATCTATCTCCCATGGCTCTATCTCTATAGAACCTCCTTCTTGGTTTGATCACCTCCAGCTCCATCTTCAAGGACAACGGCTTGCTCCTCCATCTTCATGAATTTTCTAATTCTATGACATTGGACCTATGCTTCTTTCAAAGCTTACAATTTATCTAGAAATAGAAAACAACAACAAGAAAATAAAGAAGGCCAGGGTAACCAGTGCGACTTTCCTTTTCGTAGGATTAAAGTTGCAACGCCCTTTACACATGCCTTAAAATCAAACCAATATTAAATACAGTTTACAATAATCCACCAATCACAAACATCTTAATACAAAATTAAAACTTTGATCTTGGTGCCATGGGAGATAGAAGATTAATCTTGCTGCAAAAGGGTTAGTCGTACGCACATCCACGCATTTATAACAAATACATAATCCATTGGAACCCTTAATTGATTTACACAGTATATAAACTCTTTACGCACTGATTTAGAACATTAAAACAACATCTAACTTCTCTATCACTCTTCGATCAATCGAAGACCGTTCGATCGCTCGAACCTTCGATCGATTGAATATTATTCAATCGCTTGAACATTCAGTTTCACAGAATGATTTGAAAAATTACAAAATAATATAAAAAAGTGTAATTTTAAAAACTTTTGAATCTATGAAAAATACACCTGGACAGAAAATCATTCTCGATCGATCGAACTCCATTCAATCGATCGAACAAAACATAGTTCGATCGATCGAAACCTTTTTGATCGCTTGAAAACAGACAAAGTTCAATCGATCAAGACTACTTCGATCGATCGAATTCATCATGCATCCAATGCAATCACAGATTTGTATTCTGCTGCGATAACACTGCAGAAACAGATCTGTCACTATGTAGTTCTAAAAATAGTCCTAAAATCAACATGCAAATCAAAACTAGTGTTCCAAAACGCATCTATAGATCCAAACAAGCGTGGCTCTGATACCAATTGAAGGAAAAATAGGTTTAAAATATTTTAAATGCGTAGCGGAAAGATTGAGTTTCAAAAACTTATTGGTATGCCCGGATCTACTATCCCTTAATTCTATAGATGCGTACTAACAAGAGGGAGAAGAAATATACCTCAGTTATTGAATCCAATTCTGAAATCTTCAACCTTAGTGATGCAGCAGCCTCCACTAGGTTGTCTTCACCCTTATGACTCTTGCGGATGCTTCCTGGAGAGACTAGAGATGGTGGGATCTCTAACAAGGAGGATAGGAAGGTTTGGGAAGCCCTAAACAACTACTGCAGCTTTCGTATAGGAAAAATGACAATTATTAAACCTGTATGCAGCTACCCTATTTATAGATTTCCAAAACCAACTTTAACCTTCGACCGATCGAAGTGGCTTCGATCGATCGAACTACTTTCGATCGCTCGAACCTACCTAGACTTCAATCGATCAAAGCTTATTCGATCGATCGAACTTTTCATGACAAGATCCTCTTGTGCCTTTCCAAGCATCCTAGCAGAGCTAAGAGTGGGACCTCCTAGGCTCTTTATTGTTGGCTCATATCAGTTGTTAATTCCCATAACCAAACTCTTTGATCAGCAAACTAACCAACTGATCGATTAACGTTTACTCCACTATAAAACGATAACCGAACTCCAACACAAAAGAACATATCCGAAGCGATAACTAGACTTTTATGTTGTACTAATGCCCCTCAACCTTCATCATTCATAATCATATTCAGGTAGTCGGATAACTGTTACTGTCAACCTGAATCATGAATACTTCTTGTATTCCTTGAGTCCCATTCACCTCTCATGATTACCAAACATATTGATAACTACTTATCAACAAGATTGCAGTTCTCAGTAATCGTGACATTCGCAAGGGAATGCTTACTCTGAATCAGAGGGTAGATTCTATCTTGAAAATATATGTTCACAACCCTATGAACATGACATACCCAAGATACCCAGGTGGTGATCTTTTATAGACCTCACTGATTGGTAAGTCAAAACAGCCATATCCACAGTCTATGTTCATAATCGTCTCAAGATTGAGAACACGCAACTTATACAAGTTATGAGTTCCTATCGACTGTTTGACAGTCTTGAGTGTCAATAGGAAAGCTCAGGTCCGTCAATGCACTATAAGCACTGGCTTATTAACTAAGAGTCATACTCTAGTGATTGAGATTCATCACTCCATCCAATGGTAGTTAATTATGCTACAATGTATACCTAGTGAGATATCCAGTCTCATCATCCACTGTGACAAGTTATAAGCATCAAAGAATAGTAATTCGTATCTCACTTGTATGTATCTCATACACACACGAATTACTTACTATGATACTTAAGGATTAACAATCATCTCATGAAAGAAACATATACAATGAAATGTAAAGTTGATATCCATATATTAAAATGTCAATGTCTCATACATAAAGTAATGGTTTGAGGGCACAAACCCAACATGCCAATGGTCACCCGCCTATGTCTTCAAATGGCCTAAAAATTGCATTTAGGCACTGAATTGGCCATTTTTACCCCCATTTTCATCTATGAAATCCCTCTTTTAACCCTAAAACTTAAGAATTAAGTTTTCAAATCTCTATATATAGATCGATATGAGATCATCTCAAGGATACACTAGATCATGCTTGAATATCCTAGAGATTTTTTTTCTTCGAAAAATGGTAAATAGATTCCAAAAAAGGGATGTACACATGTACAATGGGCATACCCCAGGATATTCAACAAGCACAAAGCATAAGGACACGTGGACACACAAACCACAGAAAAAGCCCTATCTGGCAAAAAACCAAACAAGGCACTTTACAAAACAAATGAATTTGCCAAACCAAACAAAGCAAACCAAAAAAAGAAACACCTAACAAACAAAATACAACACAAATCCAACCAAGACAGCTCGGATGGTCAGATCCAATTAGTCAACAACAAAGGTAGTTGGGCATGTCCTTTCCATTTGATGCTAACTTGATCGTGAACTTGTGAAATAAAAACCTTCAATAGTTGCTCTTTTGGAGTTGAGGAATTTTTAAAGGTTCTAGTGTTTCTCTCCCTCCATTATCCGTAAATGGTCACGCCCAAACATATTCTGGGGATCATGTGTTGGGGCGTCTTCCCCTTCCAATGCTGGATCATCCAATTGACTGTACAATCCCAAGGTGTGCCATTCCAATTTAGGTTACATCTTTGCATCAAATCCTGCCAAATAAAAGTAGAGTAATCACATTTAAAGAAAAGATGATTATGAGAATCCAACTGCCTAAGGCATAATGCACAAGCAAATGGACCAGGAGTAAACTGACAAATTCTATCTTGCGTCGCTAGCCTATTTTGGATGGCTAGCCACAAAACAAAGTTCTGTCTAGGAGTACATCCAGAATACCAGACAAAAGGGTACCAAGGGACAGTCGGATTAGTGGGTCTAATTTGGTTCCAGATATGGTAGAAGTTAAACTTTTCATTAGGGGATGATATCCATTCCATTCTATCATGTGAATCGGTGGGCTTATAAAAGTTGGAAAGTAGTTCCCGAACCTCATTAAGACCAATGGAAACTGAGGCAGGCCATTTCCAATCAAGATGAGAGACAATTGTTGCCACTTTAGCATTAGGGGCTAAAGCAGCATCATAGGCAATTCTGCTAGTGTACTTCTCAAAGAGAGGCCCACAAGGGAGCCAATTATCAAACCATAGGGAAGTGTTTAAACCATTACCAATTTTATGCCTAATAAGAGGTCGGGCCAGATATCTAAGCTTTAAGAGCTTTCTCCAATACCAAGAGCAATGACCGGGGGCTTTCACCTCCCAGAAGCTTTTAGTTTTAATCATGTACAAATGGACCCATTATCTCCATAAAGATTTATTTGTTGGATCAAGAAGGTGGCCAATATGTTTAAGGTTAAGCACGGTATTAGTCAGGAAAATATCTTTAAAACCAAGGCCTCCTTCTTGTTTGGGTCTACAAACGTTAGCCCAAGCTACTTTAGCTCCCTGAATTTTGTCAGTAGTTCCACTCCAAAGAAATCTTCTCAAAGCTTGTTCCACCTGCTTAAGAACACTTTTTGGGAGAATAAACATACTAGACCAGTAAAGTTGGATACCAGATAAAACAGACTGAATACGTTGAGTCCTACCAGCAAAGGACAAAGCTTTGGACTTCCAAGAATTGACCCTAGAGCAGATTTTGGTGACTAAATCTTCACAGTGAACCTTCCTAAGCTTTGTTGTAATTAAAGGAACACCCAAATATTTTAAAGGAAGACTACCCTTAGTGAAATGGAGAACATTCATCAAATCAATAGCCAAATCATCATTAATCCCAGAGAAAAAAAGATAGCTCTTAGAGTTGTTAGCTTGAAGGCCAGACAACTCATAAAACTGATTCAAAGTATGTCTAATAAGTTTAGCAGAATCCATATCCCCATTTAACAGAATAATTAAGTCATCCGCAAAGCAGAGATGGGAAATTTTCAATTTATCACATTTCCAGTGGTAAGTAAAAGGGCCATTTTGAATGTTAAAATGTAGTAATTGGCTCAATGCATCCATAATTATGACAAACAAGTAGGGAGAAATAGGGTCACCCTGTCTAAGACCCTTAGCTCCCTCAAAATACCCAACAGATTCTCCATTAAAATTGATAGAAAACCTAGGAGTAGAAATACAAACTTGGATCCATTTTCTCATCCTAGGGGGGAAACCCAGAGTATCAAGAAGATCAAAAAGGAAAGTCCAATTGACGTTGTCATAGGCTTTCATAAGGTCTACTTTAGCAGCTGCCCTAGGTTTTCCTCCAATTTTATGATAATCTCTAAGCAAGTCTTGAGCAAGCAGGACATTATCACTAATCTTTCTCCCTTTAACAAAAGCGGACTGAGATTGATCAATGACATGCGGGAGAACCAACTGAAGTCTATTAGCAATGATTTTTGATATACACTTATAAATAGTATTACAACAAGAAATTGGCCTAAAATCCCTCATGTTAGAAGGATTGGGGATTTTAGGGATTAAGGCAATAATTGTGGCATTAGACTCCTTAAGCAACTCACCTGTGGTAAAGAATTCAGTGATGGTAGCAATGATATTAGAGCCAACAATAGACCAAGAGTTTTTAAAGAAGAAAGCATTAAACCCATCAGGTAACCAAGTCCCTTGTGGCCGAGTGGTAAGCTTCTTGGGTGTACTACTCAAGAGGTTTAGTGTTCGAGTCATGAAGAGCGTGGCCACTGGAGTATTCACCCGGTGCCTCCAGGCCTCGGGGGATTAGTCGAGGTGCACGCAAGCTAGCCCGGACACCCCCGATTACCAAAAAAAAAAATAAAAAATTAAACCCATCAGGTACCGGGGCTTTGTTATCATGCATAGAGAAAAAAGTCTCTTTAATCTCTAAGGGAGTAGGAACCCTTTCAAGGTTAGGGAAGAAATGTTCAGGTATCCTTTTATGAACAAAAGTCCTTAAGACTTCAATCCCTGGGTAAGGATTCCTAGCAGGAGATCCGTGAAGATCTTGAAAATATCCGATAGCTTTCATTCTTTGCTTCTTCAACATTACCAGTTAATTGGCCATTAGGTTTCTCCAACTTGAAAATTCTTTTCCTATTTCTTCTACTTTTAATAGACTGGAAAAAATATCTAGAATTTCTATCACCACTAGCCAGCCACTGCAATCTGGATTTTTGTTTGAGTGTCTCTTCCTCGATCCAAATGGAATCTTGGAAGTTTTTCATACAAACTTTTTGTTTAGAAATAAGAAGCGTATCATGAGGGTGTTGAAGAAGCTCAGAATGGACATTTTCCAAATCTTCCCTAGCTTTATTAGCATTAAGCGTTTCCTTACCAGTAAACTATTTACTGAACTTTTTTAACTCACACTTGACAAGTCTAAGTTTCTGACATATTTGGAATTGGATGGTGCCCCTCACATTAGTGTTCCAAGCTTGAGAGACAAAGCAGGGAAATGATCCAATTGTGTCCAGAAATTAAAGAATTTAAATGACCTACCCTTTTTTCTAACAAATTTATCCACATATGTAATAATAGGGGCATAACACTCTGGTAGGGTATTTTATTGGAAAGAAATTGCCTTTTTCCTTTGTTAAAAATGCAACAACTAGATTATGGGGTAAACTTGGTATGCATGACATGGTAGCAATGGATTCAGGTTTTTATTTTTTCAAATTTAATAGTGAGGAAGAAAGTTTGGCTATCCTTGAAGGTGGCCCATGGCATGTTAGTGGACAGCCCATTATTCTAAGGAAATGGCAAAGTGGCCTTACTCTGTCTAAGGAATCCATCTCTACTATACCCGTTTGGGTTCATATATCAAATATCCCCCTTGAACTTTGGAATCCTTTGGGATTAAGCCACATAGCAAGTGCAATTGGGAAGCCCCTACATGTTGCAAAGGTAACTGCAGAGGGTAGGCGAATTTCATATGCTCGGATATGTGTTGAGTTGAATGCCAAGCAGGAGCTGCTTAAACATCTTGTAATTGATTTTGAAGACCCTATTACGGGAGATATTGAGCCTATTTATCTGTCCGTTCAGTACCAGTGGACACCTCTCCGCTGTGCAAAGTGCAAAACCTTTGGTCATGATTGTGCTAAATCTCCCAAGGCTAATACCCCAACTCCGAATGCAACCTCTAGTATGCAGAACCATATTGACGGTGCTTGGCAACTTAAGGAAAAAGGAAAATTTGTCGTCTCTGAGAATGTTGATACTGTTGGCCTACCCTCCAATCTGAATGACCCTGTTTCTGGCCCTTCTATTGGAGGCAATCCAGGGCTGACTCCGATTATTTCCCACAAGGCTCCATCAAGTCCTAAGGTAATGGCTAGTATTAGCAATAGTTTCTCCTCTCTTGCTGAGTCCACTATTGAAGAAAATGATCCATGTAGTCTGCCTGAAGCCCTGGAGGGTGGAGCCACTCCTCTTGCTCATGAAACATTATTTGAAGGTCCTACTACTGTGGAGAAACAACAATTGAATGTTCTCTCTCCCCCCTCACTAATACAGGTTAGGGAGATCAAGGATGGACAAGCTAGTCAGGTCTGTGAAGTCATGTTAAAACAGTCATCCACAGAAAACAATGCAGTAGTTTTGCAACAAGACTTAGGGGTTGAAGATGTTTGCTCAGATTCTTCTCTGTCATCCAATCCTCAATCTAGCCCAAAGAAACAGGCCCCTCCTCCATCTCTGGATTCAGGTCAGCATTCCTATAACTCTTCCCCTACAGGTAAGAATTTGTCAAGTAACAGTAAATCCTCTGGGAGACGGAAAAAACCCCATAAACGTTCTTAATGATAGTTTGCTGTTGGAATATAAGGGGTCTCAACCAACCCTCTAGACAATCTGAGGTTGCAAAATTTATGTTCCTACATAATCTTGATGTCATTGGTATTGTTGAAACCAAGGTTAGACAATCTAATGAAGATTTGATTAAGCAGAGAATTTTTAAACACTGGAACCTTGTCACCAATAGCACCCCTAATTTTGTTGGGAGAATCTGGGTTGGTTGGAATCCTGACAAAGTTCAGGTCACTATTTTGAAATCTAATTCCCAACTTATTCATACTTTTATTGAAAGTGATGACAAGAAAATTTCTTTTGAAGCTTCTTTCGTCTATGGATCTAACAATGGTCATGAGAGATTGGACCTCTGGACATCCTTAAAATCTATTTCTGTTAGTCCAAACTCTCCAAATCACATTATTTTAGGAGATTTTAATGTTGTTCTACAAACATCTGAAATCTCTGATCCTAATGTTTGTTTGAATTCTGACATCTCTGATTTTATCAATCTTGTTGACCAATTAAGTCTCTCTGACCTTAGATATTCTGGAGAATTTTTTACTTGGTGTAACAGGAGGTTTGGTAGACCTGACTTCTCTCAAAGGAAATTAGATAGAACTTTAGTTAATCAAGCTTTTTTTTTCGGAAAAAAGGGTTAATCGATTCCAAAAAAGGGCCATACCCTAGGATATTACAATAAGCGCAAATATCATGCTACGAGAGCCAGACCAAACAAATGAAACGAAGTGCAACAAGCAAACAAACATAGCAACATGGAATGTACCAAACAAATGAGACATCCCAACAACCCAACACAAGGGCCTCCTCAGGATCGTTGTCGTCCCTTCGGTCGGCTCCCGCTGAATTTCATCTTAGCTTCCTTCTTTTTTTGTCTGTTGGATAGGGGACTACCCCTTGTAGGGGTCCCGACCTCACTAGCTTGGCCTAAATCACTAACACAGTCATCAATGTCATCCACACTAAAGGGGGAGGTGGTTTCCTCTCTGGTCTCACCTCGCGGAACATCTGTATGGTAGGAAGATCTAGCTTCGGGACAAGATGTCCGGGCGGATGGAGAAACAATGGTATCAACTTTGACAGGATTAGGGTCATGATCTTCCAAAAGCTGAGAAAGGGCATCAAATCGGTTACCCTTCGCTAGGGGAGTATCCGAGCCATTCGTGCTTTTAGGACGGTCAGAAGTGTGGTCAGCAACAGTCTTTTTTCCTCTATCTTTGCCTGAAACAACTTGCCAGGTCCCCTTATCCTTACCGTTCTTCTCTGATTCCTATACTCATTTTCATACGCCAGGTATGTCTGACCATTCACCTATTATTACATATGTGGATAAAATTGCTAGAAAAAGGGTAGGTCATTTAAATTCTTTAATTTCTGGACACAGTTCGATCAATTCCCTGATATTGTTTCCCAAACTTGGAGTACTAGTGTGAGGGGCACAACCCAATTCCAAATATGTCAGAAACTTAGATTCGTCAAATACGAATTAAAGAAATTCAGTAGACAGTTTACTGGCAAGGAAACGTTTAATGCTGATAAAGCTAGGGAAGAGTTGGAAATTGCCTATTCTGAGCTTCTTCAAGACCCTCATGATACGCTTCTTATTTCTAAACATAAAGTTTGTATGAAAAACTTCCATGACTCCATTTGGATAGAGGAAGAGACACTCAAACAGAAATCCAGATTGCAGTGGCTGGCTAGTGGTGATAAAAATTCCAGATATTTCTTCCAGTCTATTAAAAGTAGAAGAAATAGGAAAAAAATTTTCAAGTTGGAAAAACCTAATGGTCAATTAACGTGTAATATTGAAGACGCTAAAAAGGAAGCTATAAGATATTTCCAAGATCTTCTTGGATCTCCTGCTAGGAATCCTTACCCAGGGATTGAAGTCTTAAGGACTTTTGTTCATAAAAGGATCCCTGAACATTTCTTTCCTGACCTTGAAAGGGTTCCAACTCCCTTAGAGATTAAAGAGACTTTTTTCTCTATGCATGATAACAAAGCCCCGGGGCCTGATGGGTTTAATGCTTTTTTCTTTAAAAACTCTTGGTCTATTGTTGGCTCTGATATCATTGCGGCCATTACTGAATTCTTTACCACAGGTGAATTACTTAAGGAGTCTAACGCCACAATTATAGCCTTAATTCCTAAAGTCCCCAATCCTTCTAAAATGGGGGATTTTAGGCCAATTTCTTGCTGTAATACTGTCTATAAGTGTATCTCAAAAATCATTGCTAATAGACTTCAGTTGGTTCTCCCGCATGTCATTGATCAAGCTCAGTCCGCTTTTGTTAAAGGGAGAAAGATTAGTGTCAATGTCCTGCTTGCTCAAGACTTATTAAGAGATTATCATAAAAGTGGAGGTAAACCTAGGGCTGCAGCTAAAGTCGACCTTATGAAAGCCTACGTCAATGTTAATTGGACTTTTCTTTTTGATCTTCTTGATACTTTGGGTTTTCCCCCTAGGTTGAGAAAATGGATCCATGCTTGTATATCTACTTCTTGGTTCTCTATTAATTTTAATGGTGAATCTGTAGGGTATTTTGAGGGAGCTAGGGGGCTTCGACAGGGTGATCAGAGTGAGAAGCTCCTCCCTCTCTCTAGAATCCTTTGTCCATCTCCAATGAAGAGGAGTTGGAAGAGAGAGAAGGTTAGTTTCCTTCCCAGGAATGTGAAATTGGGTAAGAGAAATGGCTTTCTCTGCTCTCCTCGACGTTCTCATTCAACACTTCCATTCAAAGAGCTTAGGGATGAAGGTGTAGCTCCTACTCAAATACAAGGAGATGAAGGAAGTTCGGAACAAAAAGGCTTTTCTGTGAGTGTTGGGGAAGCTGTGATTGCTACCAATGGGGCAGATGGGGACCTTTCTGCTGAAGGAAATAAGGTTGGATATGGTGAAGAAAGTTCTGATGATGACTTTATTACTTTCGGTTCCTTACAAGATTCTTGTGAGTTGGCTCATGCAAGGAGAGACCGTGAAATTGATTTTAAAGATTCTAAGAAAATTGATCTATCTTTTGTTGAGGGTGCTGTTATTTCATCTTCGAAAGTAGATCTCAGTGTGTTTGTTGATCATTCAACAACATGTCAGATGGAAGGTTTCAAGGCTGAGGAGACAAATGTTCTAAATTTTGTCGATATAATGAATGCACCAGTATTGGAGGTCAATCCCATGTTGATGCTGAGGATGGGTCATGTATTAATCCAAAACATGATACAGTCACTTGTCCCAAGGTGTTTGCGCCATGTGAAATGCATGGGATTTTTTCTTGCCCTCCAAACGGTCACAAAATTCATGTGACAGTTGGTGAAAAGCCGGATTTTATGGGTAAAGCTAGGCAATGTCATCTCGGGTCATTTAATGCATCCCGTGATTTGGGGGATTCATTGACTTTAGTGGCTGGTGAGTCACCTTTACAGCATGGTTTATTACATAACCAAGTTATGGATTACAAAGTTGGTGGGACCCGTAATGACAATGAGCTGGCTGGTACACTAGAAAACGATGATAAGTTGCTAGGTGGGTCCCGCGCACATCAAGAGCATTCAAGGCTAAATCAGATCTGCTACAATTCAAGTGTTACTTTACTCAACGGTCACATTTTTGAGCTAGGGAACACGCAAGATCAGACTCACATTGATGTTGGTGGGGCCCAAGCGTCACACTGTGGGACTACTTGTTACCATGTCTATGCTGATACTAGGGATGAGTGTATGACAGCTCATCGATTGACTCGTGCAAATTTAGTTGATGACTCCACCGAGAATGCCTTTAGCTGTGGGACCCATGCGGTTGATAATTTGCGTCTTAACCAACTGCTGCCCCTTGTTGGTGTTCAAGACTTTAAGGAAAACCAAGAGGTTAATGCCACACTCATGGAGGGGCCCACAGACATCATTGTCTCTTCCAAGGATGTTACTCCCACCCTTCATCAATGTAGGTTAAGTGATCTTTTGGGGAATCAGCATATGCGTGCAAATGAAGATGTTAATTTGGATAATAAGCCTTTGTCAAACGCTATTAAAGCTGAACAGACCAATAATGGAACCCTGTCCAAGAACCTTAGTTTAGCTAATCAAGGGCAGCTTCAGTTCAAAGACCAGACAGGGAAATCTTGGGCTGAGTTATTTATGCCGGCTTCTCAAGACCTTAATGGTTCCAATACCAACCCTGGCCCTAACAGGCCAACTCAATGTTACAACCCAGGTTCCCCAGTCAGTCAGGAGGAATTTAACTTAGAATTTGTCGACCATGGTGACAAAGCAGCTAATTTAGTTCTCAAAATTCCTAAGGACATCACTAATGCCAGGAAGGAAGAATGGAGGGCAACTTTGGTGGGCCATTTTTTGGGCAAAAAACTACCGTATTCTCTTGTTACTAAGGTTACTGAGCGACTTTGGGCTAAAGATGGCTTGATTGATACTTTGGCCACCGATTCTGGTTACTTCTTCTTTACATTTTCTTGTGAGGAAAACAGGGATGCTGTGATGGAGGGGGGCCCGTGGTTCATTGCAGGGCAACCTCTCATTCTTAGACCGTGGAAACCGTATTTCTCATTCGGTAACGAGGAGGTTCAAACCATCCCAATTTGGGTCAACTTCTACGGTGTTCCATTGGAATATTGGAACCCGAGGGGAATCAATTTTATCTCTAGTTTTATCAGAAAACCTATCCGGGTGGATCGCACAACTGCAAGTCGGAGACGTATTACATATGCTAGAGTGTGCATTGAAGTTACAGCTGATTTTGACTTCTTTAATGACTTCCATATTGAATCAGAAGACGAGGTTAATGGTGATACTCTCAGAACCAAGATTAGTTTAGAATATCAATGGACCCCTATGAGATGCAAACAGTGTTCTCAATTTGGACATGATTGCTCTAGGGTTGCTAAACCAGATTCTAGGTCTACCGCTTACTATCCTTATAAGAAGAATGGGAAGACAGACGGAGAATGGCAAGTTGTGGAAAAGAAAGATAAGGGGAAAAAGACTGTGGCCTGTAGATCTCACCACACGAAAGATATGGTCTACTCGACAGCTCCTCTTAAGCGGGGCAATATGTTTGATATGCTTACTCAGCTCCAGGAAGAATCTGGCGCCGGTCCCACTAGAGCAGATTCTCTTACACATTCCTCAGTCCCGATAATGTGTGTTGAAGCTAGCTCGTCTCACCGCCCCGATGATACGCGGGAGGAGGTCAGAGAGGATCCCACCTGCCAGTTTAGTGTGGATGATGTCGATGATTGTGAGGTTGATTTTAGCCTTGAAGATAAGGTCGACCTTGAGGCTCGAGGGAGCCCTCTTTCCAACAGACAGATAAAGAAAGAAGCTAAAATGAAATTCAGTGGGAGTCGACCTAAGAGTCGACATCGACCTTAAATTTGGCTCTGGCTTGTTTGGTGTAGGGATGTCCTGTGTGGTTGCTCATCCCATGTTGTTATGTTATGCCTGTTTGTTTCATGTCCATGTTTTTTCTCGCATTCATAACATGTTTTTGAGCTTTCTGTAATATCCTGGGGTATGGCCCTTTTTTTGGTTAATTATTCACCCTTTTTTCCGAAAAAAAAAAAGACAGGGTGATCCTATTTCTCCCTACTTGTTTGTCATTGTTATGGATGCATTGAGCCAATTACTTCATTTTAATATTCAAAATGGCCCTTTCACTTACCACTGGAAATGTGATAAATTGAAAATTTCCCATCTTTGCTTTGTAGATGACTTAATCATTCTGTTAAATGGGGATGTGGAATCTGCTAAACTTATTAGACATACTTTGAATCAGTTTTATGAGTTGTCTGGCCTTCAAGCTAACAACTCTAAGAGCTGTCTCTTCTTCTCTGGGGTTGATGATGATTTGGCCATAGAGTTACTGAATGTACTCCATTTTACTAAGGGAAATCTTCCCTTAAAATATTTGGGTGTTCCCTTAATTACAACAAAACTTAGGAAAGTTCACTGTGAAGATTTAGTCACCAAAATCTGTTCTAGGGTCAATTCTTGGAAGTCCAAAGCTCTTTCCTTTGCTGGTAGGACTCAACTTATTCAGTCTGTTTTATCTGGTATCCAACTATACTGGTCTGGTATGTTTATTCTTCCTAAAAGTGTTCTTAAGCAGGTGGATCAATCTCTGAGAAGGTTTCTTTGGAGTGGCACTACTGACAAAACCCAGGGCGCTAAAGTAGCTTGGGCTAATGTTTGTCGACCCAAACAAGAAGGAGGCCTTGGTTTTAAAGATATTTTCCTCTCTAATACTGTGCTTAATCTTAAACATATTGGCAATCTTCTTGATCCAACTAATAAATCTTTATGGAAACATTGGGTCCACTTGTATATGATCAAATCCAAAAGCTTCTGGGAGGTGAAAGCCCCCGGTCAATGCTCTTGGTATTGGAGAAAGCTCTTGAAGCTTCAAAATCTGGCTAGACCTCTCAGTAGGCATAAAGTTGGAAATGGTTTACACACTTTCTTGTGGTTTGATAATTGGCTCCCTTGTGGGCCTCTCTTTGAGAAGTATACGAGCAGAATTGCCTATGATGCTGCTTTAGCCCCTAATGCTAAAGTGGCAACAATTGTATCTCATCTTGATTGGAACTGGCCTGCTTCAGTTTCTATAGGTCTTAATGAGGTTCGGGAGCTTCTGTCCAACTTTTATAAACCCACTGAGACACTAGATAGAATGGAATGGACTCCCTCCCCTAATGGAAAATTTAACTTCTCCCATATTTGGAACCAAATTAGACCCACTAACCCGTCTGTCCCTTGGTACCCATTTGTCTGGTATTCTGGATGTGCCCCTAGACAGAACTTTATTTTGTGGCTTGCCATCCAAAATAGGCTAGCAACGCAAGATAGAATTTGCAAGTTTACTCCTGGTCCATTTGCATGTTCTTTATGCCTTAAGTAGTTGGAATCTCATAATCATCTTTTCTTTAATTGTGATTACTCTTCTTTTATTTGGCAGGAATTGATGCATAGATGTAAGCTGAATTGAAATGGCACTCCTTGGGATTGTACTGTCAATTGGATGATCCAGCATTGGAAGGGGAAGACTCCCCAACACATGATTCCCAGAATATGTTTGGGTGTAACCATTTACGGCTTATGGAGGGAGAGAAACATTAGAACCGTTAAAAATTCCTCAAACCCAAAAGAGCAACTGTTGAAGGTTTTTGTTTCACAAGTATACACTCAAGTCAACATCAAATGGAAAGGACATGCCCATCTAGCAACATTGCTGACTAATTGGCAATGACCTTCTGATCTGTTTAGGTTGGATTTGTGTTGAGTTTTGTTGTTAGGTTATCTTGGTTTTCTAGGATTGGCTCGACAATTTCTTTATGTTGTAAGTGCATTGTTTAGTGTTTTGACAGACTTGGCTTGCCAGACTTGGCTTTTCTGTGGTTAGTGTGACCACTTGTCCTTATGCTTTGTGCTTGTTGAATATCCTGGGGTATGCCCCTTGTACATGTGAACATCCCTTTTTGGAATATATTTACCATTTTCCGAAAAAAAAAAAGGTCAGACATACCTGGCGTATGAAAATGAGTATAAGAATCAGAGAAAGTATCCAACCAAGCTTGATTAACTAAAGCTCTATCTAATTTCCTTTGAGAGAAGTCAGGTCTACCAAACCTCCTGTTGCACCAAGTAAAAAATTCTCCAGAATATCTAAGGTCAGAGAGACTTAAATGATCCACTAGATTGTTAAAATCAGAGATGTCAGAATTTAAACAAACATTAGGTTCAGAGATTTCAGATGTTTGTAGAACAAAATTAAAGTCTCCTAAAATGATGTGATTTGGAGAGTTTGGACCAACAGTAATAGACTTTAAGGATGTCCAAAGATCCTTTCTCTCGTGACCATAGTTACAGCCATAGACAAAAGAAGCCTCAAAAGAAATAGTTTTGTCATCACTTTCAATAAAAGTATGAATAAGTTGGGGATTAGATTTCAAAATTGTAACCTGAACTTTGTCAGGGTTCCAACCAACCTAGATTCTCCCAACAGAATCAGGGGTGCTATTGGTGACAAGGTTCCAGTGTTTAAAAATTTTCTGCTTAATCAAGTCCTCATTAGATTGTCTAACCTTAGTTTCAACAATACCAATGACATCCAAATTATGTAGGTACACAAATTTTGCAACCTCAGATTGTCTAGAGGATTGGTTGAGACCCCTTATATTCCAATAGCAAACTATCATTAAGAACGTTTTAGGGGTTTTTTTCGCCTCCCAGAGGAGTTACTATTATTATTGCCCTTCAAATGACTAGACAACTTCTTACCTGTAGGGGAAGAGGAGTTGTAAGAATGCTGACCTGAGTCCAGAGATGGGAGTGGGGCCTTTATCTTTGGGCTGGATTGGGAAGTGGATGACAGAGAAGAGTCTGAACATAAGTCTTCAACCCTCAAGTCTTGTTGCAAAGAATCTGCTAGATCTTCTTTGGATGAATGCTCTTGTTTGACTTCAAAAGAGAGATATCCTAGAGATACCATAGCATATACATGAATTCAAGAGAGATTTCTAGAGAAAGAGTGAATTATGATTTGAATACTTCTAAAATGAATCTTAGGATAATTAGAATGTATAATTGAGAGAAATTTTGACATCGACTGCCTCCCTAAACTTCCACCATTGATGAGTTCTTGAAGAACTTGAAGATCACTTGAAGAATGAGATCCTTCAAATCCACTTTTGAGGTATAATTGAGAATCCTCCAAGCGGCAAACACTATAATTCATCTCTAATCCCTACTTTTGTATATAGATCTGTAGGATTTGGATGTAGTTTATGATGATGCCAAAATTTGGGTTAGAGATAAGAAGAAGAAGATAAGAGAAATTGTGTGTGGTTCGACCCTATTAATGTAGAGACCTACGTCCATGTGTGTGTCGGAGCACTTGCACTATGATATCAAATCATCGGGGGCCTTTGGTGAACCAACAAAGGGGATGGAACTACCAGAGACCGGTCGAGCAGTGTGTATGTGCGTATAAGGTAAAGTTGCGATCCCCTTCTATGGGGGTGAGAGTTTCTTTTATAGTATAAAAAACCTCCTCATACATGGCAAGTAAATTAATAAGGCCATACAATCTGATTGGGATTGATTGGCATAAATTGTGTGAGTTTCCTAATTGGATTAGGAAACTATATACACTTTCTATTAGTCTTCTAATTTGTAGAAGAAACTGTCTGGAACATTCAGGAACATATCTTGGGGCTGGGTCATGTTGTATCCGTGGTGGCCCGAGCTAGCGTTGCAATCCCAACCTATTGATCGGGCCTCAGGACACACTATCTACCACTTGGGACAAGCCTGGAGATGATACAGAGTCTCTAGATGAACCAGACACTCATTAGTATGGTGGATGAGCTTTGCTGTCACTGACCATTTTTGTACATATTAGTTTAGTTCTTAGAACATTTTTCTTCTTTCTCTCTCATTCTTCACACACTCACTAAGCTAGATCCAAGTCCTCCTTGATTTTATTGATGATCTATGGTTAGAGATCCATTTCTACTATGATTTTTATATTTTGGTTTTGATTTTGAATTCATTCTTTCCATTTAGTGTAGATCCATGCATGAATATATATATATATATATTGCTTTGAGTTCTGTGATGGTTTTTTTTTTTTTCGGAAAAAGGGTAAATATATTCCAAAAAAGAATGTACACATGTACAAGGGGCATACCCCAGGATAAGACATTAAAAGCACAGCTGGAGGACCGGTGGAAATCCACACACAAAGAAAAATGGACTATAACATAGTCACCTCAAAACATAAAACATAAAATACAAAACCCAAAATCATAAAAACTGCTGGTCACATGGAGAGAGAGAAGCTCTCCCTTCTCTCTAGAAACCTAGGATTCTAGGATGGGGAAGGCAGCCCCATGGGTGTTGGTTCCATATATGAAGAGTGCTAGTGTTAAGAAAAGGAAGGAAAAGCTCTTCCCTTTTCCTAGCAATGTGAGAAAGCTGAACATCCAAGCTAAGAGATCTACTAAACTTCCTTTCAAAGAGCTTTGGGAAGACGATGAACCACTTAGTGACTTACAAGTTAATGTAGAAAGCTTGGAGGAGGAAGCCATTTCTGTTGGGTTTTTGGAGGCTGAGGAAACTACCAATGAGGTTGCTGGGTTTCATCTTGCCGAACAAAATATGGATGGATCAGATAAAGACCCTGATGTGGTGGAGACACTCTCTTTCAAATCCGTTCATGATTCCTGTGAGCTTGCAAAAAGAAAGAGACACCAAAGTGAGCTAGACATACATAATAAGCAGATTAGCTCTTTCTTTGAAGAACCTAAGGGAGAGAACTTGGATATTTCTAATCAGGCTAATGGATTTCCAGTTGGTCCAAATGTTTTAGATGTTGGATCAATGTCTCATCTAAAAGACTCAGTTATTGTTCCTAATCAGCTTGGAAAAGTCCGTATGGAGGATTTCCAAATTAACCCAGTAAGTTTAGGAGACGAACAAGTTGATGATAGTTTCAAAGGTAGTCCTCCTATAATTTCTGCTATTGATTTGAAAATAGCAAATGGGGTTGAAAGTTTACCCTTAGATCCATTTCATGGTCTGGTTACGGAAACCGAGGTGTTTATGGAGTGTGAATCTCACGCACAACCCTCCAACGGTCATGAAGCAAATACGGGTGCTGGGCTTGGTGAATCCTACGCGCCTTCGTTGGTCTTGGGGATTGATAATCTGAATACAAATAAAGTTGCTATACCTACTGTCAGCCTGGGCGTGGAAGGACACCCTCAGTCAGGCCAAAATGTTGTCCATGAACTTTTGGGTCCCACGGCAATTAATGCTAGTCAAGAAAAGGAAGATCACGCATTCCCTCTCCAGCTCAACACGCAAGGAAATGGTAAGGTCCCACTCTCTTCTTCCCAGTACGGTGGGTCCCACCTTATTGATCTACCCTCCAAGAATAGCCCTCATGTGACATGCATTTCTACCGTAAATTCTGAACAAACGGTTGTCTTAACCCACTGCTACAAGGAAGGTATTAAATGCCGAGAGGAATTTTGTGGGGCCACCCATGTGAAAACACCTAACCTCAAATGCTCCTCTCCCCGACGCGTGGAGCCTGTCCTCCTTTTCCCAGATAAGGGCCCAGTGGCTAATGATCAGTCTGATTTCATTATCCATAGGTCAAGCCAAGAATTAACTAAGCCACCTCAAAGCTCTCTTAAGGATCATGTGGAGCCCACCGAATGCTTTTCTTCATCTCGTGCCACGTGCCCCTCTTTTACTGATTCCATCATCCTGCCGTTGAGGCTCCAAGCTGGCCACGTTCCTGTGGTCCCCACGCTCAAGTCCACTCCGGCTCATCCTAATGATGATGTCCTTGCTGCCACGCAAGAAAAGACCACTCCCTATGATGTCAAATCGACAATTAATGCCTCTAGCATTAGTCAGATTAACGGCCATATAGAATATGATATGCGAATTGTTAAGCCCACAAATCCGGGCACAGCTGCTAATTATCACATGGGGATTACGCAAGGTCAGGAGCACAATGCAGCTGGTGGGGCCCAACGTAAGTCATGGGCTGGGTTATTCAATACTGAGGATCAGAAAGGTAGTTTGCCCCAAATTGAGCTGGGATCAGATTTGGGAATTAATTACAGACCTATAGACAGTAGCAAGGAATTCAATTTGGAGTTTGTGGACCATGGAGGGATTGAAGATGATCTTGTTCTTAAAATCCCGAAGGACTTAACTGTTGCTGGGAAAGACGAATGGACTGCTACCTTGGTTGGCCGGTTTCTTGGCAGGAAGCTTCCGTTTTCCCTAGTCTCTAATGTTACTGATCGGCTATGGGCTAATGAGGGCCTTATTGATACGTTGGCCACTGATTCGGGATGTTTATTTTTTTCATTCTCTAGTACGGAAGCCAGGGATGCAATCTTAGAAGGAGGACCATGGTTTGTGGCAGGTCAATCTCTTCTACTTAGGCCGTGGAAACCACACTTCTCTTTTGAAAACGAGGAGGTTCACTCCATTCCGATCTGGATTAATTTCTATGGTATACCGCTTGAATATTGGAATCCGAAGGGAATCAGTTTTATCTCTAGTTTCATTGGGAAACCTATTCATGTTGATCGCGTTACTGCAAGTAGAAGGCGTATAACCTATGCTCGTGTTTGCATAGAAGTTTCTGCAGATTTTGAGTTTTTCAATGAATTCCATATCGAGTCAGAAGATGAGGAGACTGGCAATTCTGTAAGAACTAAGATCAATTTGGAATATCAATGGACCCCGGTTCGATGCAAAAAGTGCTCCCAGTTTGGTCATGATTGTTCTCGGACTACGTCTCCAGTTCTAAGCCATCCAGTTCGCCACCCTATCAAGAGGAACGGTAAGGATAAGGGGACCTGGCAAGTTGTTTCAGGAAAAGATAGAGGAAAAAAGACTGTTGTTGACCACACTTCTGACCGTGCTAAAAGCACGAATGGCTCGGCTATTCCGCTTGCGAAGGGTAACCGATTTGAAGCCCTTTCTCAGCTTTTGGATGATCCTGATCCTAAACCCGTCAAAGTTGATACCATTGTTTCTCCCTCCGCCCGGACATCTTGCCCCTGTAGGAAAAATAGGTTTAAATGGAAAGTTTAAACGCGCAGCGGAAAAATCAAGTTATGAAACTTTATTGGCATGCCCGGATCTACTACTCGTCAATTCTACAGATGCGCACAAGAGGGGACACGAGTTATACCTTAGTGTCTTGAACCCAATTCTGATCTTCAACTTCCAGCAGCCTCCACTAGATGATCTTCACCCTTATGACTCCTGCGGATGCCTGCCAGAAAGACTAGGGTTGGTGGGAACCCTAATAGAGAGGATAGAGAAGGTTTTGGGGCTCCAAAACAGTTTCTGCAGCTTCTGACGTTCAAAACGACGAACAACCTTTTCCAGAACGCAGCTGCCCTATTTATAGATTCCCAGAACCGACCTAGACTTCGAGCGATCGAAGTGCTTTCGATCGATCGAACATTCGATCGATCGAACCATCTTCGATCGATCGAACCTTCAGACTTCAATCGATCGAGACATCTTCGATCGATCGAACCTGTCTAGACATCATCCTCAAGCATCTTTCCAAGCATCCTGGCGGAGCTAAGAGTGGGACCTCCTAGGCTCTTTATTGTTGGCTCAGACCAGTTTGTTAATTACCATGACCAAACTCTTTGATCAGCAAACTAACTAACTGGTCAGTTAAAGTTTACTCCACTATAAAACGATAACTGAACTCCAACGCAAAAGAACATATCCGAAGCGATAACTAGACTTGTATGGTGTACTAATGTCCCTTTACCGTCAGCATTCGTAATCATATTCAGGTAATCGGATAACTGTTACTGTCAACCTGAATCATGATTACTTCTTGTATTCCTTGAGTCCCATTCACCTCCCATGATTACCAAACATGTTGATAACTCTTATCAACAAGACTGCAGTACTCAGTAATCGACTTGGTGACATTCTCAAGGGAATGCTTACTCTGAAACAGAGGGTAGATTCTATCTTGACAATGCATGTTCACAACCCTATGAACATGACATACCCAAGATACCCAGGTGTTGATCTTTTATAGACCTCACTGATTGGTAAATCAAAGCAGTCATATCCACAGTCTGTGTTCATAATCGTCTCAAGATTGAGAACACGTACCTTATACAAGTTATGAGTTCCTATTGACTGTTTGACAGTCTTAAGCGTCAATAGGAAACTCAGGTCCGTCAATGCACTATAAGCACTAGCATATCAACTAAGAGCTACACTCTAGTGATTGAGATTAATCACTCCATCCAATGGTAGTTAATTATGCTACAGTGTAGACTTGATGAGGTATCCAGTCTCATCATCCACTGTGACACATTCTAAGTATTAAAGAATAGTAATTCGTATCTCACTTGTGTGCATCTCATACACACACGAATTACTTACTATAATACTTAAGGATTAACAATCATCTCATGAAAAGAACATACACAATAAAATGTAAAGCTGATATCCATATATTAAAATGTCAATGTCTCATACAGAAAGTAATGGTTTGAGGGCACAAACCCAACAAACTCCCACTTGCACTCATAACCATTCAGAACTACATCTAAGACCTAGACTATCTAGATGACGATCAAAGACCTTCTGTGGCAAGGCCTTTGTAAACGGATCAGCAAGATTGTCAGCTGTGGCAATCTTGGTGACAGTCACATCTCCACGTTGAACAATATCTCGGATAAGATGATATTTCCGCTCTACGTGCTTTCCCTTTCCGTGGTTCCTTGGCTCCTTGGACTGAGCCACTGCCCCACTATTATCACAATAAAGCATAATAGGCGACAGCGACGCTGGTACCACCTCGAGTTCCATAAGGAACTTCTTGAGCCAAACAGCTTCCTTTGCGGCTTCACAAGCAGCCACATACTCAGCTTCTGTAGTTGAGTCTGCAATGCATTTCTGCTTAATGCTCCTCCAACTGACAGCACCACCTCCCAAGGTAAAGAGATGACCGGACGTCGACTTCCTCGAATCTTTATCTGACATAAAGTCCGAGTCAGTGTATCCCACTGGAACTCACTACCACCGTACATAAGCATGTAATCTTTAGTTCTTCTCAAGTACTTAAGAATGTGCTTAACGGCTGTCCAGTGCTCTGGACCCGGATTCGACTGATATCTGCTAACCATGCCAACGGCAAAGCAGATATCTGGTCTAGTGCATAACATCGCATACATGAGACTTCCCACTGCAGAAGCATAGGGAACTCCTGTCATGCGATTTCTCTCCTCCTGTGTCTTTGGACACTGGTCCTTGGAGAACGCTAAACCATGCCTGAAAGGTAACAAACCTTTCTTCGAATTATCCATTGAAAACCTAGTTAGCACTTTCTCGATATAACCAGCTTGAGATAATCCCATTATCTTTCGCTTGCGATCCCGAAAGAGCTTTATCCCAAGAATATAGCTCGCCTCTCCTAGATCCTTCATATCGAAAGTACTAGCTAGCCAAACCTTGACCATTGACAGCGCCGCTACATCATTCCGAATGAGTAGAATATCGTCAACGTAAAGCACAAGAAAAGCCACTACTTTTCCTTCACTTTTCTTGTATACACAAGGCTCATCCAGATTCTGTATGAAACCAAACGACTTGACCGCTTGGTCAAATCGGATGTTCCAACTTCTGGATGCCTGCTTAAGCCCATAAATGGACTTTTGCAACTTGCATACCAAGTTACCTTTCCGACCAGCTATGAACCCTTCTGGTTGTTGCATATAGATGTCCTCCTCAAGATTGCCATTCAAGAATGCAGTCTTGACGTCCATCTGCCAAATTTCATAATCTAGGCATGCAGCAATGGATAAGAGTATTCTGATGGACTTGAGCATGGCTACCGGCGAGAAGGTTTCCTCATAGTCAATGCCCTCCCTCTGAGTATAGCCTTTCGCCACAAGCCTTGCCTTAAAGGTCTCAACCTTTCCATCAGATCCTCTTTTCCTCTTGTAGACCCACTTACAGCCAATGGGTTTAATATTGGCTGGAAGTTCTACAAGATCCCAGACCTGATTAGAATCCATAGATTCCAATTCAGCCTTCATAGCTTTAACCCAATGAGCTGAATCAACATCAGCCATTACCTCTTCGTATGTGGTAGGATCAGATTCAGATTCTATGGAGACAGCTTCAAAAACTTCTCCTAAGAACATGTATCTATCAGGCTGGCTGATAATCCTCCCACTACGACGAGGTACTGGTGCGGAAATAGGTGAAAAAGTGGTGTTTTCCTGATTTACATCGTTATTAACTACGGGTTGGACTGAGGGCTCTCCTTCTATCTCTCTAAGATCTATCCTTCCCTTAGGTTTATGGTTCATGATATAATCATCCTCCAAGAAAATAGCATTCGTACTGACGAACACCTTCTGTTCTCTTGGATCATAAAAATACCATCCATAAGTACCCTTTGGATACCCTACAAAATAACATACTTCTGATCTAGAATCCAACTTGCTCATCTTTCCTTTCAGCACATGTGCCGGACACCCCCATATCCGGAGATGTTGCAAAGAAGGCTTGCGCCCAATCCACATCTCTCGTGGTGTCCTGGGAACAGATTTGCTTGGTACTAGATTTAGTATGTAAGCAGCGGTTTCCAAAGCATAACCCCAAAGAAATAAAGGTAACTCAGAATAACTCATCATTGACCTAGTCATGTCTAAAAGAGTCCGATTCCTTCTCTCCGCTACACCATTTTGCTGAGGCGTGCCAGGTGCAGTCAACTGTGACAGAATCCCATTCTGTACGAGGTGATCAATAAATTCATTAGAGAGGTACTCGCCACCTCGATCAGATCGAATGGCCTTGATATGTGTGCCCAATTGCTTCTCCACTTCAGCCCTAAACTCTTTGAACTTTTCAAAGGCTTCAGACTTGTGCTGCATTAGGTACACATATCCATACCTAGAGTGGTCATCAGTAAATGTTATGAAATACTCATAACCACCCCTTGCTCTAATATTTATTGGTCCACACACATCAGTATGAACTAATTCCAACAATGCATTGGTTCTATTGCCCTTTGCAGGAAAGGGCCTTTTGGTCATCTTACCCTCTAAACAAGACTCGCAGACTTCTATTGGTTCGAGAACCAAATCGCCTAAGACCCCTTCTTTGACTAGTCTGCCAATCCTATTTAGATTGATATGACCAAGCCTCATATGCCAAAGCTTTGTTGGATTAGTGGAAGGTCTCTTTCTTTTAGATGGTACAGTTACCACTGAGTTATTAAGTTCCATACAAGAATCTTTAGAAATATTGGGAGTAATCACATATAAACCATTTGATTTAACACCAGAACATATAAAAGAACTATTTCTTTTAATCACAACTTCAGTTCCAAAATGAAAAGAATAACCATTATTCGATAAATTAGAAACTGAAATTAAATTACGTCTCATTGAAGGGACGTAAAGTACATCTGATAAAATCAAAACTTTATTGTCTAGAAATTCTAAAACTACGACTCCTATAGCAACCGCAGAAACGGTTGCGCTAGAACCTAGAGTAAGTACGATTTCCCCATCACTGCACTTCCTGGTTGATCTGAACCCCTGCAATGAATTACAGATATGGTTAGTCGCACCAGAATCAATGCACCAAGTGTTTGAAGTATCCGTTATAAAACTTACTTCAATCACATGTGATTCAATCATACCTTGAACTCTTGTAGCTAAGAATTCTATACAGTTCCTCTTCCAGTGGCCCTTCTCACCGCATTGGAAACACTTTCCTTTGCCTTGGCCACCCACCTTCCCTTTGCCCTTACCTTTTCCCTTAGATTTTGCAATCTTAGGGACTGGTCCAACACTTGAACCACCAGTGCTAGCCTTCTTCTTCCCTTTCTTTCCTTTCGGCATAGATCGGGAAGAGGAAGCGCTTTTCTCAACGTTTAAAACGCTGCCCCCAGGTTTGATCACCCCTTCCGCTGCCAATAAAGAGCTCATCAATTCGCTCATTAAAAAATCCATTTTATTCATATTATAATTCAGTTTAAATTGAGCGAATGATGGCGACAGCGTATTGAGGATCATATCAACTTGGGTTTGTGCATCGATGTTAGCACCTAGGGTCTCCAGCTCGTTTAAATAACCAATCATTTTCAAAACATGTTCTTTGACTGGAGTCCCTTCCGACATCTTAGCACTCATTATCTTCTGCATAGCTACCTGTCTGGCAGGCCTGCCATGCTCCCCAAACATCTTTTTCAGGGATTCGATAATGTCACTGGCGGAACTGTTCGACTGGTATTGGTGTTGTAACACATTAGCCATAGAAGCCAATATGTAACAACGAGCCATCCCATTCGACTTTTTCCATTTATCGAACTCGCGTCTAGCAGCAGCCGAAGCATTTGTAGCGGGTTCTTCGGGGCATGGGGTGGTGAGGATATATATGTGATCCTCCGCAGTTAACACGATGTCAAGATTACGTTTCCATTCAGTGTAGTTGTTTCCAGTTAACTTGTTTTGAGTGAGTATGGTGGCAAGTGGACTAAATGCAGATCCAGACATTATGATTTACTGAAAAAATCAAAACAAAATAAATATGGATATCAGAATTTGACAGTTTGAAATAAAAGAATCCTTTTAAAACTCTTATTTTAAAACTAAGTCGCCGGAATATCGAAACGAAAGAATAAAGCCTCCGTGTGGTGGTCAATGTTCGATCTTTCAATTTATCATAACTTATCCGCTATGCAACTCTTGCAAAACAAGTTATGACTTCCGAACCTATTTGATCTCTAAGTTTCTGAATAATGCCCCGTGTGGGATCCCTTATCCATAGCTTAGCTAGTGTGTACCATTAACTAGGATCCAATCACAACCGTCTCAAGTAGCGCCTCCGTATGGTGGTCACCCTCTAACACGTCTGATTGATCCTTATCAAAAGAAGTTCACATCTAGTAACCAATGAGTAATGCATCCTCCGTATGGAATGATCACCCCTGGCGAGGTGACACAGAATGCATCACTCATCTTACAGTGAACCGTTAATGGAAGATCGTGGGTGTAATTAATAAGACCCTCTCCCACTAGATTTAGTAAAAAAGGATTTTGCTTTTTGAGAAAATCTGTTTCTACACACTTCCCATAAACATCTAATGTTTACTAATGTGTTGAAAACGGTTTTTGAATTTTATTTTAGAAAACTTGTTTTGCGTGCATGCAACAATGTATTGTACGCCAATCACAAACAAAGCACATAAAACAAAAAAAAAAAACTAAAATGAAATAAAAGACATCCAAACGATGCCTCTATCTCCCATGGCTCTATCTCCATAGAACCTGCTTTTGGTTTGATCGCCTCCAGCTCCATCTTCATGGACAACGGCTCCTTGCTCCATCTTCATGGATATTCTAATTCTATTACATTGAACCTATGCCTCTTTTGAAGCTTACAATTTATCTAGAAATAGAAATAGCCACAACAAAATAAAAGGCTAGGGAAACCGGTGCGACTTTCCTTTTCGTAGGATTGAAGTCGCAGCGCCCTTTACATATGCCTTAAAACCAAACCAAACTTAAAATAACACACCAATCTAAAAACATTCAAACACAAAATTAAATGCTCTTGGCGCCATGGGAGATAGCGACTAATCTTTTGCTGCAAAAGGTTAGTTGAACACACATCCACGCATATATATAACAAAATATAACTATTGGAACCCTTAATTGATTCACACAGTATATAAACTCTTTACATACTGAATTAGAACTCAAAACAGCATCTAACTTCTCTGTCATAGTTCGATCGATCGAAGACCGTTCGATCGCTCGAACCTTCGATCGATTGAACACTGTTCAATCGCTTGAACATTCTATTTCACAGAATGATTAAAAATTTTACAGAATACGTTAAAATTAAACTTTTAATTTCAAAATACTTTTAAAACTACGAAACAGAAAACCTGACAAAGAGTCTGTCTCGATCGATCGAACTCTATTCGATCGCTCGAACAACAGAAGGTTTCGATCGATCGAAACCTGTTCGATCGCTCGAGTACAGAGCGTTCGATCGATCGAACATTCTTCGATCGATCGAACCCATCTTGCATCCAATGCAATCACAGATTTGTATACTGCTGCGATAACACTGCAGAAACAGATCTGTGACGATGCAGTTTCGAAAGCAGTTCTAAAATCAACATGCAAATCAAAATAGTGTTCCAAAAAATGCATCTATAGATCCAAACGAGCGTGGCTCTGATACCAATTGTAGGAAAAACAGGTTTAAATGGAAAGTTTAAACGCGCAGCGGAAAAATCAAGTTATGAAACTTTATTGGCATGCCCGGATCTACTACTCGTCAATTCTACAGATGCGCACAAGAGGGGACACGAGTTATACCTTAGTGTCTTGAACCCAATTCTGATCTTCAACTTCCAGCAGCCTCCACTAGATGATCTTCACCCTTATGACTCCTGCGGATGCCTGCCAGAAAGACTAGGGTTGGTGGGAACCCTAATAGAGAGGATAGAGAAGGTTTTGGGGCTCCAAAACAGTTTCTGCAGCTTCTGACGTTCAAAACGACGAACAACCTTTTCCAGAACGCAGCTGCCCTATTTATAGATTCCCAGAACCGACCTAGACTTCGAGCGATCGAAGTGCTTTCGATCGATCGAACATTCGATCGATCGAACCATCTTCGATCGATCGAACCTTCAGACTTCAATCGATCGAGACATCTTCGATCGATCGAACCTGTCTGGACATCATCCTCAAGCATCTTTCCAAGCATCCTGGCGGAGCTAAGAGTGGGACCTCCTAGGCTCTTTATTGTTGGCTCAGACCAGTTTGTTAATTACCATGACCAAACTCTTTGATCAGCAAACTAACTAACTGGTCAGTTAAAGTTTACTCCACTATAAAACGATAACTGAACTCCAACGCAAAAGAACATATCCGAAGCGATAACTAGACTTGTATGGTGTACTAATGTCCCTTTACCGTCAGCATTCGTAATCATATTCAGGTAATCGGATAACTGTTACTGTCAACCTGAATCATGATTACTTCTTGTATTCCTTGAGTCCCATTCACCTCCCATGATTACCAAACATGTTGATAACTCTTATCAACAAGACTGCAGTACTCAGTAATCGACTTGGTGACATTCTCAAGGGAATGCTTACTCTGAAACAGAGGGTAGATTCTATCTTGACAATGCATGTTCACAACCCTATGAACATGACATACCCAAGATACCCAGGTGTTGATCTTTTATAGACCTCACTGATTGGTAAATCAAAGCAGTCATATCCACAGTCTGTGTTCATAATCGTCTCAAGATTGAGAACACGTACCTTATACAAGTTATGAGTTCCTATTGACTGTTTGACAGTCTTAAGCGTCAATAGGAAACTCAGGTCCGTCAATGCACTATAAGCACTAGCATATCAACTAAGAGCTACACTCTAGTGATTGAGATTAATCACTCCATCCAATGGTAGTTAATTATGCTACAGTGTAGACTTGATGAGGTATCCAGTCTCATCATCCACTGTGACACATTCTAAGTATTAAAGAATAGTAATTCGTATCTCACTTGTGTGCATCTCATACACACACGAATTACTTACTATAATACTTAAGGATTAACAATCATCTCATGAAAAGAACATACACAATAAAATGTAAAGCTGATATCCATATATTAAAATGTCAATGTCTCATACAGAAAGTAATGGTTTGAGGGCACAAACCCAACAGCCCCGTAGCTAGCTCCTCTTACCATACAGATGTTCCTCGAGGTGAGACCAGAGAGGAAACCACATCCCTCTTTAGTGTGGATGACATTGATGACTGTTTTAGTGATTCTGGCCAAGCTAGTGAGGTCGGGACCCCTACAAGGGGTAGTCCCCTCTCCAATAGACAGAAAAAGAAGGAAGCTAAGATGAAATTCAGTGGGAGTCGCCCCAAGGGACGACATCGATCCTGAGGAGGCCCTTCTTTTGGTGGTTGGATGTCTCATGTGTTTGATTCATTCCATGTTGCTATGTTTGTTTGTTTGCTTGTTGTTCTTCTTTTCAAATATTTAGTCTGGCTCTCGTAGCATGATCTTGCGCTTTTTGTTATATCCTGGGGTTTGGCCCCTTTTTTTGGATTCAATTAACCATTTTTCCGAAAAAAAAAAAAAAAAAAAAAAACCCAAAATCACAAATGACCCATTTATATCCAAGGATGTAAAATAGACTCAATTTGGGAATGTCGTTGCCATTTTGATCTAATCTGGGTATTAACCTGAGACACCAAATTTTGAAGCAAGTTTTCTTTTGGTGTGGATGTGCCTTGGAAAGATCTGAGATTCCTTTCCCTCCATATGCCATAAACTGCCACTCCCAGACAGATTGTGGGAACGGCGTGTTCAATAATCTTGTTTTTCCAGTGATGTGCCATCCAAAGGACTGTAGTATTCCAGTCAGTGTTGTTCCAAGACAGCCCACATCTTTGCATAAGTTCCTGTTAGATAAAAGAAGCATACGAACAAGCAAAAAATAGATGGTTATGAGATTCCATTTGACAATGGCAAAAAACACAAGCAAGAGGTCCACGAGTGAACGTAAAGATTCTATCATGCGTTGCAAGTCTTTCTTGGACAGCAATCCATAATATAACATTCTGTCTAGGCGTGCAACCTGAGAACCAAACCAGTTTATGCCATGGAACCACAGGGGAATCCTCTTTTAAGGATTTCCAAATGTGTGTAAATTTATATTTCCTATCAGGAGATGTGGTCCATAAAACTTTATCGGTCATACCATTTGGCTTATACATATGAGTTAAGAAATTCCGAACTTCATTTAAGCCTATAGAATTGGAAGTAGGCCAATTCCAATCATTATTCCTTATTATTACTTCCACTTTTGCCTTAGCATCAATGGCAGCATCATAAGCAATTCTGGGAGAGTACTTTTCAAAAAGTGGGCCACACGGAAGCCAGTTGTCGAACCAGAGGAAAGTATGTTGACCGTTACCTATTTTATGGATAAGTAAAGGTCTCACAACTTCCCTAAGTTTTAACAATTTTCTCCAATACCAAGAGCATTGGCCTCGAGCTTTTACTTCCCAAAAACTTTTGGTTTTAATCATATACAAATGCACCCAATTTTTCCAAAGGGATTTATTGTCGGGGTCCAAGAGGCTCCCAATATGTTTTAGATTAAGAATGGTATTTGTGAGGAAAATATCCTTAAATCCCAAACCTCCCTCTTTTTTCGGCTTACAGACTTTAGTCCATGCAATTTTAGTACCATGTCCCGTCTCTGTAGTACCAGCCCACAGGAACCTCCTAATTGCTTGATCCACCTATTTAAGTACACTCTTGGGAAGAATAAACATTCCCGACCAATATTGTTGTATCCCTGAAAGCACAGAATGGATAAGTTGAGCCCTGCCAGCATAAGACAAAAACTTAGATTTCCATGAGTTGATTCTAGAGCAGATTTTATTAACAAGATCTTCACAGTGAACTTTTTTCAACTTAGTGGTAATGAGAGGAACTCCAAGATACCTCATAGAAAAGGTCCCTTTAGAGAATTGGAGTTCCCTCTGAATATCAGCAACCAACTGGTCTTGGATACCAGAAACAAAAATGCAGCTTTTATCATTATTGGCTTGAAGTCCAGACAGGTCATAGAACTGGTTTAAGGTATTTCTGATGACCTTAGCAGATTCAACATCCCCATGAAGTAGAATAAGTAGATCATCAGCAAAACAAAGGTGAGATATTTTTAATTTATCGCATCTCCAGTGAAATGTAAAAGGACCATTTTGAATATTTTGGTGAAGTAATTGACTCAAAGCCTCCATGAATAGGACAAATAGATATGGGGATATAGGATCTCCTTGTCTAAGGCCCTTGGCTCCATCAAAATAACCTATAGATTCACCATTAAAGTTAATAGAGTACCTAGGGGTAGTAACACAAGCCCTAATCCATTGTTTTAATTTTGGAGGCAATCCAAAACTATCCAATAAATCGAGTAGGAAAGTCCAATTAACACTATCATATGCTTTCATAAGGTCAACCTTAGCAGCAACTCTAGGTTTCCCTCCCAGTTTGTGGTAGTCTCTAAGCAAGTCTTGGGCCAATAACACATTATCACTTATTTTCCTACCCTTAACGAAAGCAGACTGTGCCTGGTCAGTAATAATAGGAAGAATAATCTGAAGTCTATTAGCAATAATTTTAGAAATACACTTATACACAGTATTACAGCAGGAGATGGGCCTAAAATCTCCCATTTTAGAGGGATTTTGAACTTTTGGGATCAGGGCTATAATAGTAGTGTTAGATTCTTTCAGCAATTCCCCGGTTTGAAAAAATTCTTGTATGGCTTCAGTAACCAAGGGCCCCACAGTAGACCATGACTTTTTAAAGAAATGAGCATTAAACCCATCTGGTCCAGGAGCTTTGTTCTCATGCATACTAAAGAAAGTCTCTTTAATATCATCTATACTAGGAATTCTATCCAATTCCTCCATAAGATCCACAGGGATTCTTTTAGTTATGACTCTTCTCAAGGACTCACTTCCGGGATAATGATTTTGAGAACTGGTGCCAAGGAGAGCAGTGAAATGCCTGATAGCTTCAGTTTTTGCATCCTCAATATTATTAGTAAATGTTCCATCCGGTTTTTCAAGTTTAAAGATTCTTTTCCTATTTCTTCTGTTTTGAATGTGTTGGAAGAAATAACGAGAATTCTTATCCCCAACCTCCAGCCATTGTACCCTAGATTTTTGCTTTAAGGTTTCTTCTTCAATCCAAATAGCTTTTAAAAATTCTTGCATGCATTGTTTCTGTTTAGATATAAGGGAGGGATTTTGAGGATCACTAAGAAGGTCAGATTGCACAATCCTAATAGCCTCTCTAGCTTTATCAGCAAACACCTTTTCCTTGCCCACAAAACTTTTACAAAGAATTTTCAAGTCTTGTTTTAGAAACCTTAGTTTGTGACAAACTTGATATTGAGCTGTACCGCTAATAGTATTAGCCCAAACATTATCCACTGTAGCATGGTACGTGTCAATTTGAGTCCAATAGTTAAAAAATTTAAATGGCTTCCCTTTTCTCCTACCAGTCTTATCAAGATAAAGAATCAGAGATGAATGGTCCGAAATATCTGGTTTTTGAAATTGGACATAGAACTCAATAAAATTAGTCAACCAAGACTGGTTCACGAGAGCTCTATCCAACTTCCGTTGGGTGTAGTCTGGTCTACCATACCTACGGTTACTCCATGTAAAAAATTCTCCCAAGTATCTTAAATCAGTAAGACATAAGGAATTAACAATATTATTAAAATCATCAGTATCAAAGTTAAGGACAAAATCTGTATCAGAAACTTCATTGGAAGATAACACGACATTAAAATCTCCAAGCAAAATTTGGTTTATGTTAGGATTGAAAATAGAAGATAAGTCCCTCCAAAGTGCATGTCTATCTTGGCCCGTATGGAGCCCATAGACAAAAGAAGCTTCAAACTGGACAAATTTATCATCATTTTCAATTTTTGTATGAATAAGTTGGGGGGAAATTTTAATGACATTGAGATTAATCTTATCAGGGTTCCATCCAAGCCAAATCCTCCCCACTGATTCATTTGTACTATTGGTGACAACATTCCAATTTTTGAAAATTTTCCTATGAATTTTATCCTCATTAACTTGCCTGACTTTAGTTTCAACTAAACCCAGAACATCAATGTTATTTGCATAAATAAACTTTGCAACCTCTGTCTGTTTAGAGGGCTGGTTGAGGCCCCTTATGTTCCAGCTGCTTAGAATCATTAAAAACGATTATGGGGTTTATTTCTTTTACCTGAAGAACCAGACCTTTTATTCTTCTTAATTTGTGCCTTACCAGGGCCTTTATGCAGCGCAGTAGGAGGGGTTAGAGGGGGATCCCCATGTGTTTGCTGGGCAGTAGCATCTTCTTGAGATTCCATAGAAACATCTTTGTTTGACAGGTATGATCTAGTCTCTTCTTCTGAGTCCGGGGTAGTTACTTGAATCTCCTTGTCATGGCTAGAGAGAGGATTAGGGGGAGAATAGGATTCTGAGATCTCTTCTGTTTCAATAGAAATTACTGATTCCTCCCTGGAAGTAGGCATTGGTGTAGCTGCAATAGGAAGTGCACCTTGAACAACCATAATTTCCATATCTCCCACGTGCAATGGATTAGAATTTTGGTTGGAGTTTAGCAAATCTTCATAATTGGGCTCTCTAGCTAAAGCAACCATAGCTTGATGTGTATTTCCATCCTCCAAGGAGATGGAATGTTCTTGTGGAGCTTTATCTGCATCATCAGAGACTTCTAATGTTGAAAACTTGTTGCTTTCTAGGATCAGTGCCTTAGGACTAGCTGGGGGGGTTTTGGGTTTAGCAAAATGCAGCCCAGAGTTGTTCCCAAGTGTAGGATCATTCATAGGATCATTTAATCTGGAGGAGCTTGCATTAGTATCATTAATGTCAGCATTGATGAATTTACCTTTTTCCTTGGTTTTCCATGTGCCCTCCTCAGTATTCTGGTTATTAGTAGGAGCATTTTGGACGGGATTAGTTGCCTTAGGCAGTTTCGCATAATCATGCCCAAATCTTTTGCATTTAGCACACCGAATGGGAGTCCATTGGTATTCAATTGGAAGATATATGGGTTCAATCTCTCCCGTAATTGGATCTTCAAAGTCAATCACAAGCTCTTTGAGTAACTCTTGGCTAGCATTTAATTCAATACAAATCCTAGCATACAAGATTCTTCTTCCTTCAGCAGTAACCTTTGCAACATGCAAAGGTTTGCCAATGGCACTTGCTATATGACTTAGCCCTACAGGGTTCCATAATTCAAGAGGAATGTTGGAAATATGGACCCATACTGGGACAGTGGAGATAGATTCTCTGGATAAGGTAAGACCAGATTGCCATTTCCTCAGGATAATTGGTTGCCCACTCACATGCCAAGGACCTCCCTCTAGAATAGCCATACCCTCCTCCTCACTGTTAAACTTAAAAAAGAAAAAGCCAGAATCTGTAGCCACCATATCATGCAGCCCATATTTCCCCCATAACCTGTTAGTAGCATTCTTGACAAGAGAAAATGGTAATTTCTTACCTATAAAATAGCCAACCAAAGTGTTATGCCAAGCATGACTTCCCTCAACAAAAACCTCCTTGGGAATAATAAGATGTCTGTTAGGACCTTCACTAGGTTTGATATACTTGAGCTTAAACCCAAGTGAACTCTACTGTGTGACTAAAGAAGCCCATGATTTAGTACCATTGGGGACCACCTGATTTCCAGCCGAGCAAAGAGGGGTTGGATTTTGAGGAGTGTTGGATTCATAAAGCGAGCCAACATTAATATCAGAAGCCTTGGGAATTTGAGCATGGAGAGCAGCAGTAGATGGGGTCTTAGTGGATTCCACGTGAGCATCTGGTTTGTGCAAAGAAGTACAAACAAAAGGCAAGGCATTACGGGATGGCCCATTAGCTTGCCCAGATGTAGCGCCCATTTGTGGACAAGATAGTGCCACACCTGTGTGCGCCTTGCGTGTAGTGAGAGCAGACAAGGGGCCGGGTTTTGAGGATAAAGAGGGTGTGCCCATGTGCTTGTCATATTCTCCTAACACATTGTCACTAGTGGACGTTGCCACATGGCCACGGGTGGACTGAGATAAGTTACTAGATGTATCCAAAGGATTAAACAAGATTAAAGAAGAGGACACATTTCCGGATTTTGAGGAAAAGTTACTGCCCCCCACATGGCCGCCGAGGTCCTTTGCAGGTGCACTAGCAGGAGCAGACAGGGATTTCTTTGGACCAAAGGATAAAGAATCGGGTAATGGGGGAAAGTGAGTACCACCCATGTGCTTTGGCAGTCCACTAGCTGGTTGTTGGGAAAATAAAATATGACCGTTGGCCATAAGCGCGTGAGACACTGCTGAAGGGGAGGCTGCATGTAGCTCACTTGATACAAACACCTCGGTTAAGTCATTTACCTTACTATTCTGATCAAACTCAGTAGCCTTAATAACTTTTTGATTATCTTCATCATCAGATTTTGAAAAGACCCTGACTGCATATGACGGCAAACAAGTTGGCACATCTGGCTCCGAAAGAGAGCTAACAGGATGAGGAAATGGAGAATATGAAGAAATTTCCTTGCCAGCAGAAATCATGTCATTTTTAGGATGAACTGAAACTGGGAGAGGAGCTCCAGGACAGATATCAAAAGGCTCAAATTGATGATCCCTCCAACTATGACCTCCTTTACTGTTTCCCTTAATTCCTCTGCTGCCTTTAGGTCTGTAAGGGGTCCTGCCAGCTTGGGATGATCCCCTTCGAAGGGAAGCACTATTAGGAGGAGAATCATGGATCTCACTATGCCTCTCACTCATCTCAAAAAGTAGGGTACGGAGCTTTGTGTTTTCATCCACCAGCTTGGAATTAACCCTAAGAGAGGCTTCGTAACCCACCTTGAGTGGATGATCCAATGGCACAGTTTCCTCATCTTCCTCACTCTCTAAACTTGGATCAAAGTTAAAGTTAACCTTGCCATCAGCACTATCAGTAGCTACTATAGATTCAACTTCCTTCAAAGCAATCCCAACAGCATTGAAGGATATTGAATCTGGAGCAGCATTTAGACACTCAGTAGGTTGTGTAGTAAGAATTTGTGAGATCTATGAGAAGGATGATTTTTGTATTTGTACATTTCTCTTAATTATTTCTATTACCTAGAATTCCTACTTTGAATTTCATCTCCAGAGGATATTTGTAAGACCCTTTGATCTATAATCTAAAGTTCTTCATAGAACTTGGGGGCAAAATTGATTGGGAATTATGATAATCAAGTTGATCTATGAGTTTGATCTCTCTGATGAACTTAAACCATCACCTAAGATGTTCTCATACTTTAAAATGAACTAGTTAAGAAGATTCAACAAAACAAATTGATTTTGTCCATAGGATTTGGTCCATCAAACTCCATAGTTTGATGGATTTCAAATTTTTCTGGTTAAACTTTGATGAATTAGCTTTCATTCGATCCGTTTTTAGAATCATTAGGATCCATTACTATTTTTAGAAAGTATTGAAAAATCGGTTAACAAATTTGAACATAGCCTATTTATGCTTGAAATTCAGAAAATCTATGATAGTTACCGATGATCCTCTTTTTGAGGATGATCCCTAACTCATGTTTTTACATACCGATGTAAAATCATGAGCATATGGTCAAATTAATATCATTTTATAAGCATTTAAAGTCGATGTATTTATTTTTGGGAACAACACTCCCAACTTGAATATTTTGTTCGCCCCTGGACATAATGAGATTGTTAGGCGCTTATGGGTTGCTTTCATGTTGATGTATTGAGATGACTATGTAGTAGTTTATTTACCCTTTTTCCGAAAAAAAGAAAAAAGAAAAAAGACTATGTAGTAGTTTGTCTTGTTTTGTATTGTTGTTTGTGGCCCCTTGCCACCAGTCCTCATGCTGTGCTTCTTTGTTTTATCCTGGGGTATGCCCCTTGTACATTTGTACACTTTTTTGGAATATTTTACCTTTTTCTGAAAAAGAAAAAAGTCGATGTAACTATTCTGGAATTTTCTAAGTTCAATTACAATCATGATTATGTATACAAAATGGTCAAATCTTGATCGTTCAACAACCATAGATGAATGAAACTTGGATTGGAAATCATCTAGGATAAATGGATGAGAGATCAAAAGCCTAGATCAACTTGATTGATATGATTCATGAAGTTCTATTATGTTTTGCATTCATTTTGTCAAATGATACCAAATTTCCAGAATAGCAGAGTTTGGTTAAAGTAATTTTTCAGAGACCTTACGTCCATAGAATGTCTATGGGGTTATTTTTTTCACAAACATCAATGAAATATTTTTCTTTTGACACCAAGTAGACCTTCATTTGATTTTGTTAGAATTAACTATGATTTTTACAAGAACAGTGGATAGTCCTGATCCATTGTTTCCAAAACTCTTATTACTTGAACTTCAAAGATGCTAATAAGGTCCTACTTTTAGGAAAAGCTCCTTAAGACATGTATCTAACTTTATGTAAAATGATTTTAACTCAGCTCATTTTTAATACCACTTTTGATAAGTTTCAATTAAGGTCACCGAATTTGGAAATTTGATTGATGACAATTCTTCTTGTTTTGTCATACATATCATTTGCTTGCTTGGATTTTTGCAATGCTTATTCTTTTGTGTCCTAGTGCAGAGAATTGAGTACTATGGATCCAGACTTTAATTTGTGGATTTACCTCATCTACATGGCTTAGTGCCCATGTATTATGTGCTTTTCTCTTCCCTTTTCTTAGAAATTATCTAGGTTTACAGTTTGCTTTCAATGACACAATTCCTTTAGGATAGTTTCCATTTATGTGCTTATATGTTAGAGACATCTTATCTAGGATTGTTGCATGATTGCATTTCATGTTTCCTTTCTTTTTGCTTTTGCAATTCCATTTGAGTCACCTCAATGTAAGTCTTCTCGTTCCCTTTTGCATATCATGGCACGTTTCATTTATTTGCATCGGTCCCAGGCAGGGCTAGCTGCTACGAGTATACTTCTCACTTATATTGCATGTGCATCCGATTGTTACTTGAACTTATTCTCTTGAAATGATTTTCAACTAGATGCTCTTTTGCCATGTATATATTATCTAGTATGTTTGAGAAAAGAACACCTATTATGAATCAAGAACAAGGATATTTGAATCAAGGCTTACCATTCGGTAGGGTGAGGAGAGGGTGCTTTAGTCCTACTTGGGCACCTTTCCCTCTCATACCAAGGCCCCTGAACCTTGTTTCTGGTGTGAAAGACTAGTAACCTTATTCATTTGGGCGAGTCAAATTTGGTTTCCTAATTCCCGATAAAAATTAGGTGGTGACTATTTTGTCTTTTGGATCATCATAAGTTCTAGTTCTTGAGGTGAGCCTTGGATCCATCCCAGAACACTGTCAAGTTTAACAGAACTCATCAATGGTCCTTTTGCAGCAATCTCAAAAGGTGGGCCAACCCCTTGAGGTCCTTGTCCCATAGTCTAGCGACTCCACTAGGGAATGGAACATGAAACCTCTAGTTTCTTGTTCTTCGAGGGTTTGACTTGAGCCATTAATATCCTTGTTATAAATTCAATAATTTTGTTGTTTTTGCCTACATTTGTGATACGAACCACGCCAACAGTATGACGAAACCCGTAACACGATTAATGCCTCAGACCGTTCTATTGTCAGATTCGAATGGAAACCGCGACCCAACACCTATAACAGATGCGAACCTTGGTATAAAGGATGTAGACGCCACAATCAAGGATGGAAAACTCGATTGATAACTCCAGGTATGAACGCCACAGAGTAAATCTGATAAGTTCGAATAGTTCTTCAAAGAACCAAAGAGAAAACTCTCACAATATTATTAACGATAAAAAAACTCCATATTACAAACCCTAAAACTGTTTAAATAGCTGAGGCTTACAGTTGGGCCCTATAAGCCTACGAAATATTATGGCCCAAAATAAATTCGCCCAAAATTAAAATAAAACGAAACTAAAGGACTAAGGAAAGTTCCATAGTTGGTATGCAAGCCTACAATTCAGCAATTACGAAAAAATGACAATAAAATTCTAATTTTAAGAAAACTAAAATTTGACTTCAATCCTGAACTGCTGGCTTATTCTTCTAGAACTTAAATTAGATTGAGACATCTTTGTGGACCAAGCTCCATAGGCCTCCAAGAATTTTCTTGAGACCAAACTTCTTGAATTAGCCCATTGAGTGCCTCTTTGAACTTTTTTGCCCGAGCCCTCGTAACTGGTCCAATTGGAATTTGAACTTGTTCCCTTGAAGACGTGCCATGATTTGCATCATTCCCCTCCTCTTGAAAAGGATTTGTCCTCAAATCATCACCTACATCAAAAGGACTCAAATCAGTAACATTAAAAGTAGCACTTACATTATACTCACCTGGCAAATCTAGCTTGTAAGCATTGTCATTGATGCGCTCGAGAACTTGGAAAGGCCCATCTCCTCGTGGCAGCAATTTGGAACGCCTTTCAGCAGGAAATCTCTCTTTTCGCATATGCAACCAAACCCAATCTCCGGGTTCAAAAACCATCTTGTGACGCCCCTTGTTGGCTTGCTTTGCATATTGCTCTGTTCGTCGCTCAATGTTGAGTCTGGCTTTCTCATGAATTTGCTTAACAAAGTCAGCTTTCCTTTGGCCATCTAAATTAACACTCTCAGTCAAAGGTAAAGGAGATAAATCCAACGGAGTTAATGGATTAAACCCATATACAATTTCAAACGGTGAAAATTTAGTAGCAGAATGAATAGATCGATTGTAAGCAAACTCAATGTTTAATGTTCTTTTGAATAATAGCCCTTAACAAAGTTGACAAAGTCCTATTTACTACTTTAGTTTGACCATCAGTTTGTGGGTGACAAGTAGTAGAAAATAATAACTTAGTCCCTAACTTACACCACAAGGTCTTCCAAAAGTAACTCAAGAACTTAGCATCTCTATCCGAAATATTTGTTCTAGGCATACCATGTAATCTTACAATCTCCCTAAAGAACAAATCAGCAACATGTGATGCATCATCCGTTTTGTGACATGGAATAAAATGTGCCATTTTAGAAAAGCGATCTACCACCACAAAAATTGAATCCCTACCCCGTTTGTCCTAGGCAAACCTAACACAAAGTCCATTGAGATATCAATCCAAGGCTCACTAGGAATAGGCAGTGGTGTGTATAATCCATGGGGTTGCACTCGAGATTTTGCTTGCCTACAAGTTACACATCTTCCACAAATTCTCTCAACATCTCTTTTCATGTGTGGCCAAAAGAAATGCTCGTGTAGGATGGCTAGTGTCTTAGTAAGTCCAAAGTGTCCCATTAAACCCCCACCATGCGATTCCCTCACTAACAAATCGCGTAATGAACAATTAGGAACACACAACTTATTTTCCCGAAATAAGAAATCTTCATGCCTAAAGAATTTACCTAATGCTTTTTTCTCACAATTCCTATACTCTTCACGAAAATCTTGGTCTAATGGATACAATTCTTTAATGTGTTCAAAACCAAGCAATTTTGCATCAAGAGTAGAAATCAATGCATACCTGCGAGAGAGAGCATCTGCAATGATGTTTTCCTTACCTTGCTTGTAACAGATGACATATGGAAATGTCTCAATGAATTCCACCCATCGCGCATGCCTCATATTCAACTTGTGTTGGCCCTTCAGATGTTTCAAGGATTCGTGATCGGTGTGAATCACAAACTCTTTAGGCCAAAGATAGTGTTGCCACGTCTCCAATGCTCGGACTAATGCATACATTTCCTTTTTTTTTTTTTTCGAAAAACTGTAAATAGATTCCAAAAAAGGGATGTACAAAAGTACAAGGGGTAGTTTAAGGTAGCCCCACTCAATTTCTCACTAAAGAATGTAATTGGTCGTCCTCCTTGCATGATAACTGCGCCTATGCCAATACTTGAAGCATCACATTCAATTTCAAATGTTTTAGTAAAATCTGGTAGAACAAGTAACGGAGCATGAGTTAATTTTTCTTTAAGTAATTGAAACGCCTTATCTTGTTCTTCCTCCCATTTGAATCCAACGTTCTTCTTGATGACTTCGGTAAGCGGGGCGGCTATGCTACTAAAGTCTTTCACGAACCTCCGGTAAAAACTAGCAAGCCCATGAAAACTTCGAACTTGGCCTACACTCGTGGGCATTGGCCACTCGCGAATCGCACGAACCTTTTCCTCATCAACCTGTACTCCTTGGGCACTAACAACAAAGCGAAGAAACACAAGCTTATCTGTGTAAAAAGTGCACTTCTTAAAGTTAGCAAATAACTTTTCCTTTCTCAAGACTTCCAAAACTGAATTCAAGTGTAGAACATGGTCATCAAAGTTTTTGCTATAAATGAGTATATCATCAATAGACAACAACAAATCTGCCTATAAAAGTACGTAATACATGGCTCATTAATCGCATAAATGTACTTGGTGCATTAGTTAATCCAAATGGCATCACTAACCACTCATATAAACCATGTTTTGTTTTAAAAGCAGTTTTCCATTCATCTCCTTCTTTCATTCGTATTTGATGATAACCACTTTTTAGATCAATCTTAGAAAATACACAAGCACCATGCAGTTCATCTAACATATCATCCAAGCGAGGGATAGGGTGTCGATACTTTACCATGATGTTGTTGATGGCTCGACAATCAACGCACATCCTCCACGTCCCATCCTTCTTAGGAACTAAAATCACCGGAATGGCACACGGGCTCATGCTTTCTCTCACGTACCCCTTTTCCATCAATTCACTTACTTGCCTTTGCAACTCCTTTGTCTCCTCAGGATTAGCACGATAGGCAGGTCGGTTTGGAATGGAAGCGCTAGGTACGAAGTCAATTTGGTGTTCGATCCCTTGAGTAGGGGGCAAACCGTGTGGAATCTCTTCGGGCATGACGTCACCAAATTCCTGCAAAAGAGAAATAACAGAACTAGGCAAAATGGGCTCAATCTCGTTAGTGTTCAAAACTGCCTCCTGGTACAATAGTACAATCATTGGCTGATTTAGAAACATCGCTCTTTTGATTTCACTCGCTTTTGCATAGAAATTTGTTTTTTTTTCTATTTTAACATATCATCCAAGCGAGGGATAGGGTGTCGATACTTTACCGTGATGTTGTTGATGGCTCGACAATCAACGCACATCCTCCACGTCCCATCCTTCTTAGGAACTAAAATCACCGGAACAACACACGGGCTCATGCTTTCTCTCACGTACCCCTTTTCCATCAATTCACTTACTTGCCTTTGCAACTCCTTTGTCTCCTCAGGATTAGCACGATAGGCAGGTCGGTTTGGAATGGAAGCGCTAGGTACGAAGTCAATTTGGTGTTCGATCCCTTGAGTAGGGGGCAAACCGTGTGGAATCTCTTCGGGCATGACGTCACCAAATTCCTGCAAAAGAGAAATAACAGAACTAGGCAAAATGGGCTCAATCTCGTTAGTGTTCAAAACTGCCTCCTGGTACAATAGTACAATCATTGGCTGATTTAGAAACATCGCTCTTTTGATTTCACTCGCTTTTGCATAGAAATTTGTTTTTCTCTCTATTTTAACATATCATCCAAGCGAGGGATAGGGTGTCGATACTTTACCGTGATGTTGTTGATGGCTCGACAATCAACGCACATCCTCCACGTCCCATCCTTCTTAGGAACTAAAATCACCGGAACGACACACGGGCTCATGCTTTCTCTCACGTACCCCTTTTCCATCAATTCACTTACTTGCCTTTGTAACTCCTTTGTCTCCTCAGGATTAGCACGATAGGCAGGTCGGTTTGGAACGGAAGCGCCAGGTACGAAGTCAATTTGGTGTTCGATCCCTCGAGTAGGGGGCAAGCCGTGTGGAATCTCTTCAGGCATGACGTCACCAAATTCCTGCAAAAGAGAAATAACAGAACTAGGCAAAATGGGCTCAATCTCGTTAGTGTTCAAAATTGCCTCCTGGTACAATAGTACAATCATTGGCTGATTTAGAAACATCGCTCTTTTGATTTCACTCGCTTTTGCATAGAAATTTGTTTTTCTCTCTATTTTTATCTCTCTAGCCGACTCTTCTCGCTTTTTTTCTCTCTCAATTTTCTCGGCCTCTCTTTTTTCTTCACTCGAATTTTCACTCACTTTCTCTTTCTCTTTCTCTCCTTTTTGAACACTCTCCTTTTGTAACCTCACTTGATCCTCATAAATTTGTTGCGGGGTTAAAGGTACAAGAGTGATAGAACGTTGATTAAGTACAAATGAATATTTGTTCGTAAAGCCATCATGCTTCACGCGCCTATCAAACTGCCATGGGCGCCCTAACAAAAAGTGTCCAGTATGCATCGGTACTACATCACACATCACTTCATCTTCGTACTTACCAATTCGAAATGCCACTAACACCTGTTTGTTCACCCTCAACTCACCACTATCATTTAACCATTGCAACTTGTACGGCCTAGGGTGTTTCAAAGTGGGCAACCCTAACTTCTCCACCATTATTGTGCTTGCAACATTAGTACAACTACCACCATCAATAATCACACTACATACCTTGTCCTTAACATAGCACCTAGTATGGAAGATGTTTTCTCGCTGCACTTCCTCAACTTCTCTTGCTTGCACACTCAATGCTCTCCTTGGGTCAATGCATCTGGGACAACGTACTCCTCCTCAGGAATGTCCTCCAATGGTGTCATATCACCGGTGTCAGAATCGTCATCCTCTGTTTCAATCTCACCATTGTCTCGCATCACCATAACCCGCTTGTTTGGACATTGACTTGCTATGTGCGTGCCTTGGCATTTAAAACACTTAATGTCACGATTTCTAGAAGTAGAAGAATCGGATTTACCTTGAGTTCCATGGCTGGTCAATTCTTGTTTTTGCTCAGTTTTTGGCTTCACCAAAGGCTGCTTCTCATCTCTTTTCCAAGTATTTGGTTTCCAAGCGGATGTATTGGAATTTTGGCTTGGATTTTGGCTTGGACGTGTGCTGCTGCCCCTCCTCTTGAGTTGATTCTCAATTTTAATAGCCATGCGTACCATATCCTCCAATTCAACATAGTGTTGCAATTCCACTGCATTGGCAATTTCCCAATTCAACCCAACTAAGAATCTAGCCATAGTAGCCCCTCGATCTTCCTCTACATTCGCTCGAATCATCGCAACTTCCATCTCCTTATAATATTCTTTTACACTCCTATTACCTTGCCTCAAACTTTGCAACTTGTTATACAACTCCCGATAGTAGTAGCTTAGAATGAATCGCTTCCTCATCACAGTTTTCATATCCTCCCATGTCTCTATTGGATGCTCCCTATTTCTCCTCCTATTCAGCACTAATTGATCCCACCAAATAATAGCATAATCGGAAAATTCAATGGCAGCAAGTTTTACTTTCTTAATCTCGGAGTAATTGTGGCAATCGAATACCAATTCCACTTTCTTCTCCCATTCAAGATATGCTTCCGGATCAGTCTTTCCTTGAAACGAAGGAATCTTCATCTTAATACTACCCAAATTATTATCTTCCCGGTTCCTAGCTTCTCTAAACCTAACTTCTCTACCCCGACCACTATATCTCCTCTGATTATCTATTGACTCCCGATCATTTTCTCCATCAAAGTCTTCCCCAAAATACTCCTCATCATCAACTCTTCTTTGTACATTACGAACATTTTGTTGTTGCCTCTGTGGTGTACCCTCTTCAACTCTATCCAATCTCTCATGTATCGGTTCCAATTCTGCCCTCATCATCCGCCTCATCTCCCCCACTAAAGCTTGCATTTGTAGATTCGTAACAACCGGCTGTTGAGCCTCTTCATTTGTGACTCTTCCCTGATCTTGAGCCATAATCCCTGCAAGAATGGATTAGTAATAGAACAGATCCTCACTACACTCCCTCACGTGTTTCACTCAAGAATATGATTCACTCGTGTTTACACTCAAAAAATCAAGTCGGCTTTTACCCTCTTATGTAACTCACCACTCTTGCCTTTTTCCACTCGTAGTAATTCTCACTTAGTTCTTATGAAACTGATCAAACAATGACTAGAATTTCTCAGTAACAATCCACACCCAAACTAGACCAATCAAATTTGGAAGTTGAAAGCACGACTAAAAACGAACGCGGATGGCTAGGTTTCCAAAAGCACGCCGAGTTTTTGTACTCGTTTTTTTTTTCGCGGCTTACCAATCTCTTCTCTTCTCTTTCTTTTCTTTTCTTTTCTTTTTTTTTTCTTTTTTGTTTTGTTTTGTTTTGTTTTTTTTTTTTAAGATCACGTTCGAATCACACAGATTGTGAAACAAGACTGATATTACCAATTTACCAAACACAAAATAAACAAGACTAAGAATCACTGATCTAGATGACTGTGACATGAAAGGTACTGAAATAGAACAATACGAATCAGTTTCAGAAACCCTAGTGAAACAAGAACGCACGAATCATAGATCTGAAATTCTCAAATCAGAATCCGAACACTTTTCTTTTTTTTTTATACGGTTCAGAAATGAGAACGAATACGAACAAGAAAGAAAAAAAAAAGAAACAAAAAGACGAACAAAAACAGAACCAGAAGAAACGAATAAGAACAGACACGAAAGCGATAGGATAAACCTGAGACTAGAACTGTGCTCTGATACCAACTGATACGAACCACGCCAACAGTATGACGAAACCCGTAACACGATTAATGCCTCGGACCGTTCTACTGTCAGATTCGAATGGAAACCGCGACCCAACACCTATAACAGATGCGAACCTTGGTATAAAGGATGTAGACGCCACAATCAAGGATGGAAAACTCGATTGATAAGTCCAGGTATGAACACCACAGAGTAAATCTGATAAGTTCGAATAGTTCTTCAAAGAACCAAAGAGAAAACTCTCACAATATTATTAACGATAAAAAAACTCCATATTACAAACCCTAAAACTGTTTAAATAGCCGAGGCTTACAGTTGGGCCCTATAAGCCTACGAAATATTATGCCCCAAAATAAATTCGCCCAAAATTAAAATAAAACAAAACTAAAGGAATAAGGAAAGTTCCATAGTTGGCATGCAAGCCTACAATTCAGCAATTACGAAAAAATGACAATAAAATTCTAATTTTAGGAAAACTAAAATTTGACTTCAATCCTGAACTGCTGGCTTATTCTTCTAGAACTTGAATTAGATTGAGACATCTTTGTGGACCAAGCTCCATAGGCCTCCACGAATTTTCTTCAGACCAAACTTCTTGAATTAGTCCATTGAGTGCCGCTTTGAACTTTTTTGCCCGAGCCCTGTAACTGGTCCAATTGGAATTTGAACTGGTTCCCTTGAAGACGTGCCATGATTTGCATCAATTTGCACTTCCATCGTTCGTTCATTGCGACTGCTTGAGACCATTTCCTTGTGGGTGGAGTGTAACCCCCAAATTTTACCTTTGTAATTTTCTTTAATGTATTAATGATACTTTTGTATTTCTATAAAGCATTTATAGATTCTAAGTTCATTTATGTATTTGGTTTACTTTTTTTTTTTTTTCGAAAATGGGTAAATATATTCCAGAAAAGGATGTACAAATGTACAAGGGGCATACCCTAGGATAGTATTTGGTTTACTATATGGGAACTTTTGCTAAAACAGAGCCCAAGATTGATCCTAGCAAAGATCGATCTTCATAAGATCGATCCTTGCCTTCGTTTTTGCCAAATGGTCGTAGCTTTTTGCTCACCACTGCATCACCATCACCACCACCACTACCTCCCTATTTTTGTACACTTGAAAACCCCTCTGCACATTCTTTCCACATCCCCAAGTCCCATCATAACTCTCCATTAAACTGCCAACTTCACCATCATGATGTATTGTCACTTCAAACTTACATCTTCATCATCACTCCCACCTCTCTCATTTCTGTACACACAAGATTATATACATATATGTATATATATATACACACACACACACACAAATAGATAGAGAGAGAGGGGGCATAGAGAGAGAGAGTGAGAGAAGTAGGTCCCTTGGTTCACTAGATAAACCCACATACACTCCCTCATTTGGTTTTGGCTATACATTTATAGTGGGAGAGAGAGAGAGAGAGAGAGAGAGAGAGAGAGAGAGAGAGAGAGATTTAAGAGAAGAAGCTTAGGAGGAACCTCTATTGAAGCTTGAAGGTTCAAGCTTAGGATTTTCAAAATCAAGCCTTAAAGACCCAAATCAATCAAGGTGAGTCTCTTAACTCACTTACATACTACTACATTGAAGTAAGAGTAGCAAAAATGGGTAAAACCCACTCAACCCGAGACTCTACTCAGTCTCTGTTTTTTGCGAAGAAGAAGAGGAAGATCGATCTTCATAAGATCAATTCTACTTAGGATCGATCCTTATAAGATCAATCCTTGGACCTATTTTGGTAAATGTTGTTTTTACTGCTATTCTAACTTATACAATGTGTTGTTCTTACTTATATGTGATCATTTATACTGTTATAATGTTCTGTACATGCATGTGCTTAGGGACTTGTGCTATGTTTTTTAAGTGTTGTACACTTGGGGACTTGAGACTTACATTTTTATAAACTTCATGCTTATTCAAGTATTTTCCATGAAATTTTTTTTGATCGATTAAGTTGGTAAGATGATTAAAATCAGTTTTGGAAAAACAGAGGTAAGATAAAAGATACTTTCTTGAAGATTCTAGATTGAGACCTAAAGAAAAATAAAAGATGCTTTCTTGAAGGTGGAGGTTCTAACGATCCTAATATATTCAAAATTCAATTAAACTACTTAAAATTAAGCTTGACTAAATTGACTAAAATTAAGTAACAATTAAGTTAACTAGATATGAGAAATTTGATTTAAAATTGTTTATAACAAAGTGTTGGGAGCAAGTGAATCCACATTGTCCTAACCACTACCATGTTATTGCATTGACGTACTAATTAGGTTTTGCCTTTCTAGCATTCCTTATTTTGAAAATGATTAAGCTTAGAAATCTAGACACTAGCCATGTAAGTTATACATGACTATTGGTTTGAACAACTTTACTTACTTTGAAGAATGAAAATAATAGCTATTTAAAACCTTGAACTAATAAATTGGGTATAAAATGTTCAATATGTTAACCACATTTGTTCATTGAGTTAAGTAGTCTAAGGGCTCATATTTCAAAATCTATTGGCAACTTGAACTTAAGAAGATCGATTTGGATTAAGCTTTCGAACAAAAGTAACTGGAATGCTAAAAAGATTCTGCCCAAGACATCATCTTACCAATCGATTGCTATAGATAGCAATCGATTAGCATATATGGTCTCCCAATTGATTGGCATAAGATACCAATCGATTGAGTACTATCCAATTGATTGCCACTTATTTTCCTTCTGTTTCATGGCAGTGGCTGGGGAACAATGTTTCATCACATTGATCCCAACTACGAATCTAATCTAGCATTATATAAGATGTAGAATCATTAATATAAAGAAGCATGTTAACAGAATTGGATCTAGACATGAGATTAAGCATAAAGGTTGAAATACAATGTTGATTCAAACAAAGCACTGCCACAATACAACTAATAATCCCATAACAGAAACAAAAATATAAATAAAACCTGAGTTGATTGATGAAATGAGAATAAGGGAACCAAACGCTTGAGTAAAAAACAATGTTATCCTCTAGAGATCCTACAAAACAATAAAAATGAGCCAACCCCTCATTCTTCTCACTCATACCTATATATACAACTTTATCCATGAGCAAGGAGTGTCCAAGTACAGAAGGTAACGACTGGTCATTGCACAAATCAGGGATATGATGAGATTTTGCCCATTAAAAAGGTTTGACTGTACAGTCCTGACCAATCGATTAGCACTAGAAGCAATTGATTGGTATTGATGACAATCGATTGCTCATGGATGGAAATCGATTGGTTTGGATGGGATGGCAATCGATTGGGACTTGAATTATACCTATGACATGTTCTCTTTGTTTCTTTGACTGTCCCTTTTTAACCTGTTATCAATTCAGCTTCTAATCCTGCATAAAATGACACTAAACACAAAACATACCAAGAAAATATATCATTGTGTAAAGAGATGGATAAACACACAAATGCAAGTAAAACTAGAGATATAGGGCTAAGATTAACAAATTCCATTCTTATTCGGGCCAAAATTCGTACAAATATCAACCCTCATCATGGGGTACAAATCATGAGAACTGTAACATGGCTATCTTCCTAGTCTAATAGAGGCTAAAGGAATATCACCTTAATCCAAGACCGAGATTAAGAGTTCGATAGAGACTAAGGGATATAGTCACTTTATTCCATGACCGAGACTTAGGGTTATGCCGATGTGATCATCATTTAAAAGTATTAATATTTTCAAAAAGGAAATGGTTGATACTGTACGTGTGGGATTTGGAGTCTTGTTAGGCATGTGTATTCTCTTTGAATACTTGGTTGTATGAGTTAGAAGTTGTTGCACAGTTACGGATGGGCTAATAACAATAATGATAAGAAATGCATCTTACTTTAGTTCTCCTTATTAATTGCTTAATTGTTTATTAACTAAAACTGCTAGCTTACTGCATGTGTTAGTATCTTCGTAAGTTATTATGACACACTTAGCTTTTGCAAGCTAACGGCATTTTACGCCCTGGGCGATCCTATGTCCAGCCTTTCCAAATAACACATATACAAGAGATGACGTAGTCCAGGAAAACTATACAAGCTGAGAGATATGGATTAGACTTTAGTCCTTACTTTTTTATTTTGATGTTTTCAAACTGATGTTATTTTATGACGATCTCTGTAATTGGCACTTTATGCCTTAACTATCTTTTGATTATGAATGCTGTAATAGATTAGTGAATTCTTGATTATGTTATGATAAGCTTGCTACCTTTTGAATAGTAGTTTTTGCTTGGTTAGTTTTATATCATTGAACAATCAGGTGATGCAACCAGTCATGGCCTTATGGACCCAATAAGGAATTAATTTTTCCCTATTATTGTAGCTCCAGGGCGTGACATGGAGGGCCCTCTTTTCTCCATTTGTCAAGAGACTTTGGTAGCATGTAGTCACCATTAGCCTTGTACTGCGTGCGGTATATAGAGCCCTTGGGCTTGCTAATGGACCCTTTTTGAGACTAAAACCCAACCTTTGCATATAGTTTTTTTTAGAACCCTTCAATTAGGATCTTGATTAACATCTTTGATTAGGACTATGTGAAGATTTACTTGCGATTGCTCGTAAGGGATTATATGGACGATGAGGACATGTATACGAATGCATCATCAAACCTTGTATAGTAGATTCCTCTAGGGTAGTATGGTCTTTATCTGAACATCTAATCATTATTCAAGGATAAATTTTAAAAAATTTGAAAATATGAGCATTTCTTTAAGAACCCATATCTTTTGAAAATTCTGGGAATACCCCTTCAGAAAATTCACTTTGAAAAATCTTTTCAAACTCTCCCCTGAATTTTAGAAATTTTCAAATCTCCCTGCCTTGGTTTTCAAGAATCATGATTTCATACCTCAAGTATAGATAGTTCAAATTATTTTAGAAAATTACAAACTACATCCCCCTTCTTCCAATATGTTTATAAAAAAAATTCAATTCTGTAAACCTAAGCCATCAAGAATTTCAAAGCCAAAATCCATGGATGATGATTGGATTAGTAAGTTGATTACCATACTCAAGGGATCTTATGTGTTTATATGTTGATATGCTAGATCTAAGCTAGATTAAGGTGCATTTCATATAGATTAGATTGCATTTCATTTGTATTGCATGCACTATACGAGCATTGCATATACGACTCACGAGTGTGACGCCTATAATATACTTTCAAGAAGAAGAGAATTGATGATGCCAAATTTGGGCAAGAGATAAAAAGAAGAGAACAAGAGAAGTTGTATATGGTTCGGCCCTGTTAAGGAAGAGACCTATATCCACATTGCGTGTCTGAGCACTTTTACTATGTTATGAAATAGCCGGTGACCGTTGGTGAACCAACAATAGACTGGAGCTACCAGAGGTCAGCCGGGCTACACAAGACTGGTGAGTATTGCACTATAGTAAAATTATCTTCCCCTTTCTAGGAGATGAAGGGTCCCTTTTATACATGCAAGAGACCTCTCCTTAAAAGGAAACTGCAATGATAAAATAACATAATCTGATTAGGTGTTATTAACACAAATTGTGTGGGTTTCCTAATTGGATTAAGAAATAATCTTTACATTCCATTACCACTCTAACTGGCATAGGAAACTTCTGGAAGGTTCTGGATCATGCCTTGAGATCAAGCTAAGCCGTGCCCACGACGATTAAGCCTGGTCAGCTATCCCGACTGATAAGGTCGGGACACATGGAACTTTGCAAAGAGACCGGGCGAGCCCGACCGCCACTTTGGCTATTTGAAATATTTTTGTACGTATCAATTGCCCCCCCACACGGATGTATCGTCGAATGAGACTTGGAAATTAGCGTAGGTCAATAGCACTACTTGGTATTAGACTGATCGCTTTGTTGATCCGGGTCGACCTCCCGCTCTGGTCAGCCTAGGAGCTCGGGGTCTGACCTCTTATAACGTGTCACCTAGGGGTTGGTCTGTTTAGGATCCAATCAGGCTGGTAAAAAGGTTAATTGGCCATCAATTCTAAATCGAATCGTACATCGCTCAATAAATGCGAACGTCTTTTGAGCTGCTGCTTGGGCTGCTCGAGATGCCAACTGTCAGCATTTAAGCGAGAAAGATTCTGGGCAGTTGGATCTGGGATCATCTGGACCGTCCGCACAATCTATCTAAGGAACACTTGAGAGATTTTCATTCCTTCTGCGATCCATTGAGAGAAAGTACTGAGCGGTTCTGGAGAAAAACTTCCCGAGTCCTTTTTTCGAGCTTCTTTCTGCCTACTCTCCTCTGTAAGTTCACTTTTCTCAGCTTCTACTTGTTAAATTCTTTTTTTTTTCTTCTTTCCCGAAAGAGGCTGGAGAATAGGAACCCTTTAGGTTTCGTGAGGCATTGGGACTTCTTTTTCCTCAGAGGACGATTTTGATGTCAACTTCTTCTAGGGCTACATAGACCTGAAGCAGAGGGTAGTTGTGGACCATCCCGAGTGGGTGTGGATATCGCAATTTTTCCTTACCCACGACTTTTCTTTCAAAATCTTTTTCAATTTAAAACACAAAACAATGAGTCGCCACTTAATTTTTAAAAGGAAAATTGAGAAACCATTTTAAAGCAACTGATCTTTTGCGAAACCAAAGATTAAACTAGGTCCGGGGATTATGGAATGAGAAGGGAAGGAGCCCATTGGACTAAAACACCCCTTCTCATCCTATCTCGCGATAGGCCTCTACTCAACATCCTTTTAATCGAATTAATTATCTAAGCATGTCGTCAACTAATACATATATATAGATATACGCCACAAAAGCATGTCTAAAAGGGTGCAAGATTCCTAACGATAAAATATCATTGAAAATCAAGTAGTTCAATTAACAAACAAGATGATATGCAACAAAGGACAAGAGAACTTACCCAGGATCCAGCCGCGGTATTAAACGTGTAATGCATACAAAAATGAAGATCCTAAGAAAAGGTCTCTAATCACATATACACACAAGGCAAAACCTAATTCTAAGGTGTCGCGCATTAAGTCGAAAAATCGATAAAATCAAGAAATTAAAATAAACTAAAGAGGAGTTCAAGAAATCATACCTTAATAGCGCTACAAAACAAAGGGTTAGTCCACATGATATACAAAATATAAAGTTGGATCTTAAATAGTAATCCTAGACTTCTAGCTTAAATCTATCAAATGCAATTAAATCTAAAGCAAACAAGTCCTAATTACAAGCATCAAGCCACATGGATGAATATGTACATGAACAAGAATAAATTATGAAATACTCAGTGATTTAGATCACTTAAACTTTGAATTCAAGCTTAACTAATTATTATTAACACATGGTTTGAGCCCTAGGTCATAGAAAAGTCATTTGGATTATTATTTACAAAGTTGGTCAAATCTGTCATAAAATTCTGAAAATTGCAGAGAGCAGACCAGAACTTCAAAGAAATAAAAGGGATGCTTCCCTTGGTTTGATCTTGATGATATTTGGACACAAGATGCCTCTGTGTGTCTAGTTTCTAATTCAAAAAGAAAATCAAAGTTTCAACGGTCAGATCTCTGGGAAAAAGACAAAAACCAGACATCACTCAGAGATGTACAACTCTCTGTCCAGAGATGTTGTTTGATTTTTTACAAATAGTAAAAAAATCAGAAAGACTCTAATCTTTTTAGGAGATCTTATTAACACATTAAAATTCTTATAAAAAAATTATTTGGAGCCAAGAATGCTTGATTAAGGTTCTGATTTGCTTATTTCAAAAGAGTGTTACTGTTCTGAAACTCTGGACAGATTGTAGTGACTTCACAAAACTCATGACCAAACCACTTTAAACATGAAATCTCCTTAAAACAAAAATTGTAGTGGTAGAACTTTGAGTTATAGACACTTTCTCGTTGGTTTCACTTAATTACAACGGTTAGATTACTAACTAAAAATCTATGATCAAAAACAGTTTGTGAACTCACTGCTCCACTATTGGGTTTATCACCATTTTGTTACATCTATCAACAAAGCCATGGGTATTGGCTTATCCTAAACCTAATTCTCCTTTCCATTGAGGGTCATTGGAGATCAATACATGACTAGTACTCATGAATTTTCAAGAAATATAAAAAAAGGTCCCATGGAAACTCCAAGCTAGAGAATCCAAACCATGGTAAGGGTTTGGATTCATCTACTTGTTCTTAATGAGATGGTGATCAAACTTTGACTCCCATGTGAAGCATAAGCTTACATGAGATTGTACCCTTTTCGAAAAAAAAAAAAAAAAAAAAAGAAATTCAAAATATCATCCCTAAAATGTGCCTTGGGTTGGTGGTCTATAGTATCTGGAAAGAAAGAAATGCCCAAACATTCAAAGCTGAAGTCAAAACAAAGGAAATGGTTCTTCAAGAAATCCACCTCCAAATCGCTATCCAAATCCAAATCAAGTGGAGGAATGATCCTCATCTCCCTAACTACTTAACTAGATGGAATTGATGGAGTTGGAGTTGATGGAGTTGATTTAATTTTGTATTGTAATGTTTTGTTACTTTCATTTCTAGTTTCATAATATGGGGGACCTCGGGCTTTGTTGACCTAAGTTAGGATCTCCCCTCCTCCGTTCTTTTGTTCAGTCATTTTGCTATGATGGGACTTTTTCTGGGCCTCTAGCCTTTGGATAGCTCACATCCTCTGTTGCATCATCTGGATGCTTTTCTGTGTGCCTATTGTAATTCCTGGGGTATGCCCCTTGTATATTGTTTGTTGCCGTTTGGTTTTTTTATTTATTCACCATTCTCTAAAAAAAAATATCAAACTCAAGAGCTTTCAAGAGAGATATTGAAGATCTCCAAGAATCTCAAAAGAAAAGTATGAACAAAAAGAAGAAATGAAATAAAGAAGACTAAGAGAGCAAATGCTTTAAATCCATCAAAGAATCTTTTGGTAAAACTTGTTTACTTCAAATTCATAAATGCTTTCAAACCAAGCTAAGAAGAAACAAAAGAGAATGAAAACTTAAACAAGATTAGAGGATCCAAACCATGGTAGGGGTTTGGATTCATCTACTTGTTTCTAATAAAATGATGATCAACTTTAAATCTCATGTGAAAGCATAAGCTTACATGAGACTAAGAGATCAAACTCATGAGATTCAAGTGAGATATGGAAGATCCCCAAGAATCTCAAGAGAAAAACATAAACAAGAAAAATAAAAGAAGAATCAAAGAATTAGGAAGCAAGGACTTCCAAGTTTACTAACTAATCTCTAAAACTTAATCAAGAAAAACTAAGTGACTGAGATTAGTGGCTCAAAAGAAAGAAAACACAACTAAGATTAGAGGGTCACCTCCAAGACTATCCTCAAATATTTTGAATATCTTCCAAGTTCTTCTTCAAGCTCTCAAAAACTCTCTTTTTCCAAAATTCTTTTTGTTTTCTCTTTGAAATTCCGCTTTCCCAAAAATGTGTAATAATCCCCCCCAAAAAAAGATCATCCTTTGTAATGGAGTATTCACCCTCTATTTATAGGAAATTTTTTTGAAGGGTATTTCAATATTTTCAAGCCAAAAACCCTAACTTCGGATGCACTTTTGAAGGTACAAAACGTGATATATTACATCTGGCTGTAGGAAAACGCGGCACTCAGTGGAGATGGAAGCGGCACTCACTGAGTAACGGAATGACACTCAATGATTGCCCGCGCGACATTCAATGAATGCTGATACGGCACTCAATGAATGCCGCAGACAACTCCATGGACTGCCGTCTTTTTTGAAATTCTAATTTTTGCGGCACTTGATTGTGTTTTTGCGGCAGTTACAGACTGCCGGTTCGGCAAACATAGAGTGCCGCTGCGGCACTGCGTGACTGTCGCAGCCCACACCATGTGCCGTTCTGTTCCTTTTTCTTTTCTTTCTTTTTTGTTTAAATTGAAGAGTCTTTTGAAGAGCTTGAATCACCTTGGAAGCCTTAGTTTTGTTCGAAAATTGTCATCATCGGACTCAGAGGTAACACTCCCCTTAATTCGACGTTTGGTCAAAATTGGGGTGTCTACAGTATGTCCCTCTTCGGCAGAGCTTGTGGAGCAACGCGTTTCACAAGCGAATGCTGAAGCCGGTGTGAAGACAGACCTTTGACCAAACTGTCGGATTTAGGTAAAACAAAATGCATTACAAAAAAAGATAGACGCGCGGTAAGGTCCCAGCTAGTCGTGCTCAATGGTGAACTGCCTAGGTATCCATTCAGGAATCAGCCCAAGACGTAGTTCGGGCAGGGGTCAAACTTCCCGAGTCCTTTTTCCAAGCTTCTTTCTGCCTACTCTCCTCCGTAAGTTCACTTTTCTCAGCTTCTACTCGTTAAATTCTATTTTTTATTTTTTATTTTTTTTTCTTCTTTCCCGAACAAGGCTAGAGAATAGGAACCCTTTAGGTTTCGTGAGGGATTGGGACTTATTTTTCCTCAAATTATGCTTTTCCTTATGTTAGGGGGTTCTCTTCCTTTAATAGAACAGTCCACCCCATCAGTGTGCCCTAGGATCATCCTGTACGAGTGTTACCTGACGTTAAGACCATATACGCCCTACCATACAGACTCTTGGTTCTTCCACCCCTTTACCTTAGATTAGGAGTTCTTGACCCCCTACCTAGGTCGTCAGCTGCTTCCTCGTCCCGTAGCAGGGACTTTAGAAATGTGTCACTCTGATTATAACTCGTCTTTCCGGTCAGAGGATGAACAATCGGGGTCTGGGACCCAGAGCACTAGCTTGAACCATCCTTCAATAACCCCATCAAACCACCATAGTGAGGGTAGGATTCCCGTTCGGGTGTCTGACAATGAGTTGAGTTAAGGGCTCCAAGTAGTATCTGAGTTGCGGGGGTCGGGCGGCGAAACCTCAGTCTCAGATAGACCCGAACTGCCTTTTCCTATGAGTGGATTCCCAACAGCCTGCTTGCCTCTAACCTGAGTTGACTTAGGGACAAGGACGATATTCCCAGTCATTTTATTTAGCAGTACCTACTAGCAGGGCTCATCTGCACTAGTCGGGTTTCGTCACCCTCGATGAGGACGCATTCATTGCGAGGCTTCGTCTTCCTCTCCACTCGCTTGCCCGAGACGTGTTGAGCTATCTCAGAATTGCTCCCGGGTAGCTCGCCCTAAACGATTGGAGATTCTTGATGGGGGCCATTCACCTCTGGCTCGAAGTCCTTGGGTACAAGCTTACCCTCCAGGAGTTCTTGTGGACCCACCGACCATTCTCATTGCATGGGGAGATCGGCTTCTTTCTCTCAACGCTCTTCAAGGGAGGAAGATATTAGATAATGCCCCAAGCAACAAAAAGGGATGGAAGGGGAAGTTCTTCTATTCCACCATCAGGTTCTGTGAGGAAGCTCCAGGAATCCCCCTCAGAACCACTTGGGTGGTAAAATTGAGGAGTAATCTCCGGTCTTGAGTTTGTTTTCTTCCTATTTTGTTGCTGCCATAGAACTGACTGATCTCTATTTTGTTTTGTTATGGGGTCTACTGACCCACCGAGTATCCCTGATGAGTGTCAAGACCGAATTAGGGCATTGGCTCAAGATCCCACCAACAACGCTGACTTGTTGACCAGGATGGGAGCTTAGAAAGTTAACTACGAGCCCCCACAAAACTTTTGAAGCACCTATCTTTCCTCCTATTATTCCTAGTAAGTCCCTGCTTCTTAGATTCCTATTACTGCCTCTTCAGCCTTATATCATTATTTACTAGCTTGTTTACTCACCTCTTTTCCTGATTCTGCAGATATGGCTCCAAGGAGAGACCTTGAAGCACTAAGGGCGAAGGAGGCCGCCGCCGCAGCCGCTCGAGTGGGTGAGAGAGAAAAAGGAAGTTGCTGAGCCTACTGTCGACGGTCAACAATTTAGTCAGATCAGGTCTGGGACATGCCAGGAATCGGGCGGGACATTGACTCTGAGGGTCGAGGTAGTGCATAACACTGACCTTAGAAGAGATGTCTCGGTCGGGATATAGATGGCGTAGTCTTCGGAGGAGATCTAGGGGAGATTCCAGCCAGTTCTCCTCTCAGGTCAGGTTGAGATGTGCGTGGGGATGCCACCTCAGTCGCTCTTAGGGTGGCTCTACAGCCTCTTTCATTTCGTAAGTAACTTGCCCCGTCTCATTCCCTTCTTTGTTACCTTATTCCTGCGCTTAGGATGACTGACTGGTTTCTATTCCCCTTTTTGCAGGTTAGTTGTATTGCAGTCGGGGCTGAATCCTATCTGCCCAATTTTGCTGAGAGGCAGCTGCCGCTGAGGCCGCTCTTTCGAATGAGAGGGTGGCACTGGAGGCTAAGGAGACTATCTTGGCTGTAGAGAAGGACAAGGTAAAGGGGATGGCCCTGAGCCTGGGAGTAGCTCAGACGGAGCTGGAGACCGTCCTGGCAGAGCTAAATACCTACTGTGAGAGTTTGGCGACTGCAGAGGCCAAGAAGAAGGCCATGGCTGAGGCAGTGGCCAAGCGAGAGGAGGTGGAGAAGGGCCCAGAGGACGATTTTGATGTCAGCTTCTTCTAGGGCTACACTTTGCCTGGTGAGGCTTCTCTGTGGTTTGTTGTGCCACTTGTCCTTATGCTTTGTGCTTATTGTATATCCTGGGGTATGCCCCTTGTACTTATGTACAGTCCCTTTTTGGAATCTATTTACCATTTTCCGAAAAAAAAAAAAAAAAAAAGTTGTGGACTGTCTTGAGTGGGTGTGGATATCGCAATTTTTTCCTTTTTTTTGGTAATCGGGGGTGTCCGGGCCAGCTTGCGCGCACCTCGATTAATCCCTTGAGGCCTGGAGGCGCCGGGTGAATACTCCAGTGGCCACGCCCCCCATGACTCGAACACTAGACCTCTTGGGTAGTACACCTAAGAAGCTTACCACTCGGCCACAAGGAGCTTGGTTCGCAATTTTTCCTTACCCACGGCTTTTCTTTCAAAATCTTTTTCAATTTAAAACACAAAACAATGAGTCGCCACTTAATTTTTAAAAGGAAAATTGAGAAACCATTTTAAAGCAACTGATCTTTTGCGAAACCAAAGATTAAACTAGGTCTGGGGATTATGGAATGAGAAGGGAAGGAGCCCATCGGACTAAAACACCCCTTCTCATCCTATCTCGCGATAGGCCTCTACTCAACATCCTTTTAATCGAATTAATTATCTAAGCATGTCGTCAACTAATACATATATATAGATATACGTCACAAAAGCATGTCTAAAAGGGTGCAAGATTGCTAACGATAAAATATCATTGAAAATCAAGTAGTTCAATTAGCAAGCAAGATGATATGCAACAAAGGACAAGAGAACTTACCCGAGATCCAGCCGCAGTATTAAACGTGCAATGTATACAAAAATGAAGATCCTAAGAAAAGGTCTCTAATCACATATACACATAAGGCAAAACCTAATTCTAAGGTGTCGCGCATTAAGTCGAAAAATCGATAAAATCAAGAAATTAAAATAAACTAAAGAGGAGTTCAAGAAATCATACCTTAATAGCGCTACAAAACAAAGGGTTAGTCCACATGATATACAAAATAAAAAGTTGGATCTTAAATAGCAATCCTAGACTTCTAGCTTAAATCTATCAAATGCAATTAAATCTAAAGCAAACAAGTCCTAATTACAAGCATCAAACCACATGGATGAATATGTACATGAACAAGAAAAGTCATTTGGACCATTATTTACAAAGTTTGTCAAATCTATCATAAAATTCTGAAAATTGCAGAGAGGAGACTAGAACTTCAAAGAAATAAAAGGGATGCTTCCCATTGTTCGATCTTGATGATATTTGGACACAAGATGCCTCTGTGTCTAGTTTCTAATTCAAAAAGAAAATCAAAGTTTCAACGGTCAGATCTCTGGGAAAAGGACAAAAACCAGACATCACTCAGAGATGTAAAACTCTCTGTCCAGAGATTTTGTTTGATTTTTTACAAATAGTAAAAAAAATCAGAAAGACTCTAATCTTTTTAGGAGATCTTATTAACACATTAAACTTCTTATAAAAAAATTTATTTGGAGCCAAGAATGCTTGATTAAGGTTCTGATTTGCTTATTTCAAAAGAGTGTTACTGTTTTGAAACTCTGGACAGATTGTAGTGACTTCACAAAACTCATGACCAAACCACTTTAAACATTAAAACAAAAATTACAGTGGTAGAACTTTGAGTTATAGACACTTTCTCGTTGGTTTCACTTAATTACAACGGTTAGATTACTAACTAAAAATCTATGATAAAAAACAGTTTGTGAACTCACTGCTCCACTATTGGGTTTATCACCATTTTGTTACATCTATCAACAAAGCCATGGGTATTGGCTTATCCTAAACCTAATTTTCCTTTCCATTGAGGGTCATTGGAGATCAATACATGACTAGTACTCATGAGTTTTCAAGAAATATAAAAAAGATCCCATGGAAACTCCAAGCTAGAGAATCCAAACCATGGTAGGGGTTTGGATTCATCTACTTGTTCTTAATGAGATGGTGATCAAACTTTGACTCCCATGTGAAGCATAAGCTTACATGAGATTCAAAATATCAAACTCAATAGCTTTCAAGAGAGATATTGAAGATCTCTAAGAATCTCAAAAGAAAATTATGAACAAAAAGAAGAAATGAAATAAAGAAGACTAAGAGAGCAAATGCTCTAAATCCATCAAAGAATCTTTTGGTAAAACTTGTTTACTTCAAATTCATAGATGCTTTCAAACCAAGCTAAGAAGAAACAAAAGAGAATGAAAACTTAAACAAGATTAGAGGATCCAAACCATGGTAGGGGTTTGGATTCATCTACTTGTTTCTAATAAAATGATGATCAACTTTAAATCTCATGTGAAGCATAAGCTTTTTTTTTTTCGGAAAAAAGGTTAATTTAACGAAAAAAGCCAAACGGCACTGTACAAAAGTACAAGGGGCATTCCCCAGGATATACAATCAGCACAAAAAAGAAACTGCATACAGACAATGCAACATAGGATAGTCAAAACACAAAAGTCAAAAAACCCAGAGAGTGACCCATCCTAACAACCAAATGCACTAACAAACTTACACAACTCACAAACAAACCCAGACAAGCCAAGACCAGCAAAACTCAAGAGTTACATCAAGGCAAGGACAAGATGTCAAAACATGATGACCAAATCAAAATGCCCTAATTATGTAGTAATGGCCCATCTTTCAATGTACTGAGGAAGATGGGGATCGTTCTTCCAAGTTGCTTGAATCTGTAAGGAAATCTGGAGACAGATGTCATGTAACACTCTTTCCTTAGGCTTCACTTCTAGTTTGAAACTTCGAGCATTCCTTTCTTTCCAAATGCTATACACAACCAAACCAATGCACATTTTAGGAACAACCTGCCTTGGAGTCTTGCCTTTCCACTTGTTTGCTACCCAGGCCACAAGATCATCCCAAGAGGGGCCGGAATAAGAGATTTCCAACCTATTAAGAATTCCCTGCCACACATAAGAGGTATAAGAGCAATTAAAGAATAAATGGTCATGAGATTCCAAAGCTTTGTGACAAAGAACACAAGCAAGAGGTCCTGGTGTGTAAGTATAGATTCTATCATGTGTGGATAATCTATGAAGAATAGCCAACCACATAATAAAACTATATCGAGGGATATAACCCGGGAATCGTGTGAGGCCATGCCAAGGGACTTTGGGATAGTGAGTTCTAACATAATCCCATGTGTTGGCAGAAGAGAACACATTATTTGGGGAGGGTAACCATTGAATCACATCACTAGTGGTAGTAGGGAGAGGCAAGGAATGTAATTGGCTTCTAATATCCATTAATTCAAGAGTGTTTGTAAGAGGCCAATTCCATTCACTTCCATTAATAACATCAGAAACTTTGGCATTTAAAGGGATGGCAGCATCATATTGGGCACGTCTTCCAACTCTGTCCAAAATAGGACCCATAGGATGCCAGTTATCATACCAGAGATAGGTACCACACCCATTACCAATCCTATGCTTAAGCATTGGTCTAGCCATAGACCTAAGTTTAAGGAGCTTTCGCCAATACCAGGAGCATTGGGAAGGGGTCTTGACTTCCCAAAAACTTTTCCCTTTCAACATGTAAGTATGTATCCAGTCCACCCAAAGGGATTTGGATTTAGAAGTAAAAATAGCCCAGATATGTTTAAGGTTTAATATAGAATTCAATTGAGTAAGATTTTTAAGACCAAGCCCCCCTTCCTTCTTAGGTCTACAGACTAAATTCCAAGCAACTTTAGCACTATGTGCCTTATCAGTTCCTCCAGTCCAAAGGAATCTACACATTAAACTCTCAATATGCTTAAGGACACTTTTAGGAAGAATAAACATGGTAGCCCAATAGTTTTGTATCCCTCCAAGGACCGAATGGATAAGTTGAAGCCTGCCAGCATAAGAAAGAAATTTAGAAGTCCAAGAAGTGATTCTAGAAGTGATTTTCTGGATGAGATCATCACAATCTCCTTTCTTTAGTCTAGTGGTGATCAACGGAACACCCAGGTACTTCATTGGGAGAGAACCACGGGTAAACGGGAGACAGCGACATATATCATTAGAAGTGCTTTCCTCCATTCCTGCAATAAACAAACTACTTTTGTTATCATTAGCCTTCATGCCAGTGAAGTTATAAAATTGATCTAAAGAATTTTTCATAACTGACGCAGAATTCACATCACCTTTGAAAAATAAAAGAAGATCATCAGCAAAACAGAGGTGGGAAATTTTGAGTTTATCACATCTCCAATGGTATTTAAAATTAGAGGATCGTTGGATGTTATGCTGAATCAATTGGCTAAGAGTATCCATGACAAGAACAAAAAGGTAAGGTGACATAGGATCACCTTGCCTAAGACCTTTAGCGCCCTCAAAGTACCCTACAGATTCCCCATTAAAGTTTATAGAGTACTTAGGGCCCAAGCCCTGCCGCTCCAAGCAGGCCACAATTTTGGGGACCCCGGTTGCATGTCCAATCCCGCTAAGACTTTTTCTCTTATTAACGGACAAATTGATGAGCTAGCCATTGCTAATCCGGACAAGTTTGATCTTTATCAATTGGAGGTTACTCAAGGGAAGGTGCCCAATGTAGCTGGTGGGACCCAAAGTAAATCATGGGCTGGATTATTTAAAACTGAGGGTCAGAATGGCAGTTTAGCCCAAATTGAGCTGGGATCAAATTTGGAAATCACTCACGGATCCACAGTTTGTAGCAACGATTTTAATTTGGAGTTTGTGGACCATGGAGGGACTGAAGATAATCTTGTTCTGAAAATTCCAAAGGACTTAACTGTAGCTGGGAAAGATGAATGGACGAATTCCTTGGTTGGCCGGTTTCTCGGTAGGAAGCTTCCTTTTTCCCTTGTCACAACCGTTACTGATCGACTTTGGGCTAGTGAAGGACTTATTGATACGTTGGCCACTGATTCTGGAGTTTTCTTTTTTTCTTTCTCTAGTACGGAAGCTAAGGATGCAGTTTTAGACAGAGGTCCATGGTTTGTGGCAGGTCAACCTCTCCTTCTTAGGCCATGGAAGCCAAATTTCTCATTTGAAAACGAGGAGGTTCGCTCCATTCCAATATGGATAAACTTCTATGGTATACCGCTTGAGTACTGGAATCCAAAGGGAATCAGTTTTATCTCTAGTTTCATTGGAAAACCGATTCGAGTTGATCGCATAACTGCAAGTAGAAGGCGTATAACCTATGCTCGTGTTTGCATTGAAGTTTCTGCTGATTTTGACTTCTTCAATGAATTCTATATTGAAGCAGAAGATGAGGAGACTAGCAATACTATTAGAACAAAGATCAATTTGGAATATCAATGGACCCCAGTTCGATGCAAAAAGTGCTCCCAGTTTGGTCATGATTGTTCTCGGATTGTGTCTTCGGGTCTGAGCCGTCCAGATCGCCACCCACTCAAGAGGAATGGTAAGGATAAGGGGACTTGGCAAGTTGTTTCAGGCAAAGAAAGAGGAAAACAGACTGTTGTTGACCACAAGTCTGATCTTACTAAAAGGACGAATGGCTCGGTAAATCCGATAGCGAGTGGTAACCGATTTGACGCCCTCAATCAGATTTTAGAAGATCCTGATCCTGAACCTGTCAAAGTTGAGTCCATCGTCTCTCCATCCACCCGGACATCCTGTCCCGAAGCTAGCCCTTCTAACCATACAGATGTTCCCCGAGGAGAGACCAGAGAGAATACCAATCCCCCGGTTAGTGTGGATGACATTGATGATTGTAATAGTGATTTTGACCAAGCTAGTGAGGTCGGGACCCCTACTAGGGGTAGTCCCCTCTCCAACAGACAGAAAAAGAAGGAAGCTAAGATGAAATTCAGCGGGAGTCGGCCCAAGGGACGACAACGATCCTGAGGAGGCCCTTGCTTTGGGTTGTTGGGTTGTCTCATGTTTTTTGTTTCAATCCATGTTGCTATGTGTGTTTGCTTGTTGATTTTCTTTTCTTATGTTTGGCCTGGCTCTCATAGCATGTTTTTGCGCTTATTGTAATATCCTAGGGTATGGCCCTTTTTTGGAATCGATTAACCTTTTTCCGAAAAAAAAAAAAAGAGTACTTAGGGCTCGTAATACAGGCTCTAATCCACCCTTTTATCCTAGGCGGAAAACCTAGAACCTCAAGGAGATCAAGTAAAAACTCCCAACTCACACTATCATAAGCTTTCATAATGTCCACCTTTGCCGCAGCTCTAGGATGGCCAGAAGGCTTATGATAGTCCCTCATAAGATCCTGGGCCAGAAGAACATTGTCACTGATTTTTCTACCTTTGATAAAAGCAGATTGGGCATTATCAACCAATGTTGGTAAAACTTTTTGAAGTCTCTTGGATATAATTTTTGAAATGCATTTGTAGACTGTGTTACAACAAGAGATAGGCCTAAATTCACTCATTTTAGAAGGATTGGGGATCTTGGGGATAAGAGCAATAAGGGTAGTATTTGACTCAGTTAGCATTTGGCTAGAAGTAAAAAATTCTTTGATAGCTTTAGTAACTAACTGTCCGGTAGTAGTCCAAGTTTTCTTAAAAAAATGAGCATTATAACCATCAGGACCCGGAGCTTTATTACTATGGATACTTAGGAGGGCTTCCTTTATATCATCATCACTAGGAATGTCATCCATGATGTTATATAACTCAATAGGGATACGTTTATGAATGACCTTCCTCAATTCACTGATACCAGGGTAGGGGTTAGCCGCAGGGGTGCCAAGCATGGATTTAAAGTATCTAATCGCTTCAATTTTGGCTTCCCCTTCATTAGTAGTCTTGGTACCATCAGGCTTAACAAGAGACACAATACGTTTGTGGTTCCTGCGATTCTTAATGGAATTGTGAAAATAAGAAGTGTTCTTATCCCCAGCATTAAGCCATTGAATTCTAGATTTTTGCCTAATTATCTCTTCTTCAATGTGAATAGCTTTTAAGAAAACTTGCATAAGCTCTTTTTCAAGGATTCTAAGGGAAGTGTCACCAGGATTATCATCGAGATTCCTTTGGCAAGATCTAAGGTCTTCCCTAGCTTTGTTTGCTAGAATGCTCTCCTTACCTAAGGAATCCTTGGTTAGAGTTTTGAGAGCACCTTTAAGATTTTTTAAGCTATGAAATAACTGGAACTGGAAGGTGCCTTCAATGTGTTTGGTCCAAGAGGTTCTAACAGTATCATTAAATTTTTCCAGCTCTGTCCAATAATTGTAAAATTTAAAAGGTTTACCTTTCCGTTTAGCAGAAGGAGATAAGTAAACAATAATAGGAGAGTGGTCAGAGATACCAGAAGGGGGAAAATCTGCATAAGCTGATGGAAACAAGTCCAACCATCTGGGATTAACAAGAGCTCTATCAAGCTTTCTTTTGGTGAACTGAACCGAATCAAATTGTCGGTTGCACCAAGAGAAGAACACACCTGTGAATCTAAGATCTACAAGACAAGTGGCATTCACAAGATCATTAAATTCAACAGCTCCTTGGTCTCTCCCTGGATTACCCTCGAAGATTTCATTAGAGTTTAAAACGGAGTTGAAATCCCCGAGACTAATCCAAGGGATATCACCCATATTAGCTGCAATATTTCTCAAGGTGGACCAAAGGGGTCTTCGACCTTGGATGGTGTTAGATCCGTAAATAAAAGAAACTTCAAAAGACTGCAGTTGGTCCAAAGAATTAATTTTAACATGGATAACCTGTCTAGTACAATGTATGACAGTTAACATGACTTTATTAGGGTTCCAGCCAACCCAGATTCTGTCCACAGAATCCGGTTGGCTATTCGTAATAAAATTCTAATTAGGAAGCAAGGTCCTCTGAATTTTGTCTTGATTAGGCATTCTCACTTTGGTTTCAACAATACCCATAACATCAATATTGTGGGTAAAGACAAACTTAGAAATTTCCTGTTGTTTGATGGCTTGGTTAAGCCCTCTGATATTCCAGCAACTGATTATCATTTACGACGTTTAACAGGGTGTTTTTTCTTACCTGAAGAACCGCCAGATTTGTTCTTCTACTTACTGGAGTGTGCCGGAGAGATCTTGGGATTAGGATGCTCCAAATACTTCTTATGTGAAGGTACTGGGATTGATCGTTCTTCATCTTCACTAGAGCCCTCAAGAGAGATTGGGTCCTTGAAAAAAGAATTAGTGTACCCATTCTGCCTGGAATAGGATTCCACATTAGAAGTGCTGCATTCGCTGTTCTTTTGTACATTTTGGATTTCCAATCTAGGTTCTGAGGAGAAAGTATCCCCGGTTGCCTTATTCTGATCAGGATAAGAGTTGGGACTGTTAGAAGATTTAAGTTCTAACTCCGCTGGAGATTTAGACATCAAAGTAGTGGAGATGTTGGAGGCTTCTCTAAGCTTCAATGTTGGCATAAGCTTACATGAGACTAAGAGATCAAACTCATGAGATTCAAGTGAGATATGGAAGATCCCCAAGAATCTCAAGAGAAAAACATAAACAAGAAAAATCAAAGAAGAATCAAAGAACTAGGAAGCACTTCCAAGTTTATTAACAAAACTCTAAAAATTAATCAAGAAAAACTAAGTGACTTGAAGATTAGAGGCTCAAAAGAAAGAAAACACAACTAAGATTAGAGGTTCACCTCCAAGACTATCCTCAAACTTCTATATTTTGAATATCTTCCAAGTTCTTCTTCAAGCTCTCAAAAACTCTCTTTTTCCAAAATTCTTTTTGTTTTCTCTTTGAAATTCCCCTCTGCAAAAAATGTGTAATAATCCCCCCCCCCCCCCCCCCCCCCCCAAAAAAGATCATCCTTTGTAATGGAGTATTCACCCTCTATTTATAGGCAAATTTTTTTAAGGGTATTTTAATATTTTCAAGCCAAAAGCCCTAACTTCGGATGCACTTTTGAAGGTACAAAACGTGCTATATTATAGCTGGCTGTAGGAAAACGCGGCACTCAGTGGAGATGGAAGCGGCACTCACTGAGTACCGGAACGACACTCAATGATTGCCGGCGTGACATTCAATGAATTCCAATACGGCACTCAATGAATGCCGTGGACAACTCTATGGATTGCCATCTTTTTTGAAATTCTAATTTTCGCGGCACTTGATGTATTTTTGCGGCAGTTACGGACTGTCGGTCAGGCAAACACAGAGTGCTGCTGCGGCACTCTGTGACTGCCGCAGCCCACACCATGTGCCGTTTTGTTCATTTTTCTTTTCTTTCTTTTTTGTTTGAATTGAAGAGTCTTTTAAAAAGCTTGAATCCCCTTGGAAGCCTTAGTTTTGTTCGAAAATTGTCATCATCGGACTCGGAGGTAACACTCCCCTTAATTCGACGTTTGGTCAAAATTGGGGTGTCTACAGTATGTCCCTCTTCGGCAGAGCTTGTGGAGCAACGTGTTTCACAAGCGAATGCTGAAGCCGGTGTGAAGACAGGCCTTTGACCAAACTGTCGGATTTAGGTAAAACAAAATGCATTACAAAAAAAGAGAGACGCGCGGTAAGGTCCCAACTAGCCGTGCTCAATGGTGAACTGCCTAGGTATCCATTCAGGAATCAGCCCAAGATGTAGTTCGGGCAGGGGTCAAACACACACACAAGCATAAGTAGTCATACGGATGAATGCACCCTATCTTGTCGTGATGCACGTGCTCAAGCAAATGATGCCGGTCAATGCAACTTCATGCTCTCTAAGTGATGTGATTCGAGATCGTGCTATCCTGACGTATCTAGATGCAATCCATGCCCTATGCTACTTAATACTTACGGTCACTTCAACTTACTGGGTGAGCTATTTGGAACTCAGAGTCTCTCTGATTAGCAAGTTGGTCCTCTTTTGGATTCGTAGCCATTTTAGCCAAACAGAAGAACGCAATCGACTGGGCGACACTTTGTGACTTATGCCCCGGTGTCAACGCGGGTTTGCTCTATCGACACAATTGACTGGGCGGCGCTTTTAGGCCCAGGTGTCTTCCAAGAATCATCTAATCGACTGAGATGCACTTTGTGCCTCATACTCCGGTGTGGAATCAGGAACCACGCTCTTTGAAAAGACTGAGATGCGCTTTGCGCCTTATACTCCGATTTTCCAAGAATCATCTGATCGACTGAGATGCGCTTCGCGCCTTATACTCCGTTGTTGAATTAGGAACCACGCTTTTTGAAAGACTGAGATGCGCTTCGCATCTTATACTCTGGTGTCTTCCAAGAATCATCTGATCGACTGAGATGCGCTTCGCGCCTCATACTCAGGTGTCGAATCAGGAACCACGCTTTTTGAAAGACTGAGATGCACTTCGCGCCTTATACTCCGGTGTCTTCCAAGAATCATCTGATCGACTGAGATGCGCTTCGCCCTGGAACTCAGAGTCTATCTGATTAGCAAGTTGGTCCTCTTTTGGATTCGTAGCCATTTTGGCCAAACAGAAGAACGCAATCGACTGGGCGACACTTTGTAACTTATGCCCCGGTATCAACGCGGATTTGCTCTATTGACACAATTGACTGGGCGGCGCTTTTAGGCTTAGGTGTCTTCCAAGAATCATCTGATCAACTGAGATGCACTTTGTGCCTCATACTCCGGTGTCGAATCAGGAACTACGCTCTTTGAAAAGAATGAGATGCGCTTCGCGCCTTATACTCCGGTGTCTTCCAAGAATCATCTGATCGACTGAGATGCGCTTCACGCCTTATACTCCGTTGTTGAATTAGGAACCATGCTTTTTGAAAGACTGATATGCGCTTCACGTCTTATACTCCAGTGTCTTCCAAGAATCATTTGATCGACTGAGATGCGCTTCGCGCCTCATACTCCGGTGTCGTATCAGGAACCACGCTTTTTGAAAGACTGAGATGCACTTCGCGCCTTATACTTCGGTGTCTTCCAAGAATCATCTGATCGACTGAGATGCGCTTCGCGCCTCATACTCCGATGTCGAATCAGGAACCACGCTTTTTGAAAGACTGAGATGCGCTTCGCGCCTTATACTCCAGTGTCTTCCAAGAATCATCTGATCGACTGAGATGCGCTTCGTGCCTTATACTCAAGAACCACGCTTTTTGAAAGACTGAGATGCGCTTCGCGCCTTATACTCCGGTGTCTTCCAAGAATCATCTGATCGACTGAGATGCGCTTCGCCCTGGAACTCAGAGTCTATCTGATTAGCAAGTTGGTCCTCTTTTGGATTCGTAGCCATTTTGGCCAAACAGAAGAACGCAATCGACTGGGCGACACTTTGTAACTTATGCCCCGGTATCAACGCGGATTTGCTCTATTGACACAATTGACTGGGCGGCGCTTTTAGGCTTAGGTGTCTTCCAAGAATCATCTGATCAACTGAGATGCACTTTGTGCCTCATACTCCGGTGTCGAATCAGGAACTACGCTCTTTGAAAAGAATGAGATGCGCTTCGCGCCTTATACTCCGGTGTCTTCCAAGAATCATCTGATCGACTGAGATGCGCTTCACGCCTTATACTCCGTTGTTGAATTAGGAACCATGCTTTTTGAAAGACTGATATGCGCTTCACGTCTTATACTCCAGTGTCTTCCAAGAATCATTTGATCGACTGAGATGCGCTTCGCGCCTCATACTCCAGTGTCGTATCAGGAACCACGCTTTTTGAAAGACTGAGATGCACTTCGCGCCTTATACTTCGGTGTCTTCCAAGAATCATCTGATCGACTGAGATGCGCTTCGCGCCTCATACTCCGATGTCGAATCAGGAACCACGCTTTTTGAAAGACTGAGATGCGCTTCGCGCCTTATACTCCAGTGTCTTCCAAGAATCATCTGATCGACTGAGATGCGCTTCGTGCCTTATACTCCGGTGTCGAATCAAGAACCACACTTTTTGAAAGACTGAGATGCGCTTCGCGCCTTATACTCCGGTGTCTTCCAAGAATCATCTAATCAACTGAGATGCGCTTCGCGCCTTATACTCCGATGTCGAATCAGGAACCACACTTTTTGAAAGACTGAGATGTACTTCGCGCCTTATACTCCGGTGTCGAATCAGGAACCATGCTTTTTGAAAGACTGAGATGCGCTTCGCGCCTTATACTCCAGTGTCTTCCAAGAATCGACTGAGATGCGCTTCGCGCCTTATACTCCGGTGTCAGAGTGAGTTTGCTTTGAAAAATCCGCAATGCTTCGGCCCTGTCGGATATGTTTGCTCTGAAAAATCCGCAGCCCTTTGGCCTCGTCAAATATATTTGCTCTGAATTCGGGGTCAATCAGACTCAAATTCATTTCATTTTTCAAAATCGGGAGTCAATCAGACTTTCTTTTCAATTTTCAAAATTTGGAGTCAAATCGACTCAAATTCCTTTCAATTTTCAAAACTTGGAGTTGAACAGACTCAAATTCATTTTATTTTTCAAAACCTAGAGTCGGACAGACTCAAATTCATTTTATTTTCAAACCTGGAGTCGGACAAACTTTACTCAATTTTAATTCAAAATTTGGAGTCAGTCAGACTCGAATCAGTTCAATTCTAAAAATCCGGAGTCCTTCAGACTTAATTCGATTTTCTAAAATCGAGAGTCCATTCAACCCAACAAATTCCCTTCTTAGTCAAACAAATTTCATTCCATTTACTTTCAAAAATTCAGAGTCTAGTACATCAGACTCAAATTATTTCAAATTTCTAAATCGGGAGTCCGATGGACTTAAATTATTTCAAATATCTAAAGCTGGGGGTCCAATGGACTCAAATCCACTTCAATTTCCAAAATTGAGAATCAGTTAGACTCAATTTAATTCAATTTTCCAAAATTGGTAGTCAATTGAACTTAATTTGTTTTTTCAAATTTCGATCAGGAGTCAGCCGGACTCAAATAAACTCAATTTCACCAAGTCCGGAGTCGATTCGACTCAATTCGAGTTCAAATTCAAATGTTCAATTAGGAGTCGCCTAGACTCGACTTAATTCATTTTCTGAAATCAGGAGTCAGTTAGACTCAAACAAATTCAATTTCACCGATTTCGGAGTCAATTTGACTCAAATTAAATTCAAATTCAAATCCTAAATCAGGAGTCAATCAGACTTTATTCAATTCCTATTTCGCAAAATCAGACAAAACCAGGAGTCAATCGGATTCAAATTCACAAAACTGGACTTAAAGAATTTCTATTTCACAAAATAAATTTTACAAAATTGGGAGTCAATCGAACTCAAAGAATTTCTATTTCACAAGATTGGGAGTCAACCAGACTCAAAAGAATTTCTAATTTCCTAAAACATGAGCCAATCAGGCTCAAAAGAATTTCTAATTTCCAAAAACATGAGCCAATCAGACTCAAAAGAATTTCTAATTTCAAAATCGGAGTCAAACAGACTCAAAATAGTTTCAAATTTCTAGAACAGGAGTCAATTGGACTCGAATCAGATTCTATTTCACAACACTGAGAGTCAATCAGACTCAAATCTAAAATTAGGAGTCGATCAGACTCAAAGAATTTCTAATTAAAAAACAGACTCAATTCAATTCAAAAACTCTAAAATCTGGAGTCAATCAGACTCATATGAATTTTTCCAGAATTAGGAGTCAATCAGACTCAATTCAATTCAATTTCTAAGCTCGGGTGCTATGTTACACTTTCATGAATCGGGTGTCAGACGAACTTTATGATCTTAATTTCCGCAATCGGGAGCCAATAATATTTAACTTATTTTAACATTAAAATCTAGCGATAGTTAGATCCATTTTAGCCCAAACTATCGAAAGTTCGGAGTCAGTTAGACTCAAAGAATTCAATTCCAACAAAATTCGGAGTTAAGCAGACTCACAAATTCAAAGGGAGTCACTTGGACCCAAAAAATTCAATTTTCTTACACAAGGAGTTAACAAATCCACATTTTAAAACAAAAGATTCATTCGGATCCATGGACTCGCTAGGACTCGAAAACTCGCATTTTACAACCACAGAGTCATTTGGACTCAAAATTTGCATTTTACAACAGTAGAGTCACTCGGACTCAACGAAATTCACGGAGTCACACAGACTTAACAAAAATTCACTTTTTATACAAATGGAATCACACAGACTCAATTAAATTCACATTTCATAAAAATGGAGTCATACAGACTCAACAAATGTATATATATATATATATATTTATACGAATGGAGTCACATGCACTCAACGAATTCACTTTTTATACAAATGGAGTCACACGGACTCAAAGAATTTCCTATTTCAAAATCGAGGGTTAATTTATGATCTTAGATTCACAGGGATTTTCTTCACGTGGAGTAATAGCCAAATCAAGGAGAAATTGGACAGAGCTCTCGTCAACCAAGAATGGCTTGGAAAATTTCCTTCAGCATTTGCTCATTTTCTCCCATCTGGTATCTCTGACCACTCCCCCTTCTTTATTAAAATGGACATGACTACCAAGATAAAAGGTCGCTCATTTAAATTTTATAATTACTGGACTTCGCTGGATAAATTCGATGACTTGGTTAGGTATTCTTGGAATAGAAATATCAATGGTAACTATCAATTCCAGTTATGTCATAAGCTTAGAAATCTAAAAACTGATCTTAAAATGTTTTCTAAAGACTCAATTGGTAGAGAAAAATTGAAAGTGGATAAAGCTAGGGCTGATCTTATGCAGTGCCAGCATATGCTAGATGAGCATCCTGATGATGTTAATTTAAAAGCTCATGAAAATCATCTGATGGGAATTTTTCTGGAAGCTATTCGTGTGGAAGAGGAAGTGATGAGACAGAAGTCCAGAGTCCAATGGCTTGAAGCCGGGGATAGGAACACCACCTTTTTTCACCAATCCATAAAGAACCGCAGAAACAGAAAACATATTGTCTCCCTTCTTTTACCTAATGGAGAACAATCTAAAAATGGTGAGGAAACAAAAAATGAAGCTGTTAGATATTTTAAATCCATGCTTGGAACTCCTGCGACTAATCACTACCCTGGCATTAGTGTTCTAAGGAATATTATCCATAAAAGGATTCCTATTGAAGATTATACTAGTATGGATAATATTCCTAATGACGATGAGATAAAAGACGCTTTGTTTAGCATCCATAGTAACAAAGCTCCGGGTCCAGATGGCTTTAATGCCCATATTTTTAAGGAAACCTGGAACATTACCGGTACTCTCGTTATTCAAGCTATCAAGGAATTTTTTATCAACGGAGAGCTTTTAAGAGAGTCTAATGCAACCATTATCGCTCTTATCCCCAAAATTTCCAATCCTTCTAAAATGAGTGATTTCAGACCTATTTCGTGTTGCAATACCATTTATAAATGCATTTCTAAAATTATTGCCAAAAGACTCCAACTTATCTTGCCCGAACTTGTTGACAATGCCCAATCCGCTTTTATTAAAGGTCGGAAGATAAGTGATAATATCCTCCTTGCTCAGGATCTCATGAGGGACTACCATAAATCAGAGGGTCAACCTAGAGCAGCAGCAAAAATTGACCTTATGAAAGCTTATGATAGTGTTAGTTGGAGATTTTTATTGGACTTAATTGATGTCTTAGGGTTTCCTCCCAAAATGCAACTTTGGATCAAAACTTGTGTGACTACTCCTAAATACTCCATTAACTTTAATGGGGAATCTATTGGATACTTTGAGGGTGCCAAGGGCCTTAGGCAAGGTGATCCCCTTTCTCCTTATTTGTTTGTCCTTGTGATGGACACCATAAGCCAATTAATCGATCATAATATTAATACTTCTACCCAGTTTAAATATCATTGGAAATGTGATAAACTTGAAATATCCCACCTCTGCTTTGCTGATGACCTTTTATTATTGTTTTATGGTGATAAGGAGTCAGCTCAGCTCATGAAAAACACTCTTGCTCAGTTCTATGATCTTACAGGTTTACTTGCTAATACTAGTAAGAGTTGTTTATTTACTTCTAGTATCGGTGCCAATGATGTTCAGTCCATTAGTGATATCCTTCATGTTCCCACTGGTTCCCTCCCCCTTAAATATCTAGGTGTTCCTCTTATAACATCTAGACTGAAAAAAGGGGACTGCATTGAACTTATCAGTAAAATCAGCTCTAGAATCACTTCGTGGACCTCTAAATGCTTATCTTATGCTGGCCGATTGCAACTTATACAGTCTGTTCTTGCAGGTATCCAAAACTATTGGTCTGGAATGTTTATTCTCCCCAAAAGTATCATCAAGGAGGTGGAAAAACATATTCGTAGATTTCTTTGGTCTGGGAGCATTGAACAAACCCATGGGGCTAAGGTGGCCTGGGATCTCATCTGTATCCCTAAGAAGGAAGGGGGTTTGGGTTTGAAAAATCTTGTTCAACTTAACAAAACTCTCAACCTTAAACACATTTGGTCTCTCTTCTCTCCTAGGAATCACTCCCTCTGGGTTGACTGGGTTAAAACTTATCTTTTAAAAGGGAAAAGCATTTGGGCTGTTAAGGCCCCCTCTCAATGTTCTTGGTATTGGAGGAAACTTTTAAAACTTAGAGACATCGTTAGACCTTTACTGAAACATAAAATTGGTAATGGTTGTGATACCTTCTTATGGTATGATAATTGGCACCCTTTAGGTCCCCTCCTTGATAAGTTTGGTCCTAGAGTTGCTTAGGATGCCGCCATCCCTTTAAATGCTAAAGTCAAAGATATTATTGTTAACGGAGATTGGCAATGGCCTTTAACTAACACTTTAGACCTTATGGAAATTCGGGCCCATATGCATGAACTTCCTCCTCCCTCTGACCATCTTGACTTAGCCATTTGGATCCCATCGCCAAATGGGATCTTTAAGCTGGCTCATACTTGGGACCACCTTAGAGACACTCGCCCAAAGGTTCCATGGCACCGCCTCATCTGGTTTCCTGGGAACATTCCTAGACATAGTGTTATTGCGTGGTTAGCTGTTCTTAACAGGTTATCTACTCATGACAGGATTTTTCACTTCACTCCTGGCCCATTGGCTTGTGTTTTATGCTACCAAGGTATGGAATCTCATGATCATTTGTTCTTTGATTGCTCATTCTCCTCTTTTATATGGCAGGGTTTATTACATCGGTTGGGGATATCTCCACACACTTCCTCTTGGGGCTCTTTACTGGATTGGGCAGCTAGAACCTGGAAGAAGAAAACCCCCAACCACATCATCTCTAATATGTGCCTAGGGATGGCGGTTTATGGCATTTGGAAAGAAAGAAATGCTCGCACCTTCAAATCTCAAGTGAAGACAAAGGAAAGGATTCTTCAAGATATGTACCTCCACATATCCGTCCAGATCCAACTTAAGTGGAGAAATGATCCTCATCTATCTGATTATATGGCTAATTGGTCTTAGCGTGCCTTCCTCTATTTCACTCTCCTTATGGCTATAATTGGGTGTTTTTGGGAGCTGTTTGGCAGTGTTTTCTTTACTTTGTATTTGGTGTGTTTGGTTGTAAGGTTGGTTTTAGCTTGGTAGTTAGGTTGTAGTCTGTTGCTTGTAGCAGCTTGTTGTCTTTGGAACATAAAATTGGTAATGGATGTGGCACCTTCTTATGGTATGACAATTGGCATCCTCTTGGTCCTCTTCTGGAGAAGTTTGGACCTAGAGTTGTTTATGATGCAGCCATTCCCTTAAATGCTAAAGTTGCGGATATCATTGTGAATGGGGAATGGCATTGGCCCCTCACTAATACTTTAGAACTTATGGAAATTCGGAACCGCATGATTGACCTCCCTCCTCCCTCTGAAGTTCTTGATGTTGCCAGTTGGGTCCCTTCCCCTAGTGGGCATTTTACTCTTGCGCATACCTGGGACCACCTTAGAGACATTCGACCCAAGGTGCCCTGGCATCGTCTTATATGGTTCCCTGGGAATATCCCAAGACACAGATTCATATCTTGGTTGGCCTTTCTTAATAGGTTACCCACTCATGACAGGATTTTCCACTACACTCCGGGTCCTCTGGCATGTGTTTTATGCCACCAAGATATGGAATCCCGTGATCACTTATTTTTTAGTTGCTCATTCTCTTCTTTTATTTGGCAGGGAATTTTGCAAAAGCTGGAGGTTGCTCCCCCAGCTATCTCTTGGAGCTTGTTAGTGGAGTGGGCAACTAGAGCATGGACAAAGAACACCCCTCACCACATCATCCCCAAGATGTCCCTTGGGTTGGCAATATATAGTATTTGGAGAGAGAGAAATGCTCGCACCTTCCTCTCTGAAGTCAAAGCTAAGGAACGGATCCTTCAAGAGATCTGCCTCCAAATCTCCTTACAAATCCAGATTCAATGGAAAAAAGACCCTCACCTTCCTATTTATGTTGCTAAGTGGGTTTAATTTCAATTAAATGTGTATCTACTTTCGGTTTGGCTTAATTGGAATGTTCTTTGTTTTTGGCTCCCATGTGGATACACTTGGTCCAATCTTTGGGGGAACTCCTTTGGGTTTTCCCCTATTTTAGTGATTCGCTTTTGATTGGATGGGTCTCTCTCTTGGCCTTTTTGCCATCGATTGATCCCCTCCTTTGTTGCATCATTTTTTTTTTTTTTTTTTTTTTTTTTTTTGAGCCCATTGTATATCCTGGGGTATGCCCCTTGTATCTTTGTATAGTGCCGTTTGGCCTTTTCTTTTATTGATTCACCATTTCCCGAAAAAAAAAGCTTGTTGTCTTTTGTGAGCTTTTGTTTTTAGCCTTGGCTGATTGTGCTCATCCTTTTGGGATGCCTTTGTTTTGGTTGGATGGTCCTCTTTCGTGGCTCTGCTTTTGAAAGGTCACCATCCATTGTTGCCTAGGTTTCTCCTTCGCAGTTTTTTTTTTTGCGCTCATTGTTTATCCTGGGGTATGCCCCTTGCATGTTTGTACAGTGCCGTTTGGCTTTTTTTTTATTGATTAACCATATTCGAAAAAAAAAAAAAAATTTTGACTCAACAAAAAAAATTCCAATTTTCAAAATCAGGAGTTAAATCAGACTCAATTTATTTTAATTCCCAAAATCGAGAGTCAAAATAGACTCAATTTGATTCAATTCAGTTCATCGAAGTCAGTCAGACTCAGTTTTATTCAAATTCTAAAATAAGAAGTTAGTCAGATTCAATTCAATTCAATTCAACTTTCAGAATCAGGAGTCAATTAGGCTCAATTCAATTCAACTTTTCAAAATCTGGAGTCAATCAGACTCATTTCAGTTCTATATTCTAAAATTGGGATTCAATCAGACTTAAATAATTTATATTTCACCAATTCAAAAGTCAATCAGACTCAAAGAATTCCTGTTTCACAAAATTGGAGTCAATCAAACTCAAAGAATTTCAGTTTCACAAAATTAGGAGTTAATAAAACTCAAAGAATTTATGCTTCACAAAATTAGGAGTCAATCAAGACTCAATTTAGTTCAAACTCATATATCAGGAGTCAATTAGACTCAAACAAATTCAAATTCTCAAAATCCGGAGTTCGGAGTCGATTCAACTTGAACCAAATCCTATTTCCAAAGGGGAGTCGCACTGATTCACATTTTACAAAGGAGAGTCATATGATCTAGAAAATTTTCACATTTCTCAAACACGGATTCAAAACTTCACATTCTATAAGCACGAAGTCACACGGACTTTAAAAAAATTCATATTTTACAAAGACGGAGTCACGTAGAACTCAGTATTTTACATAAATGGAGTCCCACGGACCCAACAAATTCACATTTTCCACAAACGGAGTCACACTGACTCAACAAATTCACATTTTATGCAGATGGAGTCATATAAACTCAACAAATATATATATATATATATATTTACGAATGGAGTCACACGGACTCAACAAATTCACTTTTTATACAAACGGAGTCACACGGACTCAAAGAATTTCCTATTTCAAAATCGAGGGTTAACATTTCAAATTTTCTTAATCAGAATCAATTTTGACTCAACAAGAATCTCAAATCTCAAAATCGGAGTCAAATCGCCTCAACAAAAATTCCAATTTTCAAAATCAGGAGTCAATCAGACTCAAAGAATTTTTATTTCACAAAATTGGGAGTCGATCAGACCCAAAGAATTTCTTCTTCACAAAATCGGGAGTCAATCAGACTCAATTTATTTCAAACTCATGAATCAGGAGTTAATTAGATCCAAACAAATTCAAATTCTCCAAATCCGGAGTCTGGAGTCGGTTCGACTCAACTCAATTCCCATTTCCAAGTCGGGAGTCGATTCGACTTGAACCAATTCCTATTTCCAAAGGGGAGTCACACTGATTCACATTTTACAAAAGGACAGTCATATGATCTTGAAAATTTTCACATTTCTCAAACACGGATTCATACAGACTCGAAAATTCACATTCTATAAACACGAAGTCACAAAGACTTAAAAATAATTAATATTTTACAAAGACGGAGTCACGCGGACTCAAAATTTTATATTTCACAAAGAAGGAGTCACGCGGACTAAAAAACATTCTTTCATATAATCGGAGTCATGCGAACTCAAAGCTTATGTTTCATACTAAAGGAGCCAAATAGACTCAAGAATTCATATTTTACACAAATAGAGTCACACGGACTCAAAAATTCATATTTTACATAAACGGAGTCATGCGGACTCAAAATTTCATATTTCACAAAGACGGAGTCACGCGGACTCAAAATTTCATTTCTTTTTTTTTTTTCCGGAAAAAGGTTAATTTAACGAAAAGAAAGCCAAACGGCCAAACAAAGTCACACGGACTCAACAAATTCACTTTTTACACAAATGGAGTCATACAGACCCAACAAACTTTACTTTTATACAAATAGAGTCACATAGACTCAAAGAAATGATTTTACAAAAAAAAAGGGAATCCTCGGGCTCAAAGAGTTGATTTTACAAAAATGGGGAGTCCTCAGATGATGCAAATCATGGCACGTCTTCAAGGGAACCAGTTCAAATTCCAATTGGACCAGTTACGAGGGCTCGGGCAAAGAAGTTCAAAGAGGCACTCAATGGGCTAATTCAAGAAGTTTGGTCTCAGGAAAATTCGTGGAGGCCTATGGAGCTTGGTCCATAAAGATGTCTCAATCTAATTCAAGTTCTAGAAGAATAAGCCAGCAGTTCAAGATTGAAGTCAAATTTTAGTTTTCCTAAAATTAGAATTTTATTGTCATTTTTTCGTAATTGCTGAATTGTAGGCTTGCATGCCAATTATGGAAATTTCCTTATTCCTTTAGTTTCGTTTTATTTTAATTTTGGGCGAATTTATTTTGGGGCATAATATTTCGTAGGCTTATAGGGCCCAACTGTAAGCCTCACCTATTTAAACAGTTTTAGGGTTTGTAATATGCAGTTTTGATCATTAATAATATTGTGAGAGTTTTCTATTTGGTTCTTTGAAGAACTATTTGAACTTATCAGATTTACTCTATGGCGTTCATACCTAGACTTATCAACCGAGTTTCCATCCTTGATTGTGGCATCTTCATCCTTTATACCAAGGTTCGCATCTGTTATAGGTGTTGGGTTGCGGTTTCCCTTTGAATCTGACAGTAGAATGGTCCGAGGCATTAATCGTGTTATGGGTTTCGTCACATTGTTGGCGGGGTTCGTATTAGTTGGTATCAGAGCCCAGTTCTAGTCTCAGGTTTATCATATCTTTTTCGTTTCTGTTCTTATTCGTTTCTTCTGGTTCTGTTCTTATTCGTTTTTGTTTCTGTTCGTTTTCTTATTCGTTCTCATTTCTGAACCGTATAAAAAAAAGGTGTTTGATTACGATCTGGAATTTCGTGTTTAGGGTTTGCGAATCTGATCTGTGATTTGCTCTTGTTACTTCGTGTTTGTTAATTCTCGTGATCCAATTGTGGTTTTTTTTCCTTCTCGGGAATTAGGGTTTCTAAAGCAGATACGTGAACTGTGAAGTCTGCCTGATTATTCAAAAAAAAATGAAAAAAAAGAAAAGAAAAGAAGAGAAGAGAAGAGATCGGTACGGTAGGTAAAAAAAAAAAAGAAAAAAAAAACTAGGAACCGGGAAGATAAAAACTCGGCTTAAAATTTTATTTTTGTTTTATGATATTTGGAGTCTAAGGAGTCCGAATCTGACCTTACTCCATAGTGTGAAAAAAAATTTCCGATAATTCCAATTTTTTTTGTGCTTTTGGAAACCTAGCCATCCGCGTTCGTTTTTAGTCGAGCTTTCAACTTCCAAATTTGATTGGTCTAGTTACTGAGAAATTCTGGTCATTGTTTGATCAGTTTCATAAGAACTGAGTGAGAATTACTACGAGTGGAAAAAGGCAGGAGTAGTGAGCACATAAGAGGGAAAAAGCCGACTTGATTTTTGAGTGTAAACACGAGTGAATTATATTCTTGAGTGAAACACGTGAGGGAGTGTAGTGAGGATCTATTCTACTTCTAATCCGTTCTTGCAGGAACTATGGCTCAAGATCAGCGCAGAATCACAAATGAAGAGGCTCAACAGCCGGTTGTTACGAATTTACAAATGCAAGCTTTAGTGGGGGAGATGAGGCGGATGATGAGGGCAGAATTGGAACCGATATATGAGAGATTGGATAGAGTTGAAGAGGGTACACCGCATAGGCAACCACAAAATGTTCGTAATGTACAAAGAAGAGTTGATGATGAGGAGTATTTTGGGGAAGACTTTGATGGACAAAATGATCGGGAGTCAATAGATAATCAGAGGAGATATGGTGGTCGGGGTAGAGAAGTTAGGTTTAGAGAAGCTAGGAACCGGGAAGATAATAATTTAGGTAGTATTAAGATGAAGATTCCTTCGTTTCAATGAAAGACTGATCCGGAAGCATATCTTGAATGGGAGAAGAAGGTGGAATTGGTATTTGATTGCCACAATTACTCTGAGATTAAGAAAGTAAAATTTGCTGCCATTGAATTTTTCGATTATGCTATTATTTGGTGGGATCAATTAGTGCTGAATAGGAGGAGAAATAGGGAGCATCCAATAGAGACATGGGAGGATATGAAAACTGTGATGAGGAAGCGATTCATTCCAAGCTACTACTATCGAGAGTTGTATAACAGGTTGCAAAGTTTGAGGCAAGGTAATAGGAGTGTAGAAGAATATTATAAGGAGATGGAAGTTGCGATGATTCGAGCGAATGTAGAGGAAGATCGAGAGACTACAATGGCTAGATTCTTAGTTGGGTTGAATCGGGAAATTGCCAATGCAGTGGAATTGCAACACTATGTTGAATTGGAGGATATGGTACACATGGCTATTAAAATTGAGAATCAACTCAAGAGGAGGGGCGGCAGCACACGTCCAAGCCAAAATCCAAGCCAAATTCCAATACATCCGCTTGAAAACCAAATACTTGGAAAAGAGATGAGAAGTAGCCTTTGGTGAAGCCAAAAACTGAGCAAAAACAAGAATTAACCAGCCATGGAAATCAAGGTAAATCAGATTCTTCTATTAAAGAAATCGTGACATTAAGTGTTTTAAATGCCAAGGCAGGGGACACATAGCAAGTCAATGTCCAAATAAGCGGGTTATGGTGAGATTGAAACAGAGGATGACGATTCTGACACCGGTGATATGCCACCATTGGAGGACATTCCTGAGGAGGAGTACGTTGCCCCAGATGCATTGATATTAGTGGCAAGGAGAGCATTGAGTGTGCAAGCCAGAGAAGTTGAGGAAGTGCAGCGAGAAAACATCTTCCATACTAGGTGCTATGTTAAGGACAAGGTATGTAGTGTGATTATTGATGGTGGTAGTTGTACTAATGTTGCAAGTACAATAATGGTGGAGAAGTTAGGGCTGCCCACGCTGAAACACCGTAGGCCGTACAAGTTGCAATGGTTAAATGATAGTGGTGAGTTGAGGGTGAACAAGCAGGTGTTAGTGGCATTTCGAATTGGTAAGTACAAAGATGAAGTGATGTGTGATGTAGTACTGATGCATGCTGGACACTTATTGTTAGGGTGCCCATGGCAGTTTGATAGGCACGTGAAGCATGATGGCTTTACGAACAAATATTCATTTGTACTTAATCAACGTTCAATCACTCTTGTACCTTTAACCCCGCAACAAGTTTATGAGGATCAAGTGAGGTTACAAAAGGAGAGTGTTCAAAAAGGAGAGAAAGAGAGTGAAAATTCGAGTGAAGAAAAAAGAGAGGCCGAGAAAATTGAGAGAGAAAAAAAGCGAGAAGATTCGGCTAGAGAGATAAAAATAGAGAGAAAAACAAATTTCTATGCAAAAGCGAGTGAAATCAAAAGAGTGATGTTTCTAAATCAGCCAATGATTGTACTATTGTACCAGGAGGCAGTTTTGAACACTAACGAGATTGAGCCCATTTTTCCTAGTTCTGATATTTCTCTTTTGCAGGAATTTGGTGACGTCATGCCCGAAGAGATTCCACACGGTTATGATATCCGGTAAAATCCGTTGGAGTCTTTTAGAGATAATTTTAGAGAGGGAAATTGGTTAGAGAGAGAAGCTCCCCCTTCTCTCTAAAACTTGTCTTTTCTCTTTCTTTTCAAAGCTAAAGATGGGATCTAATAAGAAGATAAGGGATAATGTTAAATCTAAAGTTGCTGGTTCTTTAAGTCCTTCGGTTAATCATGGAAAACATGTAAATGTTCTACCTAATACTGGAGGTTCATCTACTTTGGGTATTATTGATCCAGATCTAGAGAGTAAATACTGTCTCAAAGGAGATGGTTCAGTGATACTTCAAGGTGGACCTCAACCTGGTGGTTTCATCTCTGATGGGAAGGTCCGAGTTCTCAATGTTGTAAAACCAGTCATTGAGGCTAAACCTACTAGTTCAATTCATTCTGCTGGAAATCATGGAGGAATGGTACATGACCTTAATGGTGCTAAATCAACAACTCCTGTTACCAATGAACCTCCATCTCCTGTCTTGCTTAATGTTCATGGTTTCTCTGATGAGGACCTTGAACTTGATGAAGATTGGGAAGTCCAAGATGATTTTGAGGGTGGAAGATCTGCCCATGATATCAATTTCAAATCTCTTCAAGATTCAAATGAAATTCTTAAAAGGAAGAAGCAAACTGCTACCTTCAATGGAATCTCTGATGGTAGTTTTGTTATCTCTAATCCTTCCTAGACTGAGGTTTTTGCAATTAATGATGAATGAATACAGGAAATCTGTAGTCTACCTAATGAGAAGGTTTCTGGTGGTTTTGATCCCCCCCAAACTGAGAATTTTGCTATTAATGACGAAGGTATAAAGGAGATTCACAGTCAGCCCAAGCTGGCCATATTTGGTTCTACTAATTCTAATGAACTCCTTAGAAAGGATCTGGATGTTGCCCAAGCTCATATTCATAATTTGGTGGCAGAAATGGAGAAGCTTAAATCAATTCGTGATTCCAGCAACATCAAGCAAGGACTCAGGAGGCCTACCCTAGGAAGAACTCCTCACAGAGCTGGTGGAAGAAGAAGTGGGTACTATTCAGGGAGGGATTGGAGAAAAAACCAATTCAAACCATTTGATATTTGTGGTGAAGCTGATACCTCAAGTGGGGAATCTATTGGAGGAGGCAATAAGCGAGATGGAAGGCCATTCGCAGTAATACTGGTGTTGCTTCGGATGAAGAACAGATGCATATTGGGTCTCCCTTACCCAATATTCAGGAAATTACCTTGGTTGATCCTAAAGCTAGTAATGTAACTGTTTCCAATGTGTTTTTCGCGAGTGAAATGCACCTTCCACACGCACTTCCCACCAATGGCTATTTGTCGGAGTCACTTGCACCTGTTAATGAGCACATGGGCACACCTGCCACTCCCTTAAAATCCGGCGCCTTGTCTGATTCCCTTATTTCTCGCATCAACCATGTGAACCAGAATAGTGTAACGTTGGCTGGCCTCACTATCAACACTGTTTCGACCAGGCCCACTGTCCTCTCAAAGTTGAGCCTAACGGCTATATGGGAAACTTAAAAGCATCCCTGAAAGTTGCTGAGTTGCCTTTACCTACACACCTACCACATACCCATGTGGATAGTTTTTTAAATATTTCTTCAAAAGTTGTTGGTAAAACCATTTCTACACGCCAACTCAATGACCCACATGAGAAGGACAACCACATGGGCTCCTATGCCTTTTCTGATCCTCACGGTGCTTTGTCTACTGGTTCTGCATGCTTAGATCACGCGGAGGACATTGGGAAGCAAACTACGACAGGGACTGTGACAAAGACACTGCATTCTGCTAACACGTACATGGGTAGCAGTAGGCTATCCACTTTTCCCGCGGAGGTGTCTAGGGCCTCAACCCATAACCCTAAACCCAGCGCATGTACTAATCTATGCCATCCTGCTCAACCCGTGGCTACCCAAATTGACCCCAAACCAACCAACTCTTGCGACTCATTTCTACATATCTCCGAGCCGAGCCATCCCAGCCAAGCAAACATGAATTTTCCCGCCTTAAATAGTGTTTATCCCATTCCCACTACTAAAGCCACTGGCCCACCTAAGAGCACTACAGAGACCTGCCCTCGTTTGCCAATAGGGTCTCCTCTCTTTAACCATATGAACTATCACCACCCTACAAGCCCAACTAACCCCCATAATCCTATCCACTCAAAAGGTACCAGATGGGCTTCCATCTTGCAACCTAAAATTGCTACTGGGTTAAACTACTACAAACCCAACCGAGATATGAATCGCATTAAGGTTAGTATCCCAAAAGATATAGCTGAAGAAGGTAGCAAGTCATAAGATAATACGTTGGTTGGGTATTTCATTGGCAAACGCCTACCCTACTCATTGGTTAAAACAGCCTCTACCAGACTTTGGGAAAAACTGGGGCTGCATGATATGTTAGCAACGGACTCCGGCTATTTTTTCTTCAAATTTAACACCAAGGAAGAAAGTGATGTTGTTCTTGAAGGTGGACCCTGGCATGTAGCCGAACAACCAGTTATTCTCAGAAATTGGCAGCAAGGGATGGAATTAACAAAGGAAGCACAGTCCACAATCCGCATTTGGGTCAACATATACAATGTTCCACTTGAATACTGGAATAGTGAGGGTTTTAGTTACATTGCAAGTGCTGTTGGGAAACCTCTTCATGTTCATAAAATGACAGCCTCTTGCCGAAGAATTTCTTTTGCCAGAATTTGTGTGGAAGTTGATGCAAAATTTGATTTGGTTAAAGACTTCGATCTGGAAATAGAGAACCCAATTAGTGGAGAGCTTGAGTTGAACAACATTAAAGTGGAGTACCAATGGAGCCCTATTCGATGTGCAAAATGTAAAAAATTTGGCCATGATTGCAATAAAATATCCAGACTAGAAGTCACCCAAAAGCAAGCTCATGTAGTAGTAGCAAACCAGCAACTCATTCCACAACAAGACCAGGGAGAAGGGATTTGGATGACGAGAGATAAAGGCAAGAATGTGATTGTGGATGATCCAGTTGTTGACCAATCTGCCTCTTCCCAAATTGCTCCTAAGGATATTTTGATACCTATACCCAGTGTGGGGACATAGTCCCCTCATAACAACAAAGGGACAGGGGAAACTAAAGACAGAGAGAATATGAAATGCCCTAGCATGCACAATAATCAGCAGGAAATTCCAAAGGCAAATGTGTTCTCTATTTTGGAAAAGGAAGGTGATGAGGTTGAAAATGCTGAGGTCTCTTTTCCGACCAAATTGGGTGAAGAAGGGAGTGAAGGAGGGGGTGCACCATGGATCTCCAATGGAACACAAAAACAATTCTACACCTACATTAGAGGATGATGAAATTACAAAAGAAGATAAGCTAACAGATCACCCTGAAGCGATAGAGGAGGTGGCTCTTCCCATTACTACTTTACAAGTCTCTCAATCTCGGAAGATGATAATAAAGCTCCAGGCCCTGATGGGTTTAATGCCTATTTTTTCAAACAATCTTGGCCTACTGTGGGGCCAGATATCATTTACGCTGTTACTGAATTTTTTACTACGGGAGAAATGCTTAGAGAATCTAATGCTACTATTATTGCCTTGATCCCTAAAGTCCCTAATCCTTCTAAGATGGGTGACTTTAGGCCTATATCCTGCTGTAATACTATCTACAAATGCATCTCCAAAATTATTGCTAATAGAATCCAATTGGTCCTCCCCAATCTTATAGATCAAGCACAATCTGCTTTTGTTAAAGGGAGAAAAATTAGTGATAATGTTTTGCTTGCCCAAGACCTCTTAAGAGATTACCATAAAATTGGTGGTAGACCTAGGGCTGCCGCCAAAGTCGACCTTATGAAAGCATATGATCATGTTAACTGGAAGTTCCTCTTTGACCTTCTTAATGTTTTGGGCTTTCCACCTTTGATTAGAAAATGGATCCAAGCTTGTATTTCTACCCCCAGGTACTCCATTAGTTTTAATGGTGAATCTGTGGGATACTTTGATGGAGCCAAAGGGCTTAGGCAGGGAGATCCTATGTCCCCCTACTTATTTGTGATTATTATGGATTCCCTTAGCCAACTTCTCCATTTCAATATCCATAATAATTTCTTTCCCTTTCACTGGCAATGCGATAAATTGAAAATTTCACACCTTTGCTTTGCTGATGATCTTATTATTCTTTTAAATGGAGACTTGGAATCTGCTAAGCTTATTAGACGTACTTTGAACCAATTTTATGATGTCTCTGGCTTGCAAGCTAATAATTCTAAAAGTTGTCTCTTCTTATCTGGGATGGATGATGACTTGGCAACTGAGTTGATTAATGAACTCCAATTTTCTAAAGGTTGTCTTCCTTTAAAGTATTTAGGTGTTCCTCTGATAACAACTAAATTAAAGAAAATTCATTGTGAAGAGCTTATTTCTAAGATTTGCTCTCGTATTAATTCTTGGAAGTCCAAATCCCTGTCTTATGCGGGTAGGATTCAGCTTATCCATTCTGTTTTATCTGGTATTCAGTTGTATTGGTCTGGCATGTTTATCTTACCTAAAAGTGTCCTAAAGCAGGTGGAACAATGTTTAAGCAGATTTCTTTGGAGTGGTACTACGGATAAAGCCCATGGTGCTAAAATAGCTTGGGCAAAAGTTTGTAAATCCAAAAAAGAAGGCGGCCTCGGTTTCAAGGATATTTTCATTACTAATATTGTGCTTAATCTTAAACATTTAGGAAACCTTCTTGATCCTGCTAATAATTCCATATGGAAGCAATGGGTCCATATGTACATGCTCAAAACCAAAAGCATTTGGGAGGTGAAAGCCCCTGGTAAATGCTCTTGGTATTGGCGTAAGCTACTAAAACTCAGGAATATAGCCAGGCCTTTAATTAGACATAAAATTGGAAATGGCTTACATACCTCCCTTTGGCATGACAATTGGCTCCCTTGTGGGCCTTTATTTGAGGTTTACACCCCAAGAATTGCCTATGATGCTGCCATAGATCCCAATGCTAAAGTAGCAACCATTATTTCTCATTTGGATTGGAATTGGCCATCTTCAATTTCTATTGGCCTTAATGAAGTTCGGAATTATTTGACCAATTTTTATAAGCCTTCTATTTTGCAAGATAAGATTGTTTGGACTTCGTCTCCTAATGGCAAGTTTAATTTCTCCCATGTTTGGAACCACCTTAGACCTTCTACTCCTAATGTTCCATGGCATGCTTTTGTCTGGAACTCTGTGTGTTCTCCTAGACAGAATTTTATATTATGGCTTGCCATTCAGAGTAGACTTGCCACCCAGGATAGAATTTGTTCCTTTACTCCTGGGCCTTTAGCTTGTGCATTATGCCTTCAAAATATGGATTCTCATGAGCATCTTTTCTTTGATTGTAATTATTCCAATTTCATTTGGCAGGATTTGATGAGGAGGTGTAACTTGGTGTGGAATGGGACCCCTTGGGAGAACACGGTTACTTGGATGATCCAACATTGGAAAGGGAAGACTCCTCATCATTTGATTCCCAGAATTTGCTTAGGAGTTACCATCTATGGATTATGGAAAGAGAGAAATAGAAGAACTTTTCAAAATGCCCCCACGCCCAAAGAGCATTTATTGAAGATTTTTGCCTCACAAATCAATGCTCAAATTAGGATTAAATGGAAGAGGCACAACCAACTTGAAGCCTTACTTAGAAATTGGGATTAATTCTTTGGTGGTCTTTGATGTTGTTGTTTCTCTTCTTGGTGTTGACTTGGCTTGCTCCTTGTTTTGATTCTTTGAGTTGATCCTTGCTGGATCCTGTTTTGGTTTTTGGCCTTTTGAGGCATTTTGTGGTATGCATTGCCATTTGTCCTTTTGATTTGCGCCTTTTGCTGCTCCTGGGGTATGCCCCTTGTATTTTGTTTTGTTTGTTGGATTGTTTGCTTGGTTTGGATTGTTGTTTTGTCCCTTTGGCCTTTTGAGGCATTCTTAGTGGTTTGATTTGCCACTTGTCCTTATGCTTTGTGCTTTACTGTATATCCTGGGGTATGCCCCTTGTACTTTTGTACAACCCTTTTTTGGAATATATTTACCGTTTTCCGAAAAAAAAAAAAAAAAAGTCTCTCAATCTCCATCCTCTTCTAAGTCTCAGTCCCCTTATAAGAATGTTAAACAAGGTAGGAAGAACAAGAACAGTAGTTTTTCAGCTAAAAAATGACACCCATTTACACGTACTTAATGATAATTGGTTGTTGGAATATTAGGGGTCTTAATCAGCTTTCAAAACAAATGGAAATTTCCAAATTTGTTATTGCTAATCATATTGATATTTTGGGTATCACCGAGTCTAAAGTTAGAATGCCTAACCAAGATAGTATACAAAAGAAAATTCTACCTGATTGGAATTTTGTTACTAACAGCCAACCAAATTCTGTGGATAGAATTTGGGTTGGCTGGAATCCTAACAAAGTTAAGTTAACTGTTTTGAAAAACACTAGTAAGCTAATTCATGTTTCTATCCAAGATCTTAACATGTCTACTTCGTTTGTAGCCTCTTTCGTGTATGGTTTTAATACCATTCAAGAGAGGAGGAACTTGTGGGCTAACATCAAGTCCATCTCAGCCTCCCTTGGTCATAGGATTACGCTTAGTGACTTCAATGCAGTGCTTAATTCTAATGAGAAGTTTGGGGGTAAACCTGGGAGAGACCAAGGGGCTGAGGAATTTAATGAGTGTGTGAATGCCTCTTGCCTTGTAGACCTTCGGTTCACAGGGATTTACTTCTCTTGGAGCACAAGCAGGTATAAAGAAAAGCTGGATAGAGCTCTTGTCAACCAAGATTGGCTTGGCAAATTCCCCTCAGCCTATGCTCAGTTCCTTCCCTCTAGTATTTCTGATCATTCTCCTATTCTTGTTAAAATGGATAATGCTAGTAAGAAGAAAGGTCACACGTTTAAATTCTATAATTATTGGACTTCACTGGATAAATTTGATGACTTGGTCAGAAACTCTTGGGCTACTAATATTGAAGGTAACTATCAATTCCAATTATGTAAAAAGCTTAAAAATCTCAAAATTGAGCTTAAAAAATTTTCTAGAGACTCAATTGGGAGAGAAAAATTACATGCTGACAAATCTAGGGAAGATCTTCTGCATTGCCAAAGACTTATTGATGAACACCCCCATGACATAACACTTAAAGTCCAAGAACGTCACCTCATGGGAATTTTCTTAGAAGCCATTCGTGTGGAAGAGGAAGTTATGAGACAGAAATCTAGAGTCCAATGGCTTGAAGCAGGAGATAAGAACACTACTTTCTTTCACCAATCCATCAAGAATCGTAGGAACAGAAAACGGATAGTGTCCCTCCTCTTACCTAATGGGGAACGGACCAAAAATGATATGGAAGCCCAACAGGAAGCCATTAGGTATTTTAAAACTATGCTTGGTACCTCTACTGCTAACATCTATCCCAGTTATAATGTTCTCAGGGATGTTATCCATAAAAGAATCCCAACTGAAGCCATCTCTAGTATGGATAATATCCCTAGTGATACTGAGATCAAGGAGGCCATGTTTAGCATCCACAGTAACAAAGCCCCGGGTCCTGATGGTTACAATGCACATTTCTTTAAAGAAACTTGGAATATCACAGGTCCTTTAGTTACTCAAGCTATCAAAGAATTCTTTATTCAAGGAGAAATTCTGGGAGAGACCAATGCAACCATAATTGCCCTTATTCTGAAAATTCCTAATCCTTCTAAAATGGGAGACTTTCGTCCTATTTCGTGTTGCAATACCGTTTATAAATGTATCTCTAAAATCATTGCAAAAAGACTTCAAATTGTCCTTCCTAATCTTGTTGACAATGCCCAATCTGCCTTTATCAAAGGTCGAAAGATAAGTGACAACATTCTGTTAGCTCAGGATCTCATGAGGGACTGTCATAAGCCTTCGGGTCAACCCCGTGCAGCTGCCAAGGTTGACCTTATGAAAGCCTATTGATGAGAATCAACATGGGCCATTGCAAGATCCATTGCATGTTCCAAATGGGCCAATTACAAGAGCAAGGACCAAAAAGATCAAAGAAGCTTTCAATGGGCTGATTCAAGAAATTTGGGCTGATTTTAGCATTCCTAAGAGTGGCCCAAAGGGAAATGAAGACTATGTCAATTTAATTCATGCATGTGAAGATGTGGACTGAATATAACCTCTAAGATATAGCTATATATGTTTTATAGATAGTAGTTGAGAGTTGGTTCATGTTTTTAAGTGCATTTAATGAGTTAAACTACTTTTTTGTACTAGCATTTGCTAAAAAACGTGAATGCATTATTTCTTATGGTTGGAGGGTTGTTCCAACTACTTGCATTTATTCCTATGGTTGGAGGGATGTTCCAAGCCTATATATATCCTTGCTTATCTTTTGTAATGGACAGATTTGATAAATTGATAAAAAGTGAGTTTTTACTCCTTCTTCTTGGTTCTTCATTGAACTTTCAGAACTTATCAAGGTTTTCACCTTGTGGCGTTCAAAACTAAGAATACCTGTGGTTTGCGTCTCTTTATAGGCGTTGGGTCTCAGGTTCACTAATTGGAATACCTGTGGTTTGCGTCTCTTTATAGGCGTTGGGTCACAGGTTCACTTTCACAACAATCTGATTTCTAGCTTTCTTGGGAAGATATTCAATCTTTGTTGTTGGGTCTCATTGCTAGTCTACTGAGGTTCGCATCATTTGGTATCAGAGCAAGGTTTCTAAAATCAGGTTATCTATCCTTTTAATTTTTCGTCTATTCTCTGTTTGTTCTTCGTATTTTCTTCGTGACTCTTCGTGTTCTTTTGTTCTTCAAATTCTGTTTTATATTGTATTCTTCTTTGTTTTTTGTTTTTGCGCCTCTAGTTATACAAAAAAAAAAAACAAAAACAAAAAAAAAAAAAAGAAAAAAAGAAAGAAAGAAGAGATCCGACAAAAAAAAAAAGAAAAGAAAAGAAAAGATATCCCAAAAAAAAAAAAAAAAAGAAAAAAAAAAAAGAAGGGAGGCATTGATATCAAAGAAAGGCCAAATCTGATTTTTTTTGTTTCATCTTCTTCCTTTGAGGTATACTAATCTTGGTTTCTAGTTCTCTCATAAAAATATAACTATATCTCTGATTTCTTCTCTCTTAAATCTGATTGTTAGTTTCAATTCTCTTTA
>CM066984.1:47785599-47955599 GCA_033977485.1 Hydrangea macrophylla | reverse complement strand
GTCTACCATTGCGGCAAAGAACTTTGAGCTTCATGCTAAGATTGAAGCAATTAAGGGACGCTTTGGAGCATATTTCGAGAGTAGTCTTACTGGTGTTCAAAGTGTTAATGATGCTGAAAACCATCCTGTGGATTGTGGATCCAAGCATGGCTTAGAGAAGGTTCATACAGTAGATGCTGAACCATGCCTTAACCCTGGTTCTCATGTTGTGCATTGGGAGGAGAATGCTATCTCTAATGTTTTTTCCGTTATTGATGCTCCATGCTCGAAGCAAGAAAGAGCAGGTGATGAACATTTCGTTGTTGTTCATACCCAGAAACTCAAGGAAGATGATGGGTCTGTGCAGCTCACGCGCCTGGGAGGGGCCCACATGCCTTTACCCTCCTACTGTTCGTCCGGTCCATTAGTGACGGTCTCTCCTTTGCCCACTTTCGAAAAGCCTATTTTTTCGGATAAAGCTATTACGAATCACGTGGGAACTGCTGCCCACGACCAGTGTCTAGTAAAGAATGTGCACTTGACTGGGGCCCATGCCATTCCCTCCGTGTCCATCACGCCTGCCTGTTCTAGTCAGAGTGCTCATGGGAAGAGTGCCCAAAGTAGTAGAGTAGGTGGGAATCAGACCGTTGCCCTTCAGGAAGAGAGATCCCTCACGTCAAATTTGGTTCATGGGGCTACAGGCCATGCGGAGGTGGAGGGGCCCACCACTAAAGCTTCCTCTACTATCACGCGGTCTAAGTCACAACAGCAAGTGGACCCCACGGTCACCTACGCTACCACTGTCAATGACCATTCCTTTGTGGAGATGGTTGGTGGGAATCTCGTGGCCTCTTTGACTAGGCAAATCCCTTCGGCCACGTGTATAATTGGGCCCGTTGACTCTGGTCAACCATGTCCCACTAACTCTCCACATGTTGCGCTGCATGAGTGTGTCCAAGGTGACACGTGTAGAACTTTTGACCAAGCTCTCGTGGTTCCCACGTCTTTAATTGCACCAACTACAAAGCTTGAGTCAAGGAGTAAGGCTGTATGTCCCAGCATTGGAGTAAGTAACACAACAGCGGAGGATCCTCTGGCTGCCCAAGAAATAAAGCACGAGTCTTTTCATCACATGGGGTCACTGTTTGCACCACTTTGCTCTAGTGTCTCACGGACCACTGGTCCTACCTTGGGGAATGTGAAGCCAGATTTATATGATCACACGCCTGTAATGAACTATACGCAGAATCAACCCAATTCCTCAGCAGTGAATTATCAGTCGAGGGACAGGTCAACAACATAGGGACCCATGTTGTGGATCCATGTTCACAACCACCTCTTCCTTTCAACACCTGGTCTGGATTATTCAAACCATCTCATCAAGATGTCAACTCTATCACAAATGTTGGTTCTGGATCTGGATTGTCTCAAAGCCCCGCTCCTGACTTTCTTTTAACCCAAGTTGACCTTGGCTTAAGCAAACAGGAGAGAAAGCTTGTCATTCCTAGTGAAGTTTCTGAAAATGGCAGTCGTGAATGGCAAAACACCCTTGTGGGTTTCTTCCTTGATCGTAAATTGCCCTTTTCTCTTGTCGTGAAATCCGCCTCCAGATTTTGGGCAAATGCTGGACTTATTGATACCCTTGCAACTGATCAGGGAACTTTTTTCTTCAAGTTTGATTCCAAAACTTCTCTTACTGCAGTTATTGAGGGCGGCCCCTGGTATGTGGTGGGAAAACCCATCATGCTTCGCAAGTGGGAACCTCACATGTCTATTGAGAAAGAGAGGATTTCCCGAATCCCTGTTTGGGTGCACTTTTTTAATGTTCCTCTCGAATATTGGACCCAAGAAGGCCTCAGCTACATAGCTAGCATGATAGGGAAGCCGCTTCACGTGGATAAGATGACAGCCTCTCGGCGAAGGATCACCTATGCCCGAATTTGTATTGAAATTATGGCTACTGAGGACTGGATTCATAGTTTTGATTTGGTTGATGCTGATGGAAGCTCTCCAATCACAATTCAAGTGGAATACCAATGGACGCCGTCAAGGTGCTCTACTTGCAATTCTTTGGACATGACTGCAACAACAAGGTTCGACATTTGCAATCCCGAGTTAAGTCCTCCCAGCACTGGGTTCCAGTTCATAAACCTGTCTCTGGTCTGCAATCCCAAACACATTCGCCCTCTAGCCCTCGCAGTGAACACCAATGGACTGAAGTTTCCCGTAAGGTCAAGGGTAAAGATAAAGGTAAATCTGTGGCATCTTTAGAAGTGCCAGAAGATCCTTCGACATCTTATACGCAGCCTTTGCTTTCAAGATGCTCTTCTATTGGGGCGGGGCCTTTTCAAGATGGTAACTCTTTTAAGATGCTTATCCCGTATGTGTGTGAAGGGCGAGAGGATGCCGAGTCTCAGGATGGTTTAGAAGATATTCCAGATGGAACAGAGGAAATTGAGAATGATATTGATCACATCAACCCCATTTCCTCAAGACAAAAGAAAAAGGAAGCAAAGATGAACTTTAGCAGAAGTCGGCCTAAGGGTCGCCATCGTACTTGATTGATATGTTCTTGTAGGTAGGGTTCAGGGAGACTGGTCTGCGTTTTTGCTGCTCCTAGCCCATGATGCTTTGTTTTCTTGTTTTGTTGCTTTGATTGCTTGTTGTTTCTTGTTTCTTTTTTCTGTCTTCTGCTTTCTTAGCAAGTTTTGAGCTTACTGTAATATCCTTGGGTATGGCCCTTTTTTTGGAGTAAATTTACCTTTTTTCCCAAAAAAAAAAAAAAAAAACTAGTTTATGCGCTTTGTAAAAATTGAACTTAGGGCTTTTTTGGGGGAGCTTTTAAAAGCTCTAGAATGGAGCTTTTAAAAGCTCAAGGTGGCTTTTTGGTTTCATGATATATTTTTGAAGAGTAGTGTGTCACTTGTACAAAATTATCAAACAACTTAGTAGTAAATTTCATAAGCTCCTTTTAAAAAGCCACATGGGGGCCAAACTAAGCCGTAGTGAATCAAACTTTGTCTACTTTGTTGCGTACTATAATTCAAAAGAACTTGAAAAATTGGGAGGATTGTTTGTCGTTCATTGAATTTGCATATAATCGAAGTGTTCATTCTACTACTGATTTTTCACCATTTGAAATTGTTTATGGTTTTAATCCACTAACTCAAAGTTCGTGCCTTATTGGCCAACTTATACAAGCCTTGTGGTCTTCAGGACAGTATTGTATGGATAACATCTCCTAACGGAAAGTTTACCTTTTCCCATGTTTGGAACCATATTAGACCTACTTCACCTGCTGTCCCTTGGTACCAATTGACCTGGTATTCAGGAAGTACACCTAGACAGAATTTTATTTTATGGCTTGCCATCCAGAATAAGCTAGCCACTCAGGATAGAATTCATCTGTTTACCCCTGGCCCTCTAGCATGTTCTCTTTGTCTTAGGCAAATGGATTCACATAACCATCTCTTCTTTGATTGTGATTACTCTACTTTCATTTGGCAGGAATTGATGCTGAGATGTGGATTGTCCTGGAATGGCACCCCTTGGGACAGCACTGTGGATTGGATGATCCAGCATTGGAAGGGGAAGTCTCCCCAACATATGATTCCCAGAATTTGCTTGGGCATTTCAGTATATGGCTTGTGGAGGGAAAGGAACAACAGAACTTTCAAGAACTCCTCTACCCCAAAAAACCAACTTCTGAAGAATTTTGTCTCGCAAATTTATGCTCAAATCAATATTAAATGGTAAGGTCACACCCAGCTTGACGTCCTGTTGGCTAATTGGCATTGAATTTTGTTTGTTTTCTTCTGTTTTCATTTGCTTTCATTTTTTCTTCTTGATTTTGGTTTAGTCCTTATGGATTTTACTGTTTGATTATTGTTGCCAGATGTGGCTTGTTTAGTGGTTCTCTAACCACATGTCCTTATGCTTTGAGCTTATTGTCTATCCTGGGGTATGCCCCTTGTACATGTGTACATCCCTTTTTGGAATATATTTACCATTTTTCCGAAAAAAAAAAAAATCCACTAACTCCTTTGGATTTGTTACCTTTACCTGTTGATGAAAGGGCGAGTTTGGATGGACACAAGAAGGCTGAAATGGTGAAAAGGCTCCATGAAAGTGTTCGGCAACAAATAGAGAAGAAAAATGAGCAATATGCAACCAAAGCCAACAAGGGCCGTAGACAAGTCATCTTTGAACCAGGTGATTGGGTTTGGGTGCATATGAGGAAGGAAAGATTCCCAGCACGTAGGCGGTCTAAACTACAACCTCAAGGGGATGGTCCATTTCAAGTCCTTGAAAGAATCAATGATAATGCATACAAGTTGGATCTTCCAGGTGAGTATAACATTAGTGCTACATTCAATGTTTCTGATCTTTCTCTGTTTGATGCAGGTGAAGATTCGAGGTCGAATCCTTTTGAAGAGAGGGGGAATGATGAGAATCAACATGGGCCATTGCAAGATCCATTGCATGTTCCAAATGGGCCAATTACAAGAGCAAGGACCAAAAAGATCAAAGAAGCTTTCAATGGGCTGATTCAAGAAATTTGGGCTGATTTTAGCATTCCTAAGAGTGGCCCAAAGGGAAATGAAGACTATGTCAATTTAATTCATGCATGTGAAGATGTGGACTGAATATAACCTCTAAGATATAGCTATATATGTTTTATAGATAGTAGTTGAGAGTTGGTTCATGTTTTTAAGTGCATTTAATGAGTTAAACTACTTTTTTGTACTAGCATTTGCTAAAAAACGTGAATGCATTATTTCTTATGGTTGGAGGGTTGTTCCAACTACTTGCATTTATTCCTATGGTTGGAGGGATGTTCCAAGCCTATATATATCCTTGCTTATCTTTTGTAATGGACAGATTTGATAAATTGATAAAAAGTGAGTTTTTACTCCTTCTTCTTGGTTCTTCATTGAACTTTCAGAACTTATCAAGGTTTTCACCTTGTGGCGTTCAAAACTAAGAATACCTGTGGTTTGCGTCTCTTTATAGGCGTTGGGTCTCAGGTTCACTAATTGGAATACCTGTGGTTTGCGTCTCTTTATAGGCGTTGGGTCACAGGTTCACTTTCACAACAATCTGATTTCTAGCTTTCTTGGGAAGATATTCAATCTTTGTTGTTGGGTCTCATTGCTAGTCTACTGAGGTTCGCATCACCTATGATAGTGTTAGTTGGCAGTTTCTTTTGGACTTGATTAACATTCTAGGGTTTCCCCCCAAGATGCAACTTTGGATTAAAAAATGTGTCACTAGCCCTAAATACTCCATCAATTTTAATGGGGAATCTATTGGCTACTTTGAAGGGGCTAAAGGTCTTAGGCAGGGTGACCCGCTGTCCCCCTACCTTTTTGTTCTTGTCATGGATACTTTGAGCCAATTGCTAAAACACAATATCATTGCTTCAACCCATTTTAAATATCATTGGAAATGTGATAAGTTGAGTATATCCCAACTTTGCTTTGCTGATGACCTTCTTTTATTGTTTCATGGGGATAAGGATTCTGCCCAACTTATGAAAAACACTCTCACTCAATTTTATGATCTCACAGGCTTACTTGCAAATATTAATAAGAGTTGTTTATTTACCTCTGGCATTGATGATACTGTTGTTAATTCCATGTGCTCTATATTCCAATTTCCTATTAAATACCTCCCTCTTAAATACCTAGGCGTCCCTCTCATAACCTCTAGACTAAAGAAGGGAGATTGTCAAGAACTTGTTAATAAGATTAGTTCTAGAATAAGAAGGGGGTTTGGGATTCAAGGATCCTTTTTTGGTTAACACTATTTTGAACCTCAAACATATTGGCAACTTATTGGACCCTTCCAATGAGTCCCTATGGAAAAAATGGGTTCACCAGTATATGCTTAAAGGAAAGAGTTTTTGGCAAGCTAAAATTCCCTCCCAATGTTCTTGGTACTGGAGAAAATTATTAAAACTTAGAGATATTGCTAAACCTCTACTAATTCATCGGGTTGGTAATGGTGACCACACTTTCCTTTGGTTTGATAATTGGCTCCCAATGGGACCTTTGCTGGATAATTATTCGGTTAGAATCGTTTATGATGCGGCTTTAAATATTCATGCTAAGGTTAGTAGTATCATTCAAAATATGGAGTGGAATTGGCCTGGCACCAACTCTATTGAACTAAATGAAGTTCGAAATGTTTTGGCATCTTTCTATAACCCTAGTGAATGCATTGATAGTGTGAAATGGTCTCCAACTCCTAACGGTGTTTTCAATTTGTCCCATGGCATAATCTCGTTTGGTTTTCTGGGGGTATCCCCAGACAAAGCTTTGTTCTTTGGCTTGTAGTACAAAATCGGCTTTCTACACATGATAGAATTTTTAGTTTCATTTCTGGCCCTTTAGCCTGCATGCTCTATCACTCTAGTATGGAAACTCATGGACACTTGTTCTTTACTTGTGCTTACTCATCTTTTGTCTGGCAGGAACTGATGACCCGATGTGGAATGAGTTGGCACAGTCAGAGCTGGAGTGACAATTTAGATATGATGGCTCAAAGCCTACAAGGAAAGGCCGTGCAACATGTAATACCAAAGATATGTCTTGGCGTTGCAACCTATGGCTTATGGAAAGAAAGGAATAAGAGGACGTTTAAGAATACATTCACCACAAAAAGAAGTCCTCCTTAAGAACCTAATATCTCACATGAGTGCACAAATAACGGTCAAGTGGAAGAACCATGCACACTTCGATAGAATCATTTACAATTGGAGTTAACTGCCACTGTTGTTGTTTGTTGCTTGTAGTTGGATTTGCTGCTTCGTTGTGGTTTAATTGAATAGGTTAAAGTGAGCATTTCAAGGTAAAGGGGATTTGCCTTGCAAATCTCGATAGGGTTTATGGTTGGGATTTTGTAACTTCTCTAGTTACTCCCTTTTATTTTGGAGTCTCTCCTGTTAGTTAGCTATGTAATTTTAATGGTTTTCCATTTGTCCTTATGTTGTTAGCTGTGACCTTTGTCCTCATGTGTTGCGCTTATTGTTTATCTTGGGGTATGCCCCTTGTACATTTGTTCTTCTTTTTTGGAATTTATTTACCATTTTCCAAAAAAAAAAACATCTTGGACCTCTAAAAGCCTGTCTTATGCTGGACGACTTCAATTAATTCATTCTGTTCTGTCAGGAATTCAAAACTACTGGTCTAGTATGTTTATCCTACCCAAAGGTATCTTAAAAGAGGTTGAAAAGTTGTTAAGGAGATTTCTTTGGTCTGGTAGTATTGCGAAAGCTCATGGGGCCAAAGTTTCTTGGGACCTTGTTTGCAGGCTTAAAAAGGAAGGGGGATTGGGGTTGAAAAATCTTGTCCAACTCAATAAAACACTGAACTTAAAACATATCTGGTCTCTCTTCTCTACTGGACCAAACTCTCTGTGGGTAGATTGGGTTAAAACTTATCTTTTAAAAAACAAAAAGCCTTTGGGTTGCTAAAGCCCCATCCCAGAGCTCTTGGTATTGGAGGAAACTTCTTAAACTTAGAGAGATGGTCAGGCCCTTATTGAAGCACAAAATTGGTAATGGGTGTGGTACCTTCCTTTGGTATGACAATTGGCACCCTTTAGGCCCCCTTTTGGATAACTTTAGTCCTAGAGTCGCTTATGACGCAGTGATACCATTGAATGCGAAAGTTAAGGATATCATTGTGGATAGGGAATGGCGTTGGCCGCTCACTAACACATTAGAACTCATGGATATTCAGAACCGTATGCTTGAACTTCCCATCCCTTCTGATTATCTTGATATGGTAGTGTGGTCTCCTTCTCCTAATGGGAAATTTAATCTTGCACATACTTGGGAACACCTTAGAGTTGTTTACCCTAAGGTCCCATGGCATCGACTCATTTGGTTTCCAGGGAATATACCTAGGCATAGTTTAATTTCTTGGTTGGCAATTCTTAACCGTTTATCTACTCACGACAGGATTTTCCACTTCACACCTGGACCCTTGGGATGTGTTCTATGTCATCAAGGTATGGAAACTCATGATCATTTGTTTTTTGGTTGCTCATTCTCTTCTTTTATTTGGCAGGCAATTCTACAACATTTGGAGGAAGTTACTCCCCAAGCTTCCTCTTGGAGCGCTAATGTGGAATGGGCAGCTAGGACTTGGACAAAGAAAACTCCCCAACACATCATTCCTAAAATGTGCCTTGGGTTGGTGGTATATAGCATTTGGAGAGAAAGAAACGCTCGAACATTTAACTCCAAAGATACAACAAAGGAAAGACTCCTTCAAGAGATCTTCCTCCAAATCTCTATCCAAATCCAAATCAAGTGGAGAAATGACCCACATCTTCCTAATTACATTGCTAGATGGACTTATTTTTTTTTCGGAAAAAAGGTAAATTTACTCCAAAAAAAGGGCCATACCCAAGGATATTACAGTAAGCTCAAAACTTGCTAAGAAAGCAGAAGACAGAAAAAAGAAACAAGAAACAACAAGCAATCAAAGCAACAAAACAAGAAAACAAAGCATCATGGGCTAGGAGCAGCAAAAACGCAGACCAGTCTCCCTGAACCCTACCTACAAGAACATATCAATCAAGTACGATGGCGACCCTTAGGCCGACTTCTGCTAAAGTTCATCTTTGCTTCCTTTTTCTTTTGTCTTGAGGAAATGGGGTTGATGTGATCAATATCATTTTCAATTTCCTCTGTTCCATCTGGAATATCTTCTAAACCATCCTGAGACTCGGCATCCTCTCGCCCTTCACACACATACGGGATAAGCATCTTAAAAGAGTTACCATCTTGAAAAGGCCCCGCCCCAATAGAAGAGCATCTTGAAAGCAAAGGCTGCGTATAAGATGTGGAAGGACCATGCTTTTTCCTATCTCGAGGAGCTTCTGGCACTTCTAAAGATGCCACAGATTTACCTTTATCTTTACCCTTGACCTTACGGGAAACTTCAGTCCATTGGTGTTCACTGCGAGGGCTAGAGGGCGAATGTGTTTGGGATTGCAGACCAGAGACAGGTTTATGAACTGGAACCCAGTGCTGGGAGGACTTAACTCGGGATTGCGAATGTCGAACCTTGTTGTTGCAGTCATGTCCAAAGCATTTGCAAGTAGAGCACCTTGACGGCGTCCATTGGTATTCCACTTGAATTGTGATTGGAGAGCTTCCATCAGCATCAACCAAATCAAAACTATGAATCCAGTCCTCAGTAGCCATAATTTCAATACAAATTCGGGCATAGGTGATCCTTCGCCGAGAGGCTGTCATCTTATCCACGTGAAGCGGCTTCCCTATCATGCTAGCTATGTAGCTGAGGCCTTCTTGGGTCCAATATTCGAGAGGAACATTAAAAAAGTGCACCCAAACAGGGATTCGGGAAATCCTCTCTTTCTCAATAGACATGTGAGGTTCCCACTTGCGAAGCATGATGGGTTTTCCCACCACATACCAGGGGCCGCCCTCAATAACTGCAGTAAGAGAAGTTTTGGAATCAAACTTGAAGAAAAAAGTTCCCTGATCAGTTGCAAGGGTATCAATAAGTCCAGCATTTGCCCAAAATCTGGAGGCGGATTTCACGACAAGAGAAAAGGGCAATTTACGATCAAGGAAGAAACCCACAAGGGTGTTTTGCCATTCACGACTGCCATTTTCAGAAACTTCACTAGGAATGACAAGCTTTCTCTCCTGTTTGCTTAAGCCAAGGTCAACTTGGGTTAAAAGAAAGTCAGGAGCGGGGCTTTGAGACAATCCAGATCCAGAACCAACATTTGTGATAGAGTTGACATCTTGATGAGATGGTTTGAATAATCCAGACCAGGTGTTGAAAGGAAGAGGTGGTTGTGAACATGGATCCACAACATGGGTCCCTATGTTGTTGACCTGTCCCTCGACTGATAATTCACTGCCTGAGGAATTGGGTTGATTCTGCGTATAGTTCATTACAGGCGTGTGATCATATAAATCTGGCTTCACATTCCCCAAGGTAGGACCAGTGGTCCGTGAGACACTAGAGCAAAGTGGTGCAAACAGTGACCCCATGTGATGAAAAGACTCGTGCTTTATTTCTTGGGCAGCCAGAGGATCCTCCGCTGTTGTGTTACTTACTCCAATGCTGGGACATACAGCCTTACTCCTTGACTCAAGCTTTGTAGTTGGTGCAATTAAAGACGTGGGATCCACGAGAGCTTGGTCAAAAGTTCTACACGTGTCACCTTGGACACACTCATGCAGCGCAACATGTGGAGAGTTAGTGGGACATGGTTGACCAGAGTCAACGGGCCCAATTATACACGTGGCCGAAGGGATTTGCCTAGTCAAAGAGGCCACGAGATTCCCACCAACCATCTCCACAAAGGAATGGTCATTGACAGTGGTAGCGTAGGTGACCGTGGGGTCCACTTGCTGTTGTGACTTAGACCGCGTGATAGTAGAGGAAGCTTTAGTGGTGGGCCCCTCCACCTCCGCATGGCCTGTAGCCCCATGAACCAAATTTGACGTGAGGGATCTCTCTTCCTGAAGGGCAACGGTCTGATTCCCACCTACTCTACTACTTTGGGCACTCTTCCCATGAGCACTCTGACTAGAACAGGCAGGCGTGATGGACACGGAGGGAATGGCATGGGCCCCAGTCAAGTGCACATTCTTTACTAGACACTGGTCGTGGGCAGCAGTTCCCACGTGATTCGTAATAGCTTTATCCGAAAAAATAGGCTTTTCGAAAGTGGGCAAAGGAGAGACCGTCACTAATGGACCGGACGAACAGTAGGAGGGTAAAGGCATGTGGGCCCCTCCCAGGCGCGTGAGCTGCACAGACCCATCATCTTCCTTGAGTTTCTGGGTATGAACAACAACGAAATGTTCATCACCTGCTCTTTCTTGCTTCGAGCATGGAGCATCAATAACGGAAAAAACATTAGAGATAGCATTCTCCTCCCAATGCACAACATGAGAACCAGGGTTAAGGCATGGTTCAGCATCTACTGTATGAACCTTCTCTAAGCCATGCTTGGATCCACAATCCACAGGATGGTTTTCAGCATCATTAACACTTTGAACACCAGTAAGACTACTCTCGAAATATGCTCCAAAGCGTCCTTTAATTGCTTCAATCTTAGCATGAAGCTCAAAGTTCTTTGCCGCAATGGTAGACACCACATCAGGAGGAGCAGAATCTAAGGTTAGGGTTAGGACATTACCCTGAGCATCAATGGAGTTACTAACAACTCTGGTAGAATCAGATTTAGCTTGGGGAAGAAGCGGAGCCCTAGAAGTCATAGAACCTGAACTAGATCTAACTGAAAGACCCTCATCTTGATCAAGAGCATCATCCTTGAACACAATGTGCTGAGTAGCTAAGTTTTTAGAAATCCTACCTTTGGCAAGTTCACCAAAATCTTGAATGGAGGCAGAGGGAGCTCCATCTTGGTCCAGATCTTCAGTCGAGGACTTAACAGTAGCAGCAGATGTGTTTGAAGCATCCACAACTTCTTTAAGCTCTTCCAGGGTGAAAAAAGGAATATTAGAGTGGCTTGGAGACCATTTGGATTTCTCTCTCTTATCAAAGAACACATTTCTGGAAAGGAGATTTATCTTCTCCCTCTTCCAACTCCTCCTCATAGAGGATGGACTAAGGATTCTAGAGAGAAGGAGGAGCTTCTCTCTCTAGATTCCCCCATCTTGAAGAATCTGCTAACATTAGACCTATATCTTGCTGCAATACTATTTATAAATGTATCTCCAAGATAATTGCTAATAGAATCCAAGATAATTGCTAATATAAATGTATCTCCAAGATAATTGCTAGATGGACTTAGTTTGTAATTATTTAGTTTATCTTGTTTTGCTTCATTGGAGAATTTTGCTTGTTCAATGAGAGGGGCCCTTGGGCTTTATTGCTATTTTTTGTTTAGGATTCCCCCCCTCATCTTTCCCATAGTTCAATGATTCTTTGCTAGGGAGGGTTTTTTGTCTTTGGTTGCTGGCCTTGGAGTTTCCTTCCCTCTATTGCATCTTCTATATGCATTTTGTGCTTATTGTATATCCTGGGGTATGCCCCTTGTATTTTGTATAGTGCCGTTTGGCTTTTCTTTTATTCATTCACCTTTTCTCGAAAAAAAAAGAGATTCCACACGGTTTGCCACCTACTCGAGGGATCGAACACCAAATTGACTTCGTACCTGGTGCTTCCATTCCAAACCGACCTGCCTATCATGCTAATCCTGAGGAGATAAAGGAGTTGAAAAGGCAAGTAAGTGAATTGATGGAAAAGGGGTACGTGAGAGAAAGCATGAGCCCGTGTGCCGTTCCGGTGATTTTAGTTCCTAAGAAGGATAGGACGTGGCGGATGTGCGTTGATTGTCGAGCCATCAACAACATCACAGTAAAGTATCGACACCCTATCCCTCGTTTGGATGATATGATAGATGAACTGCATGGTGCTTGTGTATTTTCTAAGATTGATCTAAAAAGTGGTTATCATCAGATAAGAATGAAAGAAGGAGATGAATGGAAAACTACTTTCAAAACAAAAAACATGGTTTGTATGAGTGGTTAGTGATGCCATTTGGATTAACTAATGCACCAAGTACATTTATGCGATTAATGAACCATGTCTTGCGTACTTTTATAGGCAGATTTGTTGTTGTCTATTTTGATGATATACTCATTTATAGCAAAAACTTTGATGACCATGTTCTACACTTGAAATCAGTTTTGGAAGTCTTGAGAAAGGAAAAGTTATTTGCTAACTTTAAGAAGTGTACTTTTTGCACAGATAAGCTTGTGTTTCTTGGCTTTGTTGTTAGTGCCCAAGGAGTACAGGTTGATGAGGAAAAGGTTCGTGCAATTCGCGAGTGGCCAACGCCCACGAGTGTAGGCCAAGTTTGAAGTTTTCATGGGCTTGCTAGTTTTTACCGGAGGTTCGTGAAAGACATTAGTAGCATAGCCGCCCCACTTACCGAAGTCATCAAGAAAAACGTTAGATTCAAATGGGAGGAAGAACAAGATAAGGCGTTTCAATTACTTAAAGAAAAATTAACTCATGCTCCGTTACTTGTTCTACCAGATTTTACTAAAACATTTGAAATTGAATGTGATGCTTCAGGTATTGGCATAGGCGCAGTTATCATGCAAGGAGGACGACCGATTGCATTCTTTAGTGAGAAATTGAGTGGGGCTGCCTTAAACTACCCTACCTATGACAAGGAAATGTATGCGTTAGTCCGAGCATTGGAGACGTGGCAACACTATCTTTGGCCTAAAGAGTTTGTGATTCACACCGATCACGAATCCTTGAAACATCTGAAGGGCCAACACAAGTTGAATAGGAGGCATGCGCGATGGGTGGAATTCATTGAGACATTTCCATATGTCATCTGTTACAAGCAAGGTAAGGAAAACATCGTTGCAGATGCTCTCTCTCGCAGGTATGCATTGATTTCTACTCTTGATGCAAAATTGCTTGGTTTTGAACACATTAAAGAATTGTATCCATTAGACCAAGATTTTCGTGAAGAGTATAGGAATTGTGAGAAAAAAGCATTAGGTAAATTCTTTAGGCATGAAGATTTCTTATTTCGGGAAAATAAGTTGTGTGTTCCTAATTGTTCATTACGCGATTTGTTAGTGAGGGAATCGCATGGTGGGGGTTTAATGGGACACTTTGGACTTGCTAAGACACTAGCCATCCTACACGAGCATTTCTTTTGGCCATACATGAAAAGAGATGTTGAGAGAATTTGTGGAAGATGTGTAACTTGTAGGCAAGCAAAATCTCGAGTGCAACCCCATGGATTATACACACCACTGCCTATTCCTAGTGAGCCTTGGATTAACATCTCAATGGACTTTGTGTTAGGTTTTCCTAGGACCAAACGGGGTAGGGATTCAATTTTTGTGGTGGTAGATCGCTTTTCTAAAATGGCACATTTTATTCCATGTCACAAAACGGATGATGCATCACATGTTGCTGATTTATTCTTTAGGGAGATTGTAAGATTACATGGTATGCCTAGAACAATTATTTCGGATAGAGATGCTAAGTTCTTGAGTTACTTTTGGAAGACCTTGTGGTGTAAGTTAGGGACTAAGTTATTATTTTCTACTACTTGTCACCCACAAACTGATGGTCAAACTGAAGTAGTAAATAGGACTTTGTCAACTTTGTTAAGGGCTATTATTCAAAAGAACATTAAAACATGGGAAGATTGTTTACCACATGTTGAGTTTGCTTACAATCGATCTATTCATTCTGCTACTAAATTTTCACCGTTTGAAATTGTATATGGGTTTAATCCATTAACTCCGTTGGATTTATCTCCTTTACCTTTGACTGAGCGTGTTAATTTAGATGGCCAAAGGAAAGCTGACTTTGTTAAGCAGATTCATGAGAAAGCGAGACTCAACATTGAGCGACGAACAGAGCAATATGCAAAGCAAGCCAATTAGGGGCGTCACAAGATGGTTTTTGAACCCGGAGATTGGGTTTGGTTGCATATGCGAAAAGAGAGATTTTCGGCTGAAAGGCGTTCCAAATTGCTGCCACGAGGAAATGGGCCTTTCCAAGTTCTCGAGCGCATCAATGACAATGCTTACAAGCTAGATTTGCCAGGTGAGTACAATGTAAGTGCTACTTTTAATGTTACTGATTTGAGTCCTTTTGATGTAGGTGATGATTTGAGGACAAATCCTTTTCAAGAGGAGGGGAATGATGCAAATCATGGCACGTCTTCAAGGGAACCAGTTCAAATTCCAATTGGACCAGTTACGAGGGCTCGGGCAAAGAAGTTCAAAGAGGCACTCAATTGGTTAATTCAAGAAGTTTGGTCTCAGGAAAATTCGTGCCGCCTATGGAGCTTGGTCCACAAAGATGTCTCAATCTAATTCAAGTTCTAGAAGAATAAGCCAGTAGTTCAAGATTGAAGTCAAATTTTAGTTTTCCTAAAATTAGAATTTTATTGTCATTTTTTCGTAATTGCTGAATTGTAGGCTTGCATGCCAATTATGGAACTTTCCTTATTCCTTTAGTTTCATTTTATTTTAATTTTGGTCGAATTTATTTTGGGGCATAATATTTCGTAGGCTTATAGGGCCCAACTGTAAGCCTCAGCTATTTAAACAGTTTTAGGGTTTGTAATATGCAGTTTTGATCATTAATAATATTGTGAGAGTTTTCTCTTTGGTTCTTTGAAGAACTATTTGAACTTATCAGATTTACTCTGTGGCGTTCATACCTAGACTTATCAATCAAGTTTCCATCCTTGATTGTGGCATCTTCATCCTTTATACCAAGGTTCGCATCTGTTATAGGTGTTGGGTCGCGGTTTCCCTTTGAATCTGACAGTAGAACGGTCCGAGGCATTAATCGTGTTACGGGTTTCGTCACATTGTTGGCGGGGTTCGTATCATCAGACTTCAAAGAATTGATTTTACAAAAATGGGGAGTCCTCAGACTTCAACGAATTGATTTTACAAAAACAGGGAGTCCCCAGACTCAAAGAATTTGAACGGAGCTGACGGGGTTTGTGCTGCCCTAGTAGTCTTTTGAAATCATGATTTTCTGCACTTGCGGACCATTTGGAAGAAACATAATGATTGTGTCAAAAGAGAGAAGTCACCTTTGCCCCTAGTCTTGGACCATTCTCAAATTTCCACTTTTAGCGTTGTGTTGTGATAGTGTTTAAAACTCCTGCTTGCATTGCTTGTGGGATGCTTATAGAGACTTTTCAAATCTTTAATCATCATCTTAAACCCACACGTTTGAGATCATTACTGACTCATCAAAGAAGGATAGACCCGACAAAGCCAGTTACTCAAGATGACTGACGGAAATTCTACATTCATTATGAATCAATGTGCTTTCATCGTGACTAATGTATCATCTTACCTTTCGTTTATTCATTATCTTACAAATGGTAGTACTTTGCTGATAAATCAAAACTTTGCAAAACTTCCCCTTTTTGAATTCTTTGCCTATCCAGAGTATGCTTCAAATTAGTGCTTTAGCTTATGGAATAAAAGACACTCTATTTCAAAGCGTTTCAAAGCAGACTTGGTGACTTGAGAACTTACATTTGGCAAACAGAGTTTGCCCCTAGCTTGAAAGAGACTTGGGGGCTCGCTTCTAGGGTAAAATGGGGCTTTCAGCAAATGAAGTTTCCCCTTAGTATTAAGGACAAATAGGCTAATCCAAGGGTTTTGAGAACATGATGGTACAGGATGCCTGCAATGCTTTTACTCCCAACCTAGAGGTAATCATTATGAATGTGGTGGGCTGAAGCGGGACATCCCAATGCTGATCGGCAAACTCTGTTTGCCCCTAGTTCGGCAATGCATATGTGGTCGTAGGCAAACGTAAGTTTGCTCCTAGTTTCAACAGAACACAAGCATATGCGCAAAGGATTGAATTTATCCCCGAATAAGAATCAGGTCCAAGGTAATATGGCCAAAGCCTGAAAGAGCACACCATATTATGACGATGGTGGAGATCGAACCAGATAGGTTGCCTACGTATCCCTGAGTGGGAATCAGGTCGAGCGTAGTTCAAGTACTCTAGAGGTCTTGAAAGAATTAGACTTCAAGAATTGGTGGGTTTTTCGAGCCATGTTGCCATTTGGGTCTAGGGAGTACATGTCACTTGTGGTAGCCCTTGTGTAGCATAATGAACTACTTTTTCCTTTATTCTCTGTTCTTTTTTCTTTTCTCTTTTTTTTTATTTGATGATTGATTCTTTAACCTTTTCACTAGCCAGTTGATCTTTACAACTCTCATCATGTTTTATTCATACTCTATCATATTCACAAAGTAATATCAGCCCTTCAAATCTTTATTTGTTTTTCTCGAAGTAATATCTGCATTGTTGTAGGCTCTCACTTAGTGTTTGAGCTTGAAGCTGATAAGTCTCTCTTTTCATTTCCAATTTCTTTTCTTTGTTTAGAACAACACAAAGCCTTGAGATAGTTCATGTGCCAATGATCTACTTTCAAGAATTCTCAATCTTATCTATTCTCTGCCTTTTCTTTTCTCTTTTCTTTCTTTTCTCTACCTTACTATCTCTTATTCTTTCCATGATTTTGACTGGCTAGGATTATGATTTTTTTGAAATCAACACGCATCTTATTTGTGCTCTAACTTTTTCCTAGGCACCCTTTCGGGTTTTCATCCTAGCGAGCTCCTTTTTCTTTTTCTTTTTCTATTCTACTTTTTTTTTTGGAAGCAGAAGTTCATTTAAAATGTCTGGCTACATCAAGGACAAAGTTTATGGCTATGGATTGGTTGGGCTCATCTTTTAGGGGATGGCAAGCAAGGTCCATGAAGTCCCAAGTTCATCTTTTCAAGATTGAGCAAAAGCATCTTTTAATTCTTAAAGTTAAGCTAATCAATTCTCTAATCCTCCTTGGATTTGGCACAGAATTTGCTTTGATCAATTGGGGATCCTTTTCAATGCAAAGATTTATTAACAGAGTGTTTCCATGATTATTTGAAAAAGTGATTTTTTCTTTCTTCTTTCCCTTTTTCTTGGCTTAATGATCCATACATTCACAACTTGGCACACTGAATCAAACAGAAAGGGATTTTATTCAACTAGCAATGGATTACACCGCCTAACTCGATTGACTCGATAAAGACTTGACAATAATACTCGATGGAAGACTGACAAAATACAACTTGACATTGACACTTGACTCCAACTTAACTTGACTAGATCATGGACTAGACCTGATTTGGTCTCAATTGGAGTGTCACGAATGATTTTCAATTTATTAGATTTCCAAGAGCATCCACATTTGCTTCAGCAGCAGTATTCACAAAAATTATCACCTCACGCTACCATTTGAACCTTTGGGTTCGCCACCCGTGTTTGCGGAAACATTATCTGTCCCTATGACCAATTTCTCAGTTAAGTGGCCCTTCTTCTAATCATTAGGCTCCACAAACTAATCAACCTCAACATAATCCTTTTCATTATCTTTTCTTTTCTAACTAATCTCACGCTTGCACTACTAACCCAAACTGTTCTGGGTTTGATGCTATCTCGCCGACAGTCATGTTTTGTTTTTAATCAATTTTGATTGATTCCAAAGGAATTTTCATTTTGTTATTATTTTCACATTTTCTTTTGCAAATGCTTAGTAAAATGTTCATGAATGGTTCATATGTCACACGGATGCAATGCGTGTGTGCCTATTCTATATGCAAAAAGAAGAGAAAATCCTAACCCTAACACATAAGGCACATAAGCACATAAAATCCTCATTCATGTTAAGTGTGCCGATTTCTCTTTTCATTATGATCCTCATTACCCCTTCAAAGATTGAAAATTTTTTAAAATTTTCGAAATTCATTTGAAAAGCATTTCTCTAGATGATGGGATCTTTCAAATTCTCAAGAATTTTAGATTTTTCCTTTGAAGGCAAAAAAAACATTTCTCAACAAAAGATTATTGGGTTGAAACTTTGCTTTGAAATTCATATGAAAGAAAAAAAAATATTTCTTTAGTTGGCGAAACTTTTCAAACATAACTCCCGAGAATTTTGGGTTCTCCCTTCGAAGATGAGAATGTGAAAATATACCTCAACAAAGGTTGACTTGGAATCTTAAGAAGCTGAACTCCAAAGATTTTTGAAAGAGCGATTGAAAACTTTAAAAAAACATGGTAAAAATCTATTTTGCTTTCAAAGATGGATTTAAAATTCTTTGGGTAGAAGGATCACATGACGGATTATCACCGTACTTTTCATGAATTTGGATACATACAAGGTCAATGATGCTTAGCTAACCATGATATAAGAAATGTAATCTTATAATCAAGATTCGGCATGTTCTCAAATGTCATAGGACATGAAGAGGAATTGCTCAAAAGTGATTAAGAGGTTACAGATATTTCATCAAGCAAGTATCGTCATCATCTCAATTAATCCCTTTCGGGCATACAAAACTCCCTAGCACATAATCCTAATCAAGAATTAATTTCCTAACTTTGAAAGGTTCTACAGAAGCTATCATGCAAAGGCCGGGTTTTGGTCAAATAAGGGACCCTTAACACACATCCGATAGGGTGCTTCATATACCAACACATGGTACGAGATCAAGGGTTATTACACAGTCCCATGATAACTTGACCGACCGGGCTGTCCCGAGTCTCCAAGGTCATAGTTCCGTGCAATTGACTGGCTAAACATGCAAGTGTAATGCAACAAACACACAAAAAATAATTAATTCGATTAAAAGGATGCTTTCAAGTCTAATCCTCGAGTGAACCCAAAATCAGAAATTTTTGGTCTGCGAAACCAGAGATTCTGGTTTCGATCCCCAGCAGAGTCGCCAGATTGTGGATATCACAATTTTTCCTTACCCACGGCTTTTCTTTGAAAATCTTTTTCAATTTAAAACACAAAACAATGAGTCACCACTTAATTTTTAAAAGGAAAATTAAGAAATCATTTTAAAGCAACTGATCTTTTGCGAAACCAAAGATTAAATTAGGTCCGGGGATTATGGAATGAGAAGGGAAGGAGCCCATCGGACTAAAACACCCCTTCTCATCCTATCTCGCGATAGGCCTCTACTTAACATCCTTTTAATCGAATTAATTATCTAAGCATGTCGTACTTAACCCTTAAAAAATGTCTAGAGTGACAAGCTCCCACCTCTCTCTAGAATTTGGCTAACTTTGTTGTCTTCATCCTCTCATATCTCTGTCTCTCTCATCTCTCTCTCTCTCCTTCTCTCTGGTTCTTTCTTTTGTTTCTTTATCTCTGTCTCTCTTCTTTTGTGTTGGATGGGTTCTAATAAGAAGAAACGTACTCAAGGAGGAGGCAATAGTACTATTAGTATATCTAAGATTGCTGATTCCTCTAAGCCTAAGGATAAGCATGCTGTTCCTATTAGTTCTGGAAGTTCTAAATTGGGTGCTCATTCTGTTATTCTTGCTGATTTGGCTAGTAAATATATGTTCAAAGGTGATGGTTCTGTTCAACTCAGAGATGGGTCTACAACAGGTGATTCTCAATTTGGTGGTGGTATGGTACATGTGCTCAATGTTGCTAAAACAAACTCTTCTGATGATACTGAAGATCCAGATTCTCCTACCTTGCCTAATGTTCATGATTATTCAATAATAGAAAATAGGGGCAAGGACTTTATCATCTCAAATCCATCCAAGTCTATTGTTTACAGCATTGGAGATGGAGGCATTGCTGAGCTATCCAAGAGTGAGTGCATTGGAACCTCTCCTGATGATAATCTAGTTTTTCCAGAAGAAGGGGAAGAACAATATTCTAGCCAATCTGAGGTGGAAGGTAGTGGTTCAGGAAGAACTTCCCATTTTACAAAGCTACAAGACTCGAATGAAATTCTCAAAAGGAAGTTAATTCTCCCTATTACTAGTGAACTTCTTGAAGCCCAAACCAAGCTTAGATTGGAGCATGAGGGGAACATCAAGAATAAGGGGATGGGTCTGAATATAGTTGGCCTGGATTTAGGCCTTGGAAATCAAAAATCTGCTGTGGAAGAACTCGAAGAGGGTGAGTTGATAACTGATCATCCTTCAATAACTGGGTCAGAATCTGCTTACAGATTAAACTCTAGGTTGGTGGAGGAAAATATTAGGCTGAGAAATCTCCTGGAAGACTTTCACAGACAACGGGAAGCAAGCAAGAGTGATGAAAGATTTGGTTTAATCTCAAAAAGTTCTTTGGTTGATCCAATGTTTAAGGCAAATGCAGACCCCAATGTGTTTGTAGCGAGTGGAGCTCACGCAGGGATCCCCAACGGTAACTTGCTGGTGTCAAAAGTCTGTAAAGATTCTGAAGATCACAGTGCTTTACCCGCAAAACCCGGCGGCTTGTCTGCCACATGCCCAACTAAGGTTCTTGCGAGTGGTGTACTTAACGTGGCGGGTGGTAAAGTGCAAGCTGGTTTAACTGGTCTTACACGCAATGACATGGGCATAAGTGCTAAAGCTAACACTATTGAGGCAGGTGCAGATTTTACTTTAGGGCAGTTTGGTCATCCAAATTTTGAAATGCTGCGCATTGACAAATTCACGGATAGACCCCACAATCCCTCTTTACCCGACGCAAAATTGGCAACAACCCACATGGGCCTTGACCATAAGCCTGCAACATCAGTAGTAAGTCGCATGGTCAATTGTCCTTTGTCCTTGAATTCCGGAGGTGTGTTTCCTAATCAGTTAGCTAAAGTGTCTAATTCTTCCTCTATTCTAGTGAATAATACGCAAAAGGGGGCCCACCATCCAACTATAGCTTTAAACAATATAAATAACAATGCTACTCATGTGGCTAGTTCTAATAACTACATATCTACTTCCACTACTGTTCCTAGTTCCTCTTCAACCAAACAGAATGGTCCACCTTTACCAGATTTTTCTGAAATTATTCCTACTAAAAATCAGGTTGACCCTAGCCATACCAAGTCTTGGGCTTCTTTGGTTACACCACAGAGTTCCTTAGGATATAAACCTTTTACATTAAGCCTCTGGATGGAATTAATAACAAGCATCTCAGGATTCCAAAGGAAGTTTTCATTGAAGGTAGCAATGCTTGGCATAACACACTTGTTGGTTATTTCATTGGGAAGAAAGTCCCATTCTCTTTTGTTAAGAATGCTACTGAAAGACTATGGGGAAAGAAAGGCCTACATGATATGGTTGCAACTGATTCATGCTTTTTCTTCTTTAAATTCAATAGTGAGGAGGAATGTTTGGATATTCTTGAAGGTGGTCCATGGCATGTAAGTGGGCAGCCAATTATTTTGAGAAAATGGCAATCTGGCCTTACTCTTTCCAGAGAGGCAGTCTCCACAATCCCTGTTTGGGTACATTTTTATAATATTCCTCTTGAACTGTGGAATCCTCTGGGACTAAGTCACATTGCTAGTGCTATTGGAAAACCTCTGCATGTTGCTAAAATCACTGCTGAAGGAAGAAGAATCTCTTATGCTCGAATATGCATTGAGCTGAATGCTAAGCATGAATTACCTAAAGAACTTGTTATTGATTTTGAAGACCCTATTACGGGTGAGATTGACCCAATTTATCTTCCAGTTCGATACCAATGGAACCCCATTCGATGTGCTAAATGCAAGAAATTTGGCCATGATTGTGCTAAATTACCTAAAGTTCCAAGTCATACCCAGAAAGCTCCTCCTATCAATCCGGATAATACTGAAGGTGCATGGCAAACCAAGGAGAAAGGCAAGTTCATTAGAGTTGGAGATAAAGGCACTACTTCAATTCAATCCAATTTGGATGAATCCACAATTGGTATTGCTAGTGATGTTAAATTAGGGATTATTCCAGAAACTCACTTGAATTCCTCTTCTTCCTTAAGTCCCAAGAACCCGTCTTTGAACAATAACATGTTTTCCTCCTTGGCAGTCAATGAGGTAGATGATTCCAGTGATTTGCCAAACTTAGTGAAAGAAGGAACACCTTTTTGTATCCAAGGTCCAAATGTTATTTCACCTGTTGATGAGGATTCACGGAAATCCAGTAACAGCTCAGGCCCTTTATTTAAAGAGGATGGTGTTGCTGAATTAGACACTCTCAATTCTTGCAAAGCTAATATATCTCCAAGTCACCTGCAGATTGAAGAATCTCATCAACATGAATTTATAGCTCATAATGCTAAAGATGTAGTGGAGGGAAAGAAAGACCAAGCTTACCTTTCTCCAACTTCTCTGAGCACAGATTTGGCGGAAGATAAAATGTCTCAGCTAATTCCAAAATCCTTGCAGCAAACCACTGAGGGTTATAAGAATGATTCTGCATCACACGTCTCCCTAACCACTCCAGCCAGCCCTACTCAGAGGGTTGGTCTCTCTCTTGACTTAGGTCAGATCTCTCCTCTTATCTCTTTTTTTTTTTTTTTTTTCGGAAAACGGTAAATAGATAATCCTCAGGTACGAGGAATATCCTGGGGTATGCCCCTTGTACATCTCCTCTTATCTCCCCCTTTAATAAAAATCAGAATTGCCTTAGTCAAGGTAAAAGTAATAAAAAAGGATCATCCTCAGGTACGAGGAATAAACCTCAGCAAAGAACTTAATGATTATAAGCTGTTGGAATATAAGGGGTCTCAACCAACCCTTTAAACAATTTGAGGTTGCTAAATTTATCTTCCAGAATAACCTTGATGTTATTGGAATTGTTGAAACCAAAGTGAGACAGTCCAATGAAGAAATGATCAAAAAGAGAATTTTCAAAAATTGGAGCCTTGTTACCAATAGTTCTACTACCTCAGTTGGTAGAATTTGGGTAGCTTGGAATCCTGACAAAGTTAATCTCTCTATAATTAGAGTTAACCCCCAGGTTATTCATACACTTATTGAAAATGATGACCAGTCCATTTCTTTTGAAGCTTCTTTTATTTATGGAGCTAACACTGGCCCTGAGAGAGTTAGTCTATGGACTAACCTAAAGTCTATATCTAGCTCTTTTGGTTCAACCAATATTAACCACATTTTGTTGGGGGACTTTAATGTTGTTTTAAATACCTCTGAGACTTCTGATGCTAATGCTCGATTGACTTCTGATATTCATGATTTTACTCAGTTTGTGAACCAACTATGTCTGTCTGACTTGCGATATTCTGGAGAGTTTTTCACTTGGTGTAATAGGAGATATGGGAAACCTGATTTTTACTGAGAGAAAATTAGACAGAGCCTTAGTCAACCAAGCGTGGCTGGATAACTTTCCTGACTCTTTTACTCACTTACATAAGCCAGGTATCTCTAATCATTCTTCTATTATTACTCATATTGATAAAGTTGCTAACAAGAAGGGAAGATCATTTAAATTCTATAACTTTTGGACTCAACTTGATAACAAGTGACTTCATCTAATCTATATGTGGAACCTCCTACTCCAAAGGTTTCCCCGCTACAGGCTAACAAGCAGAAGAACAAAGCAAAGGGCTCTTCAGGTAGAAAGAAACACCCTTTTAGACGTACTTAATGATAATTGGATGTTGGAATATTAGAGGTCTAAATTGTTTTACTAAACAAATGAAAATTTCCAAATTTTTTAATTCTAATCAATTAGATATTTTGGGGATCACTGAATCCAAGGTTAGGGTGCCTAACCAAGATTTAATCCAAAAACGTATTCTTCCTCACTGGAACTTTGTTACAAACAGCCAACCTAATTCAGTGGATAGAATTTGGGTCGGTTGGAACCCTAACAAAGTTACTTTAAGTGTTCTGAAGAATACTAGGCAACTCATCCATGTTCTTATCAAAGACCTTAATAATTCCCTTCCGTTTGAAGCCTCCTTTGTTTATGGTCTTAACACTATTCAGGAAACAAGAAGCCTTTGGGTTGACCTTAAGGCTATTTCTTTCTCCGTTGGCTCTACTCCCTGGATAACCCTTGGAGACTTCAACGCTGTTCTTAATGCTAATGAAAAATTTGGGGCTAATCCTGGTAGAGACCAAGGGGCTGTGGAATTTAACTCGTGTGTGAATGCATCCTGCCTTGTAGATCTAAGATTTACAGGTATCTTCTTTACTTGGAGTAATAGCCGGTATAAGGTGAAACTTGATAGAGCTCTTGTCAATCAAGATTGGCTTGAAAAGTTCCCCTCAGCTTACGCAGACTTTCTTCCTCCTGGTATCTCTGATCACTCTCCTTTTATTGTTAAAACGGATAATGCTAGTCACAAGAAAGGCCACCCTTTTAAGTTCTATAATTTTTGGACTTCTTTGGACAAATTCGATGATTTGGTTAGGACCTCTTGGGCTAGAAATGTTGAAGGAAACTACCAATTCCAATTATGTCATAAGCTTAGGAATCTCAAAACAGTGCTCAAAAAATTTTCAAAAGATTCTTTTGGTAGAGAAACACTGAATGCGGATAATGCTAGGGGAGAACTTATGCAATGCCAACGTCTCCTTGACGAACACTCCCAAGATTTAAATTTAAAAAATCAGGAACGTCAACTCATGCAAAAGTTTTTAGACACTATTCATGTGGAAGAGGAAGTAATGAGACAAAAATCTAGGGTCCAATGGCTTGAAGCGGGGGACAGGAACACACCTTTTTTCATCAATCTATTAAAAACCGATTAGGTACTTTAAGTCCATGCTTGGTACCTCCTATTACCTAATGGGGGGAATAGAAAACGGATTGTGTCCCTCCTATTACCTAATGGGGATCGGACTCACAATGAAGAGGAAGCACAAAATGAAGCCATTAGGTACTTTAAGTCCATGCTTGGTACCCCAGCAACTAACAACTATCCTGGCATTTCTGTCCTTAGAAATATTATCCATAAAAGGATCTCTTCTAATGCTTATTCGATTATGGATAGCATTCCTAGCAATGATGAGATCAAAGATGCTATGTTTAGCATTCATAGCAACAAAGCTCCTAGTCCAGATGGTTATAATGCTCATTTCTTTAAAGAAACTTGGAATATCACTGGTGCTCTTGTTACTCAAGCTATCAAAGAATTTTTCACCGAAGGAGAGCTCTTAAGAGAGTCTAATGCAACCATCATTGCTCTCATTCCTAAAATGGTCAATCCTTCTAAAATGAGTGATTTTAGACCCATCTCCTATTGCAATACTATTTATAAATGCATGTCTAAAATCATTTCCAAAAGACTCCAACTCATCTTACCTGATCTTGTGGATAATGCTCAATCAGCATTTATTAAGGGTCGAAAGATAAGTGATAATATTCTTTTAGCTCAGGATCTTATGAGGGACTACCACAAAAATTTAGGTCAACCCCGTGCTGTTGCTAAGGTTGACCTTATGAAAGCTTATGATAGTGTTAGTTGGAGGTTTTTATTGGACTTAATTGATGTGTTAGGATTTCCACCTAAAATGCAACTTTGGATCAAGAATTGTGTGACTAGTCCTAAATACTCAATTAACTTTAATGGGAACTCTATTGGGTACTTTGATGGGGCTAAGGGACTTAGGCAAGGGGATCTCTCCCCTTATCTATTTGTTCTTGTGATGGACACCTTAAGCCAATTGGTTAAACATAATATTCAAAACTCATCCCACTTTAAATTTCATTGGAAGTGTGACAAGCTGAGCATTTCCCATCTTTGCTTTGCTGATGATCTTTTATTATTGTTTTATGGTGATGAAGGATCAGCTCAGCTCATGAAAGACACTCTCACTCAATTCTATGAGCTCACGGGATTAATTACTAATACTAGTAAGAGTTGTTTATTTACCTATGGTATTGAGGACAATGTTGCCAATTCCATTTGCCATATCTTCCAAGTTACTAGTGGAACCCTCCCTCTTAAGTATCTGGGTGTCCCTCTTATTACCTCTAGACTCAAGAAGGGGGATTGTAGTGATCTTATTACTAAAATTGGCTCTAGAATAACGTCTTGGACTTCTAAATGTCTTTCTTTTTCTGGGCGCCTTCAATTAATTCAGTCTGTCCTTGCAGGTATTCAGAACTATTGGTCTGGTATATTCATTCTTCCCAAGAGTGTCATAAAGGAAGTCGATGAATTGTTGAGGAGATTTCTCTGGTCTGGAGGCATTGAGAAAGCCCATGGGGTTAAGGTGGCTTGGGACATTGTTTGCACTCCCAAGGAGGAAGGGGGTTTGGGATTGAAAAATCTTGTCCAACTCAATAAAACCCTGAACCTAAAACATATTTGGTCTATTTTTTCTCCAGGAAAACGGTCCCTGTGGGCTGATTGGGTCCATATGTATCTTTTAAAAGATAAAAGCTTTTGGGTGGTTAAGGCCCCGTCTCAGTGCTCTTGGTATTGGAGGAAACTCCTTAACCTTCGTGACATGGCTAGACCCTTATTGAAACATAAAATTGGTAATGGTTGTGGTACATATTTATGGTATGATAATTGGCACCCTTTGGGACCACTTTTGGATAAATTTTACCCTAGAGTTGCGTACGATGCTGCCGTTCCCTTGAATGCGAAAGTTAAAGATATCATAATGGAGGGAGATTGGCATTGGCCTAGTACTAATACTCTTGAGCTTATGGAGATCCGAGCTCACATGCACGAAGTTCCTCCCCCCCTCTGTCAATAATGATAGAGCCATTTGGATTCCCTCTCCCAATGGGAACTTTAAGTTTTCTCATACTTGGGACCACCTTAGGAACATTAGGCCTAAGGTCCCTTGGCACCGTCTTGTTTGGTTCCCTGGGAATATCCCTAGACATAGTTTCATTTCTTGGTTGGCCATTCTTAACAGATTATCTACTCATGACAGGATATGCCACTTCACTCCGGGTCCGTTGGCTTGTGTCTTATGCCACCAAGGTATGGAAACGCGGGATCATTTGTTTTTTGGTTGCTCATTCTCTTCCTTCGTTTGGCAGGGTTTATTGCAGCGACTGGAAGTTCCTTCCCACACCTACCATTGGAGTTCTTTAGTGGATTGGGCTGCTAGGACTTGGAAGAAGAATATTCCCAACCACATTATTCCAAAAATGTGCCTGGGCCTGGCGGTCTATAACATTTGGAAAGAACGAAATGCGCGTACATTTAAAGGAGAAGTCAATACTAAAGAAAGAATCCTTGAAAAGATCTACCTTCAGATGGCTATACAGATCCAAATTAAGTGGAGAAATGATCCTCTTCTCCCAAACTATGTTGCTAGATGGAATTAATTTGGTTTTGGATTTGCAGTTTAGGCTTCACTTTAAGCTCCATTGTTTTCCCTCCTAGCATGTTTTAGGAGGTTTTTGATGTTTTGAAGCTTGCTTTTGCCCTGTGCTCTACGACCTTTCTTTTAGGGGGCTCGCTGCTTTGTCTCTTAGTTGTTGCTTGTTTGTTAGGCTCTCTTTCTTGATGTTTGATTCTTTGTTTGCTTGTTTGGATTTGTGAGGATGGATGGGGCTTTTTCTTGCTCTTGGGCTTGTTTTTGCTCCATTCATTTTCGCATCATCTGGATGCTTTTTTGTGCGCTTATTGTTTATCCTGGGGTATGCCCCTTGTACTTTGTACAGTGCCGCTTGGCTTTTTTGTTTTAATTGACCATTTTTTGAAGAAAAAAAAAACTTGATAACTACTCTAATGTGGTATCTCAAGCCTGGAACTCCAACGTTAGAGGCACTCTCCAGTACCAAATTTGCCATAAACTTAGAATTGTCAAACAAGATTTAAAAAGCTTCAGCAAACATTTCTATGGCAGAGAAAAGCTTCTTGCCGACAAAGCTAGAGAAGAATTGGAAAATGTCCAATCTAACCTTCTTCAAAATCCTCTTGACACTTATCTTTTAACTAAGCAAAAAGAGTGCATGAGAAATTTTCTTGATGCTATTTCGATTGAAGAAGAGACCCTCAAACAAAAATCTAGAATACAATGGTTGGAGGGTGGTGATAAAAACACTAGATATTTCTTCAATTATATCAAAGAGAGAAGGAATAGGAAAAGGATTTTCAAATTGGAAACATCTAACGGTCAGTTTACCCGAAATGTAGAAGATGCTAAGCATGAAGCTGTTAGATATTTCAAAAATCTCTTGGGTACCCCAGCTATTAATCCTTTTTTTTTTTTTCGGGAAATGGTGAATAAATAAAACAAAAGCCAAACGGCACTATACAAAAGTACAAGGGGCATACCCCAGGATATACAATAAGCACAAAAAGCATCCAGATGATGCACTTAAGGGGAAATTCCAAGGCTTATAGCCAAGAAGGCCCAGATTAACAAAAGATCACTCAATAGTGGATAGAATAAAAGACAACACAAGAGCACAGCTCAATGGTCCCTCATAAAACCTGAACTATTAAAGAAAATCAAAATGAGCAAAAATGATATGAAAGGTGCTTGTTCAGTCTATGTCCATCTAGTAATGTAATTTAAGAGAAGTGGATTATTTTTCCACTTGATCTGGATCTGGATATAGATTTGGAGGTGGATCTCTTGAAGGAGCCTTTCTTTTGTTTTAACTTCAGATTTGAATGTTCGAGCATTTCTTTCCTTCCATATGCTATAAATGATCAACCCAAGACACATTCTAGGAATAATGTCTTACCCAGGCATAGACATATTAAGAACTTTTATCCATAAAAGGATACCTGAGAACCTTTTGGTGGGTCTTGATAGAGTTCCCACCCATGTAGAGATTAAAGAAGCTTTCTTCTCTTTACATGATAACAAAGCCCCAGGGCCGGATGGTTTTAATGCTTATTTTTTTAAACAATCTTGGCACACTGTGGGTTCAGATGTCACTTCGGCTATTACTAAATTCTTCACCAAGGGTGAAATGCTTAGGGAGGCTAATGCTACTATTATCGCCTTGATTCCTAAAATCCCTAATCCTTCTAAGATGGGGGACTTTAGGCCTATCTCGTGTTGTAATACTGTTTATAAATGCATTAATAAAATTAATGCTAACAAACTTCAAGTGATTCTTCCCTATATTATTGATCAAGCTCAATCGACCTTTGTAAAAGGGAGGAAAATTAGTGATAACATTCTGCTTGCTCAAGACCTTTTACGGGATTACCATAAAACTGGTGGTAAGCCTCGGGCTGCCACCAAGGTGGACCTAATGAAAGCTTATGACCATGTTAATTGGAAGTTCCTTTTTGATCTTCTTGATATTTTGGGTTTTCCTCCTTTAATGAGAAAGTGGATTAAAGCTTGTATTTCTACTCCAAGGTATTCCATTAATTTTAATGGTGAATCTGTGGGATATTTTGATGGAGCTAAAGGTCTTAGGCAGGGAGATCCTATTTCCCCATACTTATTTGTGATTATCATGGATTCCCTGAGCCAACTTCTTCAGTTTAACATTCAGAATAGTCCATTTTTCTTCCACTGGAAATGTGATAAAATGAAAATCTAACATCTTTGCTTCGCTGATGATTTAATTATTCTTTTAAATGGGGACTTGGAGTCAGCTAAACTTATTAGACATACTCTGAACCAATTTTATGAGATTTCTAGCTTGCAAGCTAATAATACCAAAAGCTGTCTTTTCGTGTCTGGAGTTGATGATAACTTGACTACTGATTTGTTGAATGAACTCCATTTTTCCAAAGGGTGTCTCCCATTAAAGTATCTAGGTGTGCCTCTGATAACTACTAAACTAAAGAAATGTCATTGTGAAGAGCTTATTTCTAAAATTTGTTCTCGGATTAACTCTTGGAAATCCAAATTTCTTTCTTTTGCGGGTAGGGTTCAGCTTATCCGTTCTGTGTTATCTGGGATTCAACGTTTTTGGTCTGGAATGTTTATATTACCTAAGAGTGTTCTTAAACAGGTGGAGCAATGTATGAGCAGGTTTCTTTGGAGTGGAGGCACGGATAGAGTCCATGGTGCCAAAATTGCTTGGGTTAATGTTTGTAAACCCAAAAAGGAGGGAGGACTTGGCCTAAAAGATATTTTCCTCACGAATACTGTGCTCAATCTTAAACATCTGGGGAGTATTATTGATCCCTCAAATAATTCTTTATGGAAACAATGGGTTCATATGTACTTTTTTTTTTCTTCGGAAAAATGGTAAATATATTCCAAAAAAGGGCTGAACAAAAGTACAAGGGGCATACCCCAGGATAAAACAATAGGGTCAAAACATAAAAACATGAAGCCACCTAGCAAACAGCATACAAAAACATGGGCATGCCCTTCATGAAACAGCTAAAGGGCATCCTAGCGTCCTAGCAAAACAAACACTTTTACAAAAAGAGCAGGAAACAAATCAAAACATGTAGCAAAGGGAGCTACCCAAAATTAGAACACATGGCTTGCCAAAAGAAAAGGAACTAAAGCAAACAGGCCAAACCAACCAATGGCACTAAAGCCACTTGGTAATTATAGTATCAAAATTAGTATGGTAACTCCATTTTACCCTAAGAAGATTATTAATCTGGGAGATGATGATCTTGAGGATAGTCTCCATAGGGCAGAATTTTCGTTTAAAAGTTCTGTTGTTCCTTTCTTTCCATAGCTCATAAACAACAACTCCCAGACAGATCTTAGGGATAATAAAATAAATTTTCTTCCCATTCAGGTTCTGAGCCATCCAAAGTAAGGTCCCACTCCAGCTGTTTCCATTCCAATTCAAGCCACATCTGATCATAATTTCCTGCTAAACAAACAAGGAGTAAGGACAAGAAAAAAATAAATGATCATGGGTTTCCTCATGAGAGTGACAAAAAACACAAGCAAGAGGACCAGGGGTAAAGTGATAGATCCTGTCATGGGTAGAGAGCCTAACATGGGCAGCTATCCAAAGAATGACATTATGTCTAGGAATACCCCCTTGGTACCACACAACTTTATGCCAAGGAACAGTAGGGGAGTGATCTCTCAAGTGCTCCCAAATTTGAGAGGAATTGAAGGTCCCATTATTAGTAATCTTCCAACACACTTTGTCCGTAAGATCAGTAGGCAGGTAGAAAGTAGACAAAATGGTCCTAACATCATCAAGCTCAATAGTGTGAGTACTAGGCCAGGTCCACTCCCCACCTCTAATGATAGTGCTAACCTTGGCATTAAGGTCAATAGCAGCATCATAGACAATTCTGGGAGTATAAGTATCCAACAAAGATCCCATAGGAAGCCAATTATCAAACCATAGAGAAGTGTGTTCACCATTACCAATTCTGTGAATAAGTAAAGGCTTAGCAACTTGTCTAAGTTTTAATAATTTTCTCCAATACCAAGAACATTGGGAAGGGGCTTTAACCTGCCAAAAACTTTTATTTTTAAGCATGTACAAATGGACCCAACTTCTCCATAGAGACTGGTTAGACGGGTCTAAAAGGCTTCCTATATGTTTGAGGTTTAAAATAGTGTTAGTTAAATAAATATTTTTGAACCCCAGCCCTCCTTCCTCTTTGGGCCTACACACTTTGTCCCAAGCAATTTTGGCACCAAGGTGATTATCAGTATTCCCAGCCCACATGAATCTGGACATAGCTTGGGCCACTTGTTTGAGAACACCTTTGGGAAGAACAAACATACCAGACCAGTAGATTTGAATACCTGTCAAAACAGAATTAATCAGTTGAGCTCTACCAGCATAAGACAAAAATTTAGATTTCCAAGAGTTGACCCGGAAACAAATTTTATTAACCAAATCCTCACAATCTTGTTTTTTAAGTTTAGAAGTGATTAAAGGCACCCCAAGGTATCTAATGGGAAGAGTGCCCTTAGCAAAACTGAGAGTGGTTAATATGTTATCAACTTGGTCTTCTTCCACATTAGAGAAAAAAAGACAACTCTTGGCATTATTAGCTTGGAGGCCAGTGAAGAGAAAGAACTGGTCAAGAGTTTGCCTAATAAGAGTGGCACTTTCAACATCACCATTAAGGAGGATGAGCAGATCATCTGCAAAGCAAAGGTGAGAGATACGTAACGTGTCACATTTCCAATGGTATTTGAAAGGCATATTGTGGATATTATGATGGAGCAATTGGCTAAGGGTATCCATAACAAGGACAAATAAATAAGGAGAGATAGGGTCTCCTTGCCTGATACCCCTAGCTCCTTCAAAAAAACCAATGGACTCTCCATTAAAGTTAATAGAGTACTTAGGAGTGGTAACACAAGCTCTAATCCATTTCTTTAAATTGGGGGGAAACCAAGAACATCCAAGAGGCCAAGGAGGAAATCCCAGCTAACACTATCATAGGCTTTCAAGATGTCCACCTTAGCGGCAACTCTAGGTTTACCCATGGGTTCATATATACATGATCAAAACCAAAAGCATTTGGGAGGTTAATGCCCCTGGACAATGCTCTTGGTATTGGAGAAAACTTTTAAAGCTTAGGAGCATAGCTAGGCCTTTAATTAAACATAGAATTGGTAATGGTCTTAGCACATCTCTTTGGCATGATAATTGGCTCCCTTGTGGGCCTTTGTTTGAGAGTTACACATCTCGGATTGCCTATGATGCTGCTATTGCTCCTAATGCTAAAGTGGCAACTATTATTTCTCAGTTTCAATGGAATTGGCCCACCTCTAACTCCATTGGCTTAAATGAAGTTCGGGCATTCTTGTCCAATTTTTATCAACCAAATGCTCTACAAGACAAAATTGTTTGGACTACCTCTCCTAATGGCAAGTTTAATTTCTCTCATGTCTGGAACCACGTTAGACCCATCAATCCTGATGTCCCTTGGTACCCTTTTGTTTGGTATTCTGGGAGCACTCCTAGACAGAACTTTATATTATGGTTAGCCATCCAGAGAAGGCTAGCAACCCAAGATAGAATTTGTAATTTTACTCTTGGGCCTTTAGCTTGTTCTTTATGCCTTAGGCAAATGGACTCTCATGACCACCTTTTCTTTGAGTGTACTTACTCCAATTTCATTTGGCAAGATTTGATGATGAGATGTGACTTGATTTGGAATGGCACCACTTGGGATAGCACTATCTCTTGGATGATCCAGTACTGGAAGGGGAGGACACCTCAGCACATGATACCCAGAATTTGTTTGGGGGTTACAATTTATGGCCTTTGGCGGGAAAGAAACAAAAGGAATTTTCAGAACTCATCTACTCCAAAAGAGCATCTCTTGAAGTTGTTTGTCTCGCAAATCAATGCTCAAATTAGGATCAAATGGAAAATTCACAACCATCTTCAAGCCTTACTGAGTAATTGGGAATAGTTTTGTTTGGAGGTTTTTCCTTTTGATTTTGTTGTTTGTGCTTGGTTTGGATTTCTTTGTTGTTCTTTTGACCTTTTGAGGCATTCCTAGTGGTTTGTTTGCCTCTTGTCCTTATGCTTTGTGCTTGATTGTTTATCTTGGGGTATGCCCCTTGTACTTGTGTACAGCCCTTTTTTGGAATCTATTTACCGTTTTCCAAAAAAAAAATAAAAATAAGCATGTCGTCAACTAATACATATATATAGATATATGTCACAAAAGCATGTCTAAAAGGGTGCAAGATTGCTAACGATAAAATATCATTCAAAATCAAGTAGTTCAATTAGCAAGCAAGATGATATGCAACAAAGGACAAGAGAACTTACCTGGGATCCATGATTCATCACTTAATTTGCATGTCTTTTGATTCATTGTTGCACAAAATAGCACTCCCGGAGCTACTAAGTACATTATTTACACTCCTTTAGTGCATAACCCTCATTTCTACCGTCCACATCTTTTACATGGGTTATTTTAGTGTTTTGTAGGTCATGTTGGCAATCCGAGTCGAGAGGCAAAGCCTCGGTTGAAGATCACATCCATTGCGGCCACTTCTCTCTCTCTTTTGGACTCCAAGACCACATGTTTGGAGGTTGATCTTAACTCGATGAAGCGAGCCCTGCGAGTCTTCTTCGTGTGGCCGCAAATTTCACCTCAATCGGAGGTCGAAATGAAAAGATATGGCATTTATAGCAATCAGTGTGCAAGCCTGTTGTGAAGCTTTAAAGATTCAATGTAGAGGGGCATTCGACCGGTCGAATTGCCCCATTCGACCGGTCCGCCCTTTTGTGTTCTTTTCAATCATCCTGCAGAGGGGCATTCGACCGGACGAATGGCCCCGCTCGACCTGTCGAATGACCCTGTTTCTGCATCCTTTGTTTTACAAGTTTGCCACTCCGAGGATTTTGTTTAAATACCCCATTATAACTCGTTTTTGGGGGCTTGACCTAATTCTTACAGTAGTATAGATTCTTTCTCTTAATCCTCTTGTATCTCTTTCGGATTTCTTCTTATTTTGTTCATAGATTAGCTAGATTTAGGGCTTGTAAGTGAGATTGTGAGAGATTCTTCAACTTGCAAGCTTGGTTTCTTCTTTTGGAGCATTTATTGAAGCTATTTAGTGGATTCTCTCTTCCTTGTAGTAGTTGATTGCATTTATGGTGATGTCTCTCTACTCTTTCAATGTTTGTGTTAATGTTTATTTAATTAAATCCATGCGTAGCTAGTTTTCTAAGTTAGAGGTCATGAACCCACCTATGGATCTTTGTGTTTCCTGAAAGTCTAAAGGTTTTGGATCTTCTTGAATGATTGAAGAGTGTTGGGTTTGTAATATGTTTGTTTCTTTACCTCCATTGTCATGTAATGGAGGTTATTGAATCTATATTACCAATCCAATACTTGCCCTTAGTTCCCTCAGGCTTTCATCTTTCATAGTGGGGTTGACAACCTACATTTTTGATTGTTGGCCTCCAAGGAACTTTGTTCACTTGAGAAGTTCCCTCCAAAACCCTAAGATCTATCCTTGTACGATCCAAGGTTGGTAGCATGACCCCTAGCCCTTTTCCTCTTTAGTAAATCAACTCATTGTTCTCTCTTGCTTGTTGTAGTTAATTTTTCCTGTCGTTTAATTAGTTAGCTTAATTAGTTGCCTTCTTTACTTTAGTTTCAATTGCATGTTAGTTTTAGATTTAGAGTTAGACAACCTCAAATCAACCACCTTTTCTTTCTTTTCGGTTACGGTAGTAGTGTATTCGTATCTCGAAACTATAATCTTCCAGTCTAGTCCCCGTGGAAATCGACCTCGTACCTAGTATTACTTGTTACGATTGATTTGAACTTGAATCATACATATCCCGAGAGCAAACAAGTTTTTGGCGCCGTTGCCGGGGACTAGCCTCTTGGCATTTTAACGGACCCGGATACCCTACTCCAATATTTTAATGCATAACGGTGTCGGCGGCATTCCCTTCGTCGAACACCCGGAATCCTCGAGCTCAAGCTCTTATTGGCGTCCACCACCTTCATCCCCGACGCCTTCCGAATCCTCATTCTTTCAATCATCTATCGATTCCACCGCAATGGGCGACAATTTGAGTGAACAAGGTGAGAGAAATTATTAAGGAGATAACGCGCGTCCCCTTAAGGACTATCTCCACCCAGAGAGAATCTCTACCCCATCTTGCATTGTTTTCCCTTACAATGCCGGACAATTCCACTACCGCCTTGGGATGATTTCGTTACTTCCTACCTTCCGCGGTATGGATAACGAACAACCCTACCTCCACCTTAAAGAGTTTGAGGATGTGTGCATTACATTTAGCGATCAAAATTGTTCGGAGGACGTTCTCCGGCTCAAACTCTTCCCATTCTCCCTCAAGGACAAATCCAAAACATGGCTCAACTCCTTGAATCCTCGATCCATTGGGACATGGTACGAAATGCAATCCCAATTCCTAAAAAAATTCTTCCCCATGCATTGCAAAAATACCCTTAGACAAATGATTCAAAGTTTTAAGCAAGGGGAATTCGAATCATTTACTAGGTGAGAAAGGAATACTCGCATTTTCCAACTACTGAGCAAACCTAAAGAAAAAATCATCAAGGACATTATATGTAGCATACGGGATCAAGTTCAGGTTAGGTGGCACAAGGATCCTAAAATCCGCGACTACTTATCCATATGGACCTGATTTCTCCCTTGTTTTGATTTTGGCAGCAACAGATGAACAGATAACAGTTGATTTGGTTGTTGATTGTTAAGTGAGGGGTTTTCCTTTTGTTTACCCACTGTTGTGTCATTTTGGTGTGTTGAGTACTTGGTTGCTTTCTCAGTACTCATGGGATGTCCTTTTTTTCTTGGTTCACCATGTTGATAGGTTTTCATCCCCTGTTTGTTAGTTTGTTGGTGGTTTTTACCACATCCTTTTGCTCTTATTGTATATCCTGGGGTATGCCCCTTGTACTTTTGTACTTTCTTTTTGGATTAATTAACCAGTTTTCCGAAAAAAAAAGAATCATTTACTAGGTGTTGGTAGAGGTTTAAGGACTTGCTCAATATGTGCCCTCATCATAATTTCGAGAAATGGAGGTTGGTCTCGACTTTCCATGCCGGACTCCAACTAGCCTCCAAACAACTCATTGAAACTATGTGCCATGGACAGTTCATGATGCTTCCCTCGGAGGAAGCAGAGGCACACTTCGAGTATGTGGCCGACACAACTCAAGCTTGGGACACATCGGATCCCCATGATCAGAATGCCAATAAAGCAAAGCCGGCCGTAACCACCCCTTCGCCTAAGTCACCCTCCCCCGGAATCCTCGAACTAAATCAAGAGGATGATTTGCGTGCTACCATTGCCAAACTTCAAAGAAAAATGGAAACAATGGAGCAAGCCAAAGCAGAGGCCGAAGCGGCACAAGCTACACAAAAAGCCACACAACCCGTGGCTTTCGTGGAAGAAACTTGTGCCATTTGTGAAAAGATTGGTCATCCAACCAATACTTGTCCAACCATCCCCGCTTTCAAAGAAATCTTGCACGAGCAAGTTAATGCTTTGGGAACGTATAAGAAGCCATTCAATCCCTCCTATGGCGAATCATACAATCCGGGATGGAAAAATCATAATCAAAATCCACCTCTTCAAGGATGGAGGAATGAGCCTAATCACGGGCCTCCACAAATACCACCTCCACAACATTTTCGAAATAATTTTCCACCTCCACCTCCGCCTTTTCCTCATGGTCCATCCTCATCGAACGCTTATGTGCCTCTACATAAGAAGTCCCTTGAGGATCAAATGCAAATGCTTATGCAAAGGCAAGATCAACAAGCTCAAAAGCTTGATCAAAATTCTGCACAAATGCTTCAATTGATGAATGAAATGCGTAATTCGTTTAGCCAATTGGCTAGCTCTCAACATGTGAATGAGAAGGGAAAATTTCCGACCCAACCAATTCCAAACCCCAAGGGTCAAATGGCCGTTGGAAGTTCTGGACCAAACGATCCCACCACCGAACATGTCAAAGCCGTCACCACGTTAAGGAGTGGGAAAGTTGTTGATGATAAAGTCCATGAGGTTCCCGAAGAACCTACGGAACGACTAAAAGAACAATTTGTTGACGAGCGTAGAGAGGGAAAGAGGTCAAAACCTAATGATGTTGAAACAACCACCCCACTGGTTGTTGAGAATGGGACATCCACCTCCAAGGAAAGTTTGCCTCTCGACCCAAATATTTCCAAATATGTCCCGACCCCACCTTTCCCTCAAAGCTTTTTTTTTTTTCGGGAAATGGTGAATAAATGAAAAAAGCCAAACGGCACTATACAAAAATACAAGGGGCATACCCCAGGATATACAATAAGCACAAAAAGAGCATCCAGATGATGCAACTAAGGGGAAAATCTAAGGCTTGTGGCCAAGAACCTTTCCCTCAAAGGTTAAAAGCCAAAAGAAAACAAAGGCAAGACCCTGGAAATTTTTGAAATGCTAAAAGAGGTCAAGATTAACATTCCTCTTCTTGACATAATCAAGGATGTTCCCGGTGTTGCCAAATTCTTAAAGGATCTTTGCACAAGAAAACGCAAGTTCAATGTGCAAAAGCAAGCCTACATGGCGGCACAAGCAACCTCTTGCATCCGCGACAATATCCCTCTGAAATATAAAGACCCCGGTTGTCCTACTGTTTCTTGTGTCATAGGGAATTTCAAAATTAAAAAGGCCCTTTTGGATCTTGGAGCTAGTGTCAACCTCCTACCCTATTCGGTATCTCCAATTAGGCCTCGGAGAACTTAAGGAGACACGAACTGTCTTGCAATTGGCCAATCGCTCTATTAGGGTACCAAAAGGGATAGTTGAGGATGTGTTGGTCCAAGTCGATGCTTTCTACTACCCGACGGATTTCATTGTCATGGACACACAACCGGTCGAGGGTGGGATGTCTCCCATCCCTATCATCCTTGGTCAACCATTCTTAGCAACTATCAATGCCCAAATACATTGTAGGAATGGAAACATGAAATTGTTTTTCGGTAACAAGACCGCAGAAGTTAATGTTTACAATCTCATGGAACAACCGGATCTCGATGATGATGACATTTGTGAGGTCGATTTCATTGATACTCTTACACATGAGTTCTTTAACTTCGCGTGCTTGGAGGAACCTCTTGATTCGCATCCTAATCAAGAAACCACCCCCGATGGTGTTTCTTTGCTCGAGTATTCTCTACTTGAGCTTGAGTTGGAGGATGCCTTGGAATCCAATGAATCCAAGGAAGTCGAAGAAGATGTCATATGGTGTTCCCAATTTGAAAAACTTCCCCCACGTGACTCTATTCCTTTGCCCTCTAGTCTTGAGCTCCCCAAACTAGAGCTCAAACAATTGCCGAAAGAGCTCAAGTACATTTTCTTGGGAGATAAAGAGACTTTTCCGGTGGTGATTTCTTCCTTACTTGACCCCGATCAAGAAGGGAGTTTGATTGAATTGTTGAAAAATCACCAGAGTGCTTTGGGATGGACAATGATTGCAAATGCTTTGGTCATGATTGCAATAGGAAGACTCAGGCTGCTTATGATTACTCCAGGCCCGTTAAACAAACTTTTTCCCAACAATGGGTTCCGGTCAAGAAATCACCGCATATTCCAAACAACAGCAATTCTTCCCTAGACAAATCTCAGGATGAAGGTATATGGACTGAGGTGGGTGGTAAGGGAAAGGCTAAGGCTAAAGCATCTAAGGAGGTGCTAAATGACGCCAATTCATCCAAGTTGCATGTTATCCCACCTTCTACTGCACATCAGATTTCTACTAGTAACTCATTTAATGGGCTAATCCCTTATGTGTATGACACGGGTGATATAGAGCCCCTTGAGACTGAGCGGCAGCATGTTAATTTGGGTACCCACCTGGAGGAGGATCTCTTTGATGTTGATGATGGCATGGAGCTTTCAGAAGCTGAGACCGATTCAGCCTTTGTTAGTACCACCTCTTTCAGGCAAAGGAAGCGGGAAGCGAAGATGAAGTTCAGTGCCAGTCGTCCTAAGGGTCGCCACAGATCTTGGTAGTGTCCCGTGGGCAATGCTTTGCTAGTTGTTAGGGTCCTTCTGTGTTGTTGGATCCTGCTTTGGCCTGTTTACTTACAATCTTTTTTATGTTAGGTTATGTTTTCTTTGTTAGTAGGGTAGGTTGTCTCTTCGTCCCTTGGGGTCGGATGTCTTCCTTCCATTGCTAGAGAGATGTTCTTCATGTTTTGTGCCTTTTGCCTATCCAGGGGTATGCCCCTTTGATTCTTTTGTAGTTGCCGCTTGGCTTTTTCTTTAATTAACCCATTTTCCGAAAAAAAAAAAAAAAAGTCCAACCATTTGCACTCACAAGATCTACTTGGAGGACGACGCCAAACCCTCGCGTCAAATGCAAAGGCGGCTTAACCCGCACATGAAAGAGGTCGTGAGGGCGGAGGTTATTAAGTTGTTGGATGTGGGCATCATTTATACCATTTTCGATAGTCAATGGGTAAGTCCTACCCAAGTTGTCCCAAAGAAAAGTGGGGTGACGGTCGTCAAAAATCCTAAAGACTAACTCGTCCCAACTCGTGTCCCTACCGGTTGGCGAGTTTGCATTGACTACCGAAAATTGAATGCCGTCACCCGAAAAGACCACTTTCCTCTACCTTTCCTCGATCAAATCTTAGAGAGGGTGGCCGGGCACAAATTCTATTGTTTCTTGGATGGTTATTCCGGATATAACCAAATAGAAATTTCCCCCGAAGATCAAGAGAAAACCACGTTCATGTGTCCCTATGGCACCTTCGCCTATAGGAAAATGTCATTTGGACTATGCAATGCACTGGCGACTTTTCAATGGTGTATGCTTAGTATTTTCAGTGACATGGTGGAAATATGCTTAGAAGTCTTCATGGACGACTTTAGCGTATATGGTGATTCTTTTGATGACTGTCTAGGGAACCTAAAGAGAGTCCTAGAGAGGTGCGAGGAGAAAAACCTCGTCCTTAATTGGGAGAAATGTCACTTTATGGTGACAAAGGGGATAGTTCTTGGCCACATCGTCTCAAGTGAAGGAATTCAAGTTGACAAGGCCAAAGTCGAGCTCATTGCTGACTTACCCCCTCCCACGTGTTTGAAAGACGTTAGATCTTTCCTCGGCCATGCCGGTTTCTATAGGAGGTTCATCAAAGATTTCAGTGCAATTTCACGCCCCATGTGTAATTTGCTTAGGAAAGATGTTCCCTTTGAATGGACCGAGGCGTGTCAAGAAGCATTTGAAAAATTAAAAACTTTGCTTACGACCGCCCCTATAATGTAATCCCCCGATTGGTCCCTCCCATTTGAGCTTATGTGTGACGCTAGTGATTATGCCGTGGCAGCGGTTTTGGGCCAACGGAAGGATAGACAACCACATGTCATTTACTACGCGAGTAGAGCTCTCGATAGTGCCCAAATGAACTATTCTACTACCGAGAAAGAACTACTCGCCATAGTTTTTGCCCTTGATAAATTTCGTCAATACTTGGTTGGATCCCAAATCGTTTGCTTTACCGATCATGCCGCTCTAAAGTATCTTCTCAATAAGAAGGATGCTAAAGCCCGGTTGATTCGTTGGATCCTTCTCCTCCAAGAATTCGATTTGTCTATCAAGGACAAAAAGGGCGTCTAAAATGTGGTTGCCGATCACCTATCTCGTTTGACGGTGAGTGTTGAGGTTGCAGACCCAACTCCGATAAGAGACGTGTTCCCCGATGAACACTTGTTCTCTATCTCCTCTTTGCCATGGTACGCCGATTTGGCAAATTACTTAGCTACGGGAAGTTCCTTTGCATTGGACTCCCCAAGATAGGCGTAAATTTGAGGTTAAGGAACGGTCATTCTTCTTCGATGACCCTTACATGTTCAAATATTGTGCCGACCAAATCATCCGTCGTTGTGTTCCCAACGACGAATTCCAAAGTGCTCTCTCTTTTTGCCACGACCAAGCATGTGGTGGGCATTTCTCGTCTAAAAAGACTTCGGCCAAAATCCTCCAAAGCGGATTATATTGGCCCACTCTCTTCAAAGATGCCCATAATTATTGCAAATCTTGCCATAGATGTCAATTGCTTGGTAGTGTCACGAGGAAGAACATGATGCCGTTGAACCCAATTCTTGTCATTGAAGTCTATGATTGTTGGGGAATCGACTTCATGGGCCCATTTCCTATCTCATTTGGATATGAATACATCCTCGTCGCGGTTGATTATGTTTTGAAGTGGGTTGAGGCAATTGCGAGCAAGCACAATGCTCACAAAACCGCTTTGAAATTCCTTAAAGAGAACATCCTGTCTTGATTTGGAATTCCAAAGGCCATCATAAGCGACCAAGGAGTGCATATTTGCAATCATCCTTTTGAACTTCTCATGGAAAAGTATGGCATATAAGACCTCAACCACTTACCATCCGCAAACTAACGGCCAAGCGGAATTGGCCAATAGGGAGATTAAAGGAATCCTAGAAAAAACGGTGAACCCATCTAGAAAAGATTGGTCGTTTAGGCTAACCGACGCTCTTTGGGCATATCGGACGGCCTATAAGACCAATCTCGGAATGTCTCCTTACAGTTTAGTTTACGAAAAGGCGTGTCACTTGCCGGTTGAACTTGAACACTGGGTGTTTTGGGCCATAAAAAAGCTCAATTTTGACACGGATAAGGGTGGTGTCAAAAGGAAGCTTCAAATCTCGGAGCTTGAAGAAATCCGGAACGATGTGTATGAAAGTTCTAAGATCTACAAAGCACGTACCAAAGCGTTTCACGACAAACGCATAGTGCGAAACTTCGAACCCGAACAAAAGGTGCTTTTGTATGATTCCCGTTTACACTTGTTTCCGGGAAAGTTAAAATCTAGGTGGACCGGCCCCTTTATCGTCAAAAAGGTCTATCCTCACGGTGCTATTGAAATTTTTGACCCAAAGGGGGGTAATGTGTTTAAAGTGAATGGCCAACGACTCAAGCCGTTCTTGGAAGGTTTTGACTCCACGTTGGAGTCAATTCCCTTGGAAGATCCCGTTTACGGGGTCGAATAGACGTGTGTGATGTCTTCTTTTTGAGCCAATTATGCTCGGCAAGTTTCCTCTTTTCTAGAGCGATCGATCATATCCATGCTCTAGGTGTTCGTTCGCACCCACCCCTCGCGTCCCTCGGTCGTGTTTGGATCCGCCCGACTCATCCCTTTTACGTGTAGGCTACTCTTTTAGGCGTTGTCGTCACGGGGTTGATGTTTTTATTTAAGTCTGTTGTAGTTTTATAATAGTCTTAGTTTTCTTCTTTCTCCCTTTCTATCAAAAAAAAAGAGGTGTTGGTTGCCCCTCCTTAGTGCTTAATTGATTTTCTGACAGAGGGGCATTCGACCGGTCGAAATGCCCCGTTCGACCGGTCGACTTGATATGCACCTTTTGACACTCAAGCAGAGGGGCATTCGACCGATCGAAATGCCCCGTTCGACCGGTCGAACGGGGTGCGGGCAGTTTATATCTCTCTTTTCCCTTTCTTTTCTTTTCATTCTTTCATACCCTATCTCTCTCCTCCCCCTGCGATCTCTCTCTCTCTCGTTCTCATCTCACCTCACACCCCAACCTCCACCACCATTCCTCCAACTCGCCACCACCATTCCCCCCCATATCTGCGCTCTCTCTCTCTCTCTCTCTCTCTCTCTCTCTCTCTCTCCTCTTTCCCCAAAACCCTAACCCTAATCTCCCCCCTCCTACCTTCATAATCCAACCCCCCTACACCATTCCCCCCAACCCAAGGCTTACGATGAAGAAGCCCAAGGTAGCCGGCGTCCCTCGCCCATTGGACCCCAAGCCACGCCCCTTTTGCGGTTTCCGCTCCAAGGAGACCAAAGATTGGCATGACGCCTACTTCCACACCCGCATCGTTCTCAAAGAGTGCTCCATTGACCTCATTGCATTTCCCAATTCAGTGAGGGAGGCCTTCGAGCCCCGTGGTTGGGGCAATTACGTGGCCATCGAGCACCACGTAAACGAGGAGATGGTGCGAGAGTTCTATTCCAGCCTCATCCCTGATCCCGACTCTCAGCACGCCTTCTTTGCGTACGTGCGGGGCAGGCGGTTCACCATCATTCTTCACACTCTCGCTCGATTTATGGGCGTGCTTGAGGAGCCCGATGCTGTTGCTCCTTACCCGACCATTACCTCCTTGCCACCGCCTCCCATTGTCTACCGGTCTCTCACCGACCTCGAGCACGATTGGTCGGGCGTCCAGTTGCCTGCCAGCGCATTGACCAGGGCCTATGCCGATCTTCACATTGTGGTTCGCCAGACCTTGTTGCTCACCACGCCCTCGGCCACCCTCGGCCACTACTATGCCGCCCACCTGGCCGATCTTGGCACCGCGGACGCATTCTCTCTGCTAAGGCTCTTTCTAGAGGTCATGTATAATGCCTTGGCCAAGACCACAGTTTCCAGCAGTCTCCCTTACGGCTCCCTTGTCACCAGGCTCTGCCTTTCCGAGGGGGTGAAGCCTAAGCCAGACGATCACCTCATTTCCATCGAGGACCCCCTAGGTGGAGTGTCTCTGGCCAAGTCCAAGAGCGCTTTCTAGGCTCAAGCCCGAAAGAGGCAACGAGCCGCACAACAAGCGCCTGAGGGAGATGTTCCCCAGGTTCAGGAGGAGGATGTGGATGTTGAGTAGCTTGCTCCCACTCCAGCGACAGCACCGAACTTTGCTCATCTGGAGCACCTTCTGCTTGAGACTAAGGGTGAGCTCAGAGAGAGTCGGATTGAGATGATGGAGATGGAGGCCCAAGTCATGTCTCGCTTTGACTCGCTTCAGGCCAGTATGGAGATGGCTGCGACCCAGCAGGTTGAGAGGGAGGAGCTACAGTTTAGGGCCCATATGAGTGCCATTGCACGCGCCGGTGGTGCTGGTCCCTCCGCACCGCCACCTTGAGGTCGTTTCTCTTGGATACCGACTTTTTAGCATTTTTTTTCGACTAGCAGCGAGCTCACTTGGCTTTGCCTCTGTAGTTGCTAGATTCTTGCTTTGGTGTCGATTTTTCTTGCTTTCGTTGTCTCGAGCCATGTTGGCCGCTTAATTTAGTAATTTTCTTATTGTTCTTAGTTATTTCAGCGTCATTTAGGCTTTTCATGTACTTCTATAACTTTTGATGTTCATATTTAATGGAAGTTCATGTTTTCTTTTGTTTTTTCTTTCTTTCTAGCCTTCTTTACTTCTTTGATGTGCTTGGTAGTGCTTACCTGTGTAGGATTTTCTCTGAGTTTTTCCGGGATCGCCCCAAAATTGGTGATATACTCTCCTCTCTCATAGTTTTTATGCTTGTTTCGATGCTCATAAATTGCGGACAATGCATGGTTCTAGTAGGGGGTGTAATAGTCACTCGCTATTCCATTGTTTGAACTTCAATGTTCCTTGCAAAGTAACGCTTTAAGCATTGAAAAAAAAATCCATTTTTCTTTCTTTTCCTTGGACCCCTAGTCCACGCCTCTAATGATTGTTGCATAGTTGCCCATGCAAAGTGCCAAGTGATGACGCTTGTCTTGATTTGTTCTTGTGTTTTTAGCATGTGACACTCATTGAATCCCATAAGTGTTAGAACTATCCCGGTTATTGTGAACTTCATGAATTTCAAATCTTGGACTATTGGCGCACGTTGCTCAAACGCTTGTAACAGGATGATGTTTAATGCATTTATAATCCGCGTATCGGTGAAACACTTGTGGAGACTCGAACCTTGAGAGATTTTTGAGCCACCCTCCATTCTTGAGCGTTATTTGCACTACTTCTCTCTTGATCGAAAAGCACACTAAAGTCGTTGACAATCTCATCTTCTTGTTTGATAATGCATTAGAGGATCTTTTTTTTTCGGAAAAAATGGTAAATAAAATCCAAACAAAAGAGGTTGTACAGAAGTACAAGGGGCATACCCCAGGATATACATTAAGGACAGAGATCATAACAAAACCATGTAGCACAGAGAGCTACTCAAAACAAAAACATGACATTCCAGATAAAGAAACCTGGCTAGTCAGGACAAAAAATGGAACTAGTTCCAGTTACTAATGATAAAATCAAAATTACTATGGTGCTTCCATTTGATCTTAATAAGAGCATTAATATGAGAAATCAAGTTCTTAATGGTAATATATGGAGGACAAAATTTATGTTTCTGTTTGAAGTTCTTAATGGTAATCTGAGAAATCAAGTTCTTATCCGAGGTATCACATGATGTATCCGTTTTCCTTTAAGGTGCTGAGCCATCCAAAGCAACGTATAATTCCAACTATGCCCATTCCAAGTCAGTCCACATCTTAACATAAGTTCCTGCCAAACAAGAGAGGAGTAAGGGCAAGCAAAAAATAAATGATCATGAGTTTCCATATGAGAATGGCAAAACACACAAGCAAGGGGACCAGGAGTAAACATAGAAATTCTATCATGGGTGGAAAGCCTATACTGGGCAGCTAACCATAGGATAATACTCTGTCTAGGAGTTCCACCTTGGAACCACACTGTGCTATGCCACGGGACAATATGGGAATGATCTCGTGTGAATTTAAAAACTTTTACTTGCTTGTCCTCACAGTGGAGAACAATGAGTTGTAATACACCAAGGAAATGATTTTAGGTCCAAGCTAACCATGCTAAGGCCTGTATCTTCTTCTCTAATGTCGATGACGAAATTGCGCATAACATTATGTTTACCCTCAAGTTTGTCAAAGGGGTTTTGCCCATTAGGTACCTTGGGGTTCCCCTTATCACCTCTAAACTTAAAAAACAAGATTGTGCGGAACTTGTGAACAAAATTTGTGCTAGGATTAACTCTTGGAAATCAAGATTCTTGTCTTATGCTGGTAGAACTCAACTGATTAATTCTGTTTTGGCAGGTATACAACTTTACTGGTCTAGAATGTTTGTTCTACCTAAAGGAGTTCTTAAACATGTGGCTCAAATTATGTCTAGATTTTTCTGGACTGGTGATACCGATATTAATCAGGGTGCTAAAATTGCATGGCATGTTGTCTGTAGGCCTAAGGAAGAAGGTGGTTTGGGGTTCAAGGACATCTACTTAACTAATACTGTCTTGAACCTCAAACATATTGGAAGTGTTCTTGATCCCTCTAATAATTCTCTTTGGAAAAATTGGATCCACCTGTATATGCTTAAAGACAAAATGTTTTGGCAGGTTAAAACCCCGTCCCAATGCTCCTGGTATTGGAGGAAGTTATTAAAACTTAGACAAGTTGCTAAGCCTTTGATTTATCATAAAATTGGGAATGGGGATCTAACATCGCTTTGGTTTGATAATTGGCTTCCTATGGGGCCTATCTTGGATAAGTATACTGATAGAATCGTTTATGATGCTGCTATTAATATTAATGCCAAAGTTAGTGCCATTATTAGAGGGTTGGATTGGGTGTGGCCCAGCTCTCACTCCATTGAACTTGATGAAGTTAGAGCTATGCTTGCTACCCTCTACAAACCCTCTAATTCTCAGGATAGAGTTTGCTGGCAGATTAGCCCGAATGGTAAATTTAACACCGCCCTCATTTGGGATCACTTAAAAAATCATAACCCTGTTGTGCCTTGGTATAATGGTGTGTGGTTCCAAGGTGGAACCCCAAGGTCGAGTATTATCCTTTGGCTAGCTGCTCATAATAGATTGACTACCCATGACAGGATTGCGTCTTTCACTCCTGGCCCCCCTTGCATGTGTTTTTTGTCACTCTCAGATGGAAACCCATGATCATCTTTTTTTTTTTTTTTTTTTTCGGAAAATGGTAAATAGATTCCAAAAAGGATGTACAAATGTACAAGGGGCATACCCCAGGAAAAACAAACAGCACAACCAGGAGGACCTGGAGCAAAAAACAACCTACCACAACAGAACAAGCAAGCCCTACAGGAGACAAAAGTCTACCCGAGAAGCACCATACAACTTACATCCAAATCAAAAGGAACAAAACCTGAACCACATCAAAAAGCCAAGAACAGCAAGGGACCCATAAAACTTAAGCACACCAGTTACAAAGATATCTATCAATGTTAACTTGAGTTTTCCATCTCACCCTAATTTGAGCATTAATCTGAGATATTAACTGCTTCAAGAGAATACTAGGGGGTTGGAAGATCTTCTTAAAAGTTCTTTTGTTTCTTTCTTTCCATAACCCATAGACCGTCACTCCCAGGCAGATCTTGGGAATCACCTGTTGAAAAGCTTTTCCTCTAAACGTTTGGTCCATCCATTCCAATGTAGCATTCCAACTTTGACTTTGCCATTGGATGTCACATCTTTTCATAAGCTCCTGCCAAACAAGAAAAGAATAAGGACAATTGAAGAACAGGTGGTCATGAGTCTCCATATTTGAGTGGCAAAACATACACACAAGTGGACCAGGTGTGAAACTATAAATTCTATCATGTGTGGATAAGCGGTTAAGGGCAGCAATCCAAAGAACAAAAATTTGTCTAGGGATACAACCAGACAACCAAACAGCATTGTACCAGGGAACTACAGTGTCATGGCCCCTCAAATGGTCCCACAAGATGTTGGAATTGAACTCACCATTAGGGGATAAAGTCCACTTAACAGTATCAAGGCTATTATTTGGAGAATAGAAATTTGACAAAATATTCCTAATTTCATTCAGCTCTAAAGTGTTTGAACTAGGCCAGCGCCATTCTGTCTCTCTAATAATGTTACTAACCTTCGCATCAATACTAATAGCAGCATCATACACAATTCTATTAGTAAATCGATCCAGAAGGGGACCCCCGGGGAGCCAATTATCAAACCAAAGGAAGGTATGATTACCATTACCAATTCGATGAATAATCTGAGTTTTAATAACTTTCTCCAGTACTAAGAGCATTGGGACGGGATTTTGGTCTGCCAAAAACTTTTATTTCTCAGCATATACTGGTGGATCCATTTTGGCCTTGTTAAAGAAGAGACCTACGTCCACGTTGTGTCTGAGCACTTTTACTATGTTATGAGAAGGCTAGCAACTCAAGATAAAATTTGTAATTATACTCTTGGGCCTTTAGCATGTGCTTTATGCCTTAGGCAAATGGACTCTCATGATCACCTTTTCTTTCAGTGTACTTACTCCAATTTCATTTGGCAGGATTTGATGTTGAGATGTGACCTGATTTGGAATGGCACCCCTTGGGATAGCACTATTTCTTGGATGATCCAGCATTGGAAGGGGAGGACACCTCAGCATATGATACCCATAATTTGTTTGGGGGTTATAATTTATGGACTTTAGAGAGAAAGAAACATAAGGACTTTTCAGAATTCTTCTACACCTAAAGAGCATCTTTTAAAGATTTTTGTCTCGCAAATCAATGCTCAAATTAGGATCAAATGGAACACTCACAATCATCTACAAGCCTTGCTGAGTAATTGGGATTGATTTTTGCATCTTTTTCTTTGTTTTGTTTTATTTCCTTGATTTGGTTTTCTTTGTCCCATTTTTCGCCTTTTGAGGCATTTTAGTGGTTTGATTGGCCACTAGTCCTTATGCTTTGTGCTTTATTGTATATCCTGGGGTTTGTCCCTTGTACTTGTGTACATCCCCTTTATTGGAATCTATTTACCGTTTTCCGAAAAAAAAAAAAAAACTTTTACTATGTTATGAAATAGCTGGTGACCATTGGTGAACCAATAATAGACTCGAGCTACCAGAGGTCGGCCGGGCTACGCAAGACTGTTGAGTATTGCATTGTAGTAAATTTATCGTCCCATTTTTAGGAAATGAGGGGTCCCTCTTATACATGCAAGAGACCTCTCCTTACAAGGAAACTGCAATGATAAGGTAACATAATCTGATTAGGTGTGATTAACACAAATCGTGCAGGTTTCCTAATCGGATTAGGAAACAATCTTTACATTCCATTAGCACTCTAACTCGTATAGGAAACTTCTGGAAGGTTCTAGATCATGCCCTGGGATTAAGCTAAGCCGTGCCCACGACGGATTGAGCCTGGGCAACTATACTGACTGACAGGTTGGGATGCATGGAACTTCGTAAAGAGGCCAGGTGGGCCCGACCATCGCTCTAGTTATTTGAATATTTTTGTACGTATCAATAATTATTTTTCGCAGGATTTTGAAAATTTGAAACAACCTTTCAAAATGAATTCATTGCTTTTAGGAAAATGTTTTGAAAATGAAAAGGAAAAGATTTTCCATCTTTGTAAATTCACCTTTGTAAATGTCATTCTTTGAAAATTCTTTTGAAACAAGAAACCTAATTATTTGAAAATCCTAATAAACAAGAAGAGAAGGTAGGACCAAAGAATTGTACTCCTTCCTGGTCAGAGCTCCGAACAGCTGTTTGATCAGATTAGAGTTTGGGAAAAGATCAGCCGAGTCGACTAGGGTTGAGGGTAATAGCACACGAGGCTGATATGGAAGCTAGATTGGCTATGATTAAAGTTGTATTAGATCAGAGCATAGAACAGAATCGGGAACAACTTTCCACTATGATGAAAATGATTGAGCAGTTAACTAATCTGCCATCGATTCCAGTGCATCATGAGGAAGAAGAACCCTGAGCTAAGTTCACCCTCCTCTGGTAAGCATATTAAGAAGAAATCTCCTTTAAGTTCCTCGGGTAAGTATCCTCAACCCCCTCCCCCCCAAAGTTTTTTAATGTAATAAGTTTTTGGAATATTAGGGGCTTAAATCAGCCCATTAGGCAATCTGAAGTTGCTAAATTCATCTATGAGCATAATATTGATGTGCTAGGAATTACTGAAACCAAAGTAAGACAAGTTAATGAAGACTTTGTCAAGCAAAAAAGTTTTAAACACTGGAGTTTTGACACTAACAGTAGCCCCAATTCTGTTGGGAGAATTTGGATTGGTTGGAACTCAGATAATTTTTCTCTGATTATTTTAAAAACCTCTCCCCAACTTATCCATGTTAAAATTATGAAGGACTTGTCTCAAGTTTGTGAAGCTACTTTCATTTATGGCCATAATACTGGCCATGAAAGATTGAATCTTTGGTCTGATCTTAAGAACATATCCCTGGGCACTCAGTCTACTAATTTCATTGCTTTAGGTGATTTTAATGTGACTTTATGTCCTAAAGAAGTTTCTAATTGATGGGTACCATGGTGGACCGAGTATCAAAGATGATCCCTTACAAGTTCTAGATAGGCCAATCACAAGATCAAGAGCTAAGAAGATCAAGGAAGCAATGCAAGGATTGGGGCAATCAACATCGCCTAAGAAATAGGGTCAAACAAGAAGAAAAGAAATCAAATTGCTGGTCATGGACAAGTTGGCTCTCCATCATCCATATCAGTCTTGAAGCAACATAGTCCCCAAGATTCTCTAGGTAAGAGGGCTAGTGAAGAGTGCTCCTCCAAGAACATTAAATCTATTAGCCAATCTGTTCTCTCCCATGAACTTGCGAGCAAATATTTGCTTAAAGGTGATGGGTCTGTTCAACTTAGAGATGGGAAATCTCCCACAATGAATCAAGCTAAAGCTACAATGGAAAGGTTAATGTCCAAAGGTTAATGTTCAATAGTAGAAACCACTGTTGTGGAATTGCAAAATGTAACTGTTTGTTCTACCCAATTACAATTGGATGTTACTGAAACCAATAAGAGTCAAGATGTACTGCCTTGTAAAATCATTTCAGAACAAAAGTCTATGGAGGAACTAAAGGGCCCTATGGACCAAGTACTTGGGACTGAGGACTCAAGTTCAACATCCATTGCTACACCACAAATTACAACCAGCTCTGAGAGCACAAATTCAGTTCAGGAAATTGACCCGGGTCAGAAATCTTCTAACTCATTCTTGTCTCCCACAGGTATGAAAACTTCTAATCACAATAGGGGGAATAAAAACAGTAACTCCTCTGGAAGGAGGAAAAAACCCCCATAAACATTTTTAAAAGGCTGGTGCCCTTAACATTCACTTTATTATTAATGATTGTGTGTTGCTGGAACATTAGGGGTCTCAACCAACCCTTTAGGCAAAATGAGGTTGCAAAATTTATCTATCTTAATAATATTGATGTGATTGGAATTGTTGAGACCAAAGTTAGACAATCCAATGAGGACTTGATTAAAAGGAAAATTTTTAAAGACTGGAACCTTGTCACCAATAGTTCCCCGGCCTCTGTTGGCAGAATCTGGGTTGCTTGGAATCCTAATAAAGTTCATGTCTCTTTTTTGGCAACCACTTCCCAACTTATTCACACTATCATTGAAAGTGATGATAAAACTATATCCTTTGAGGCTTCTTTTGTTTATGGCTCTAATTTTGGGATTGAAAGAAAGGACCTCTCGGCTTCCCTAAAATCAATTACAGTTGGTCTTAATTCTTCCAATCACATCATTTTGGGAGACTTTAATGTTGTTTAACAAACTTCTGAAATTTCTAGTCCTGAAGTTTGTTTAAATTCTGAGATCTTTGATTTCATCAAGCTGGTGGATCATTTTAATCTGGTGCAACAGGAGATTCGGTCGACCTGACTTTTCGCAAAGGAAATTAGATAGAGCCTTAGTTAATCAAGCTTGGCTAGATGATGGGAATCAAGGAAGCACTTAATGGGCTGAATTGGGCTGATTATAAATGGAGAATCCAAGAAGATCAAGGTGGCATTTTTTTTGGGTTGATCTTATTAATTGGGCATAAATTTGAAGAAGATAGGGCTGATTATATTTCCTAATCATATTTATGCATGTGGAAGAATAATGGGCTGAATATAACTTCCAAGATATGGCTATTTATGTTTTATAGTTGGTAGTTGGGAGTTTGTTCATGTTTCTATGTGTTTTTAATGAGTTAAACTATTTTTTTGTATAAGTCTATGTTAAAAAACGTGATAGCTTTATTTCCTATGGTTGGGAGGATGTTCCAACTACTTGCATTTATTTCCTATGGTTGGAGGGTTGTTCCAACAACTTGCATTTATCCCTATGGTTGGAGGGTTGTTCCAACAACTTGCATTTATCCCTATGGTTGGAGGGTTGTTCCAATCCTATATATACTCTTTTGTATGGGCAGATTTATATAATGGATTAAACACAATTCTGAAGTTGAGCTTTGCTCCTCCCCCTTGTTCTTCACAGAACACAATTTTTGACTTATCAATCAGCCTTTCGCATCTGATTGTGGCGTCTTCACACACCATGACTTATCAATCAGCCTTCCGCATCTGATTGTGGCATCTTCACTAATCTTTGGAATACCCGTGGTTTGCGTCTCTTTATAGGCGTTGGGTCACGGGTTCACTATCACAACAATCTGATTTTAGCTTTTCTGGGTAAACATGTCAATTTTGTTGTTGGGTCTCAATACAAGTTATTGAGGTTCGCATCATTTGGTATCAAAGCTCAGGCTCTAAAATCAGATTATCTATCCATTTTGTTTTTGTGTCTTTGTTTGTGTCATCGTGTTCTTAAAAAAAATGAGAAAGCTGTGCCTGAAGCCTCAGTTTTAGTACCTAATAATTGCAAGAGAGAGCAACGTCCAGAAACTATAGGGTCAAAAGGCCAATCTACTACAAATATGGCCTCCAACCAATCAGGGATGGACAACAATGACCAAGGATCTTTTCAAACGAACGAAGAGGAGCCCCAAGAAGAATTAACTGTTGCTGACAAGAGCCTTCAACTAAGGAAAGGTAGCACATCAGAGTGTTCCCCTAAATCTCATCCACAAGGGTCAGGTATGGTTAAGAATTCTCAAATTAAACAAACTGGCTCTTCAGGTAAGAAGAGACAAACTCAACAACGTACCTAATGATTATTAGCAATTGGAATATAAGGGGTCTCAACCTCCCCTCTAAACAACTTGAGGTTGCTAAATTAATATATCAGAATAATATAGATGTTTTAGGTATTGTTGAAACCAAGGTCAGACAGGGTAATGAGGACTTAATTAAAAAGAAAGTTTTTAAAGATTGGAATTTTGTCTCTAATAGCTCCCAAAACTCTGTGGGCAGAATCTGGGTTGGTTGGAACCCAGACAAAATTAATCTCTCTGTTCTTAAGTGTTCCTCTCAGTTTATTCATGTGAACATTGAAAATGATGACCAAATAATTTGTTTTGAGGCATCATTCATTTATGGCTTTAATACTGGGCAGGAAAGAAAGGAACTCTGGTCTGAGTTAGGCTCCATTTATAATGGAACCTCTAATATCAACCGGGTTCTTCTTGGAGATTTTAATGTGGTCTTGAACACTAATGAAGTTTCTGACCCTAATTTTTGCCTTAACTCTGATAATTATGATTTTATCCATTTTGTTAATTCTCATTGTTTAACTGACCTAAGATACATGGGAGAATTTTTCACCTGGAGTAACAGAAGATATGGTAGACCTGACTACACTCAAAGGAAGTTGGATAGAGCTCTAGTTAATCAAACTTGGCTGGATAAGTTCACCGACTCTTATGTCCATTTCCAAGAACAAGGTACCTCTGACCACTCCCCTCTTGTTCTCTATGTAGATAAAATGGTTAGGAGGAAAGGGAAAAGTTTCAAATTTTTTAATTTTTGGACACAACTCGATAATTACTCCGAAATAGTATCTAATGCTTGGAGGTCCAATGTTAATGGAACTATTCAATATCAAACCTGCCATAAGCTAAGGATTTTAAAACATGAATTGAAAACCCTTAGCAAAAGCTTTGATGGTAAGGAAAAAGTGTTAGCTGATAAAGCTAGGGAAGCTCTAAAACAAGTTCACTCTGATCTTTTGAAAGATCCCTATTGTCCTTCCCTAATTACAAAACAAAAGCATTGCATGTCTGAGTATTTGAAATCAATCTGGATTGAGGAAAAAACCCTAAAGCAAAAATCCAGAGTTCAATGGTTAGAAGCTGGCGACAAAAACACTAGCTATTTTTTTCACCACATTAAAAGTAGGAGGAATAGGAAAAGGATTTTTAAACTGGAAAAACCTGATGGTACTTTTACTTGCAATATTGAAGAAGCTAAATCTGAAGCTTTAAGACATTTCTCTGCTTTACTTGGTACTAGAGCCACTAACCAATACCCTGGGATTAATGCCTTGAGGAGAATCATATTTAAAAAAGTCCCCGACTCTTTTTTGGAGGCATTGGATAGACTTCCGACTAGCTCAGAAATAAAAGATACGATGTTTAATATGCCTGATAATAAAGCTCCGGGGCCTGATGGTTTTAATACTCATTTCTTCAAAAAGTCTTGGTCTACAGTAGGGCAAACTGTCATCGGAGCCATTCAAGAATTTTTTCTGACTGGAGAAATACTTAGAGAGTCTAATGCTACTATTATAGCATTGATTCCTAAAGTTCCTAATCCTTCTAAGATGGGAGATTTTAGACCAATCTCTTGCTGTAATACTATTTATAAATGTATTTCTAAAATTATTGCTAATAGGCTCCAAACGGTCCTCCCGTCCATCGTTGACCAAGCCCAATCTGCGTTTGTTAAAGGAAGAAAAATTAGTGATAACATATTACTTGCCCAAGATCTTCTAAGAGATTATCACAAGGAATTAGGTAAACCTAGAGTTGCTGCAAAAGTTGATCTTATGAAGGCCTATGATAGTGTGAGTTGGGAGTTTTTACTTGATTTACTTGATACATTTGGGTTCCCTCCTAGACTGATAAAATGGATCAAAGCCTATTTTACTACTCCAAGATTCTCCATTAATTTTAATGGTGAATCCGTGGGATATTTTGAAGGTGCCAAAGGTCTTAGACAAGGTGATCCTATATCCCCTTATTTGTTTGTTCTTGTTATGGAGGCTTTAAGCCAATTACTTCACTATAATAGTCAGCATGAGCCCTTCACATTTCATTGGAAGTGTGACGTTTTAAAAATAAATCACCTTTGTTTTGCGGATGATTTAATTATTTTGTTTAATGGTGATATTGAATCTGCAAAGATGGTTCGTAAAACTTTAAATCAATTCTATGACTTCTCAGGGCTTCAAGCCAATAATTCTAAAAGTTGTGTGTTTTTCTCTGGTATTAGTGATAATTTAGCTAATGAGTTGCTTATGGAACTCCAATTTACAAAGGGGTCGCTTCCTATGAGGTATCTAGGTGTTCCATTAATTACTACTAAATTGAAGAAAAGCCATTGTGAAGAGTTGGTGAATAAAATTTGCTCTAGAATTAATTCTTGGAAGTCTAAGTTTTTGTCTTTTGCAGGTAGGGCTCAACTAATCCAATCTGTCTTATCGGGGATCCAACAGTATTGGTCTGGAATGTTTATACTGCCTAAAAGTGTTCTTAAACAGGTTGATCAAGCTATTATGAGATTCTTTTGGACTGGCACCACTGAAAAGGGGAGGGGAGCAAAAATTGCTTGGGTCAATGTTTGTAAGCCTAAGAAGGAGGGTGGTCTGGGGTTCAAAGACATCTATCTTACTAATACTATATTGAATTTAAAGCATATAGGGAGTCTCCTGGATCCTAAAAATAATTCCTTGTGGAAGAACTGGGTGCATAAATACATGATAAAATCAAATAGTTTTTGGGAAATTAAGGCTCCAGGTCAGTGTTCCTGGTATTAGAGAAAACTGTTGAAACTTAGGGAGGTTGTCCGACCTTTACTTTTGCACAAAATTGGTAATGGTCAACAAACTTCTCTTTGGTTCGATAATTGGCTCCCGTGTGGTCCTCTTTTTGTAAAATACACAAACAGGATTGCTTATGATACTGCTATTGACGCTAAAGCAAAAGTGGCAACAATCATAAGTAATAATGATTGGAACTGGCCTTCTTCAAATTCTATAGGATTAAATGAGGTTAGAATCCTCTTATCTAATTTGCATAAACCTACAGGTTTGAGTGATAGTATCTTTTGGACGGTATCATCCAAGGGGAACTATAATTTTGCTCAAATTTGGGAGCATTTTCGAGAAGTTTCCCCTGTCGTCCCTTGGCATAAATTGGTTTGGTTCAATGGGTGTACTCCTAGACAGAACTTCATATTATGGTTTGCTGTTCTTAATAGGCTAGCAATGCATGATAGAATCTATTCTTTCACTCCTGGACCATTGGCTTGTGTGCTTTGTTATAGCCAAATGGAATCTCATAATCACTTATTTTTTTAATGTAGTTATGCTACTTTTGTTTGGCAGGATTTGATGCAAAGATGTGACGTAAGATGGAATAGGACTGACTGGAACTCTACTGTACAGTGGATGACTCAGAATTGGACAGGCAATAAATTTCAACATGCCGTCCCTAAAACTTGCTTAGGAGTTGCAGTCTATGGTCTATGGAGAGAAAGGAACAACAGGGCTTTTCAGGGCTCTTTCATCCCAAAGGAGCAGGTGCTTCAAAACTTGATTTCCCAAATCAACATTCAGATAAGAACTAAATGGAATCATCATCCCCAACTTGCAGATTACTTACGTAATTGGAGTTAAGGACATACCCCTTAAGTGTACCCTGTCGTGCTCAATTGTGTTTGTGCGTATGCATTTGACTGTTTTGCTCTATTAGGGTTTTGTAAGTGGCTTTAACACAAGTCTTTTTCCTTTGCCCTACTTGGTTACTAGGGTTTTGCCCTTATTTTGGCTCATGGTGCCAGTTTTGAGATGTTTATTGTTTTCCTTCTTCTAGTCCTCCTTCTGTGCCTTTTTGTCTATCCTGGGGTATGCCCCTTGTACATTTGTACTTAATTTTTTGGAATCTATTTACCAATTTCCGAAAAAAAAAAAAAAAAGTGTTCTTAAAAAAAATTATTCTCCATTTATTCTTCTTGGATTCTCCATTTATAATCAGCCCAATTCAGCCCATTAAGTGCTTCCTTGATTCTCATCATTAGATAATTTCCCTGATTCCTATACTCACTTTTATAAACCAGGTACTTTTGATCACTCCCCATTTATTACTTATGTGGATAAAATTGCTAGGAGAAAAGGTAGACCCTTTAAATTTTTTAATTTTTGGACCCAACTGGATCAATATCCTGAAACTATCTCCCAAGCTTGGGGCAATAGAGTGAGTGGCTCTGCCCAATTCCAAGTCTGTCATAAACTTAGATTTGACCAAGTCTCTTTGTGGTCGAGTGGTAAGCTTCTTGGGTGTACTACCCAAGAGGTTTAGTGTTCGAGTCATGGGGGGCGTGGCCACTGGAGTATTCACCCGGCGCCTCCAGGCCTCAGGGGATTAGTCGAGGTGCGCGCAAGCTGGCCCGGACACCCCCGATTACCCAAAAAAAACTTAGATTTGTTAAACATGATTTAAAGTAGTTTAGTAGGCTTATTACTGGAAAAGAAAAACTTAATGCTGACAAAGCTAGGGAAGATCTAGAGAATGTCCATTCTGAGCTTCTCCAACATCCTCATGACATTAATCTAATTTCAAAACAAAAGATATGCATGAAAAACTACCTAGATTCTACTTGGATTGAGGAAGAAACACTCAAGCAAAAGTCAAGATTACAGTGGCCGGAATGCGGAGATAAAAATTCCAGATATTTCTTTCAATCTATCAAAGGTAGGAGAAACATAAAAAGAATATTCAAGTTGGAAAAACCTGATGGACAATTTACTTGTAATGTTGAGAAAGCAAAGGTTGAAGCTCTTAGATATTTTCAAGATCTTCTAGGCTCTCCTGCTAGAAACAACTACCCAGGGATGGATTTTCTTCGGACTTTTATTCACAAAAAAGTTCTTGAAATTGTTTTGCTTAATCTTGATAGGATCCCCACTCCATTAGAGATTAAAGAGATTTTCTTCTCATTGCATGATAATAAAGCTCCGGGGCCTGATGGGTTTAATGCCCACTTTTTTAAAAACTCCTGGGCTACTGTTGGCCCTGAAATCACTGCTGCTATTACTGAATTTTTTACAACTGGTGAATTGCTCAAGGAATCCAATGCCACTACCATAGCTTTGATCCCTAAAGTCCCTAACCCATAGAAAATGGGGGACTTTAGGCCTATCTCTTGTTGTAATACTGTCTATAAGTGTATTTCTAAGCTTTTAGCTAACAGACTTCAGAAGGTTCTCCCCTCTCTCATTGATCGAGCTCAATCTGCTTTCGTTAAAGGGAGAAGGATTTGTGATAATGTTTTGCTTGCTCAGGACCTTTTAAGAGACTATCATAAAAGTAGTGGTAAACCTAGGGCTGCAGCTAAAGTTGACCTCATGAAAGCCTATGACAATGTTAATTGGACCTTCCTTTTTGATCTTCTTGATATTATAGGGTTTTCCCCTAGGATGAGGATATGGATCCAAGCTTGTGTATCTTCTCCAAGGTATTCCATTAATTTCAATGGAGAATCTGTTGGGTATTTTGAAGGAGCTAAAGGGCTTAGACAGGGTGATCCTCTTTCTCCCTACTTGTTTGTCATTGTTATGGATGCTTTTAGCCAATTACTTCAGTCTAATATTCATAGTGGCCCTTTCTCTTTCCATTGGAAATGTGATAAAATGAAAATTTCACATCTCTGTTTTGCGGATGACCTTATAATTCTTTTTAATGGAGATGTAAGTTTGGCTAAACTTGTTAGAGAAACATTGAATCAATTTTATGAGTTGTCTGGCCTTCAAGCTTTTTTTTTTTTTTTTTTTTTTTTCTGAAAATGGTAAATAGATTCCAAAAAAGGATGTACAAAAGTACAAGGGGCATACCCCAGGATATACAGATAGAAGCAAGGCTCTGAAAAGGAACATATAGCAAAGAAAGCTACCAACCAAGGGAGATTAACCCCAAAACAGCCAAAAACAAATCAATACAAAGCAATTGCCATCAACAAAAGAATGACATTAAAGCCAATTACAAAGAATGGAATTAAGATTACTACGGTGCTTCCAGTTAACCCTTATGAGGTCATGGATTTGAGATATTAAGCTCTTGAGGATAATCTCTTTGGGACAAAAAATGTGTTTGAAGGATCCATTGTTCCGCTCTTTCCATAATCCATAAACAGTAACTCCCAAGCAATGTTTGGGGATTTGATGAAGTGTCGTCTTTCCTTTGAGGTGTTGAGCCATCCAAATCAAAGTGTCATTCCAACCTTAACCATTCCAAGTCAAGCCACACCTATGCATAATATCCTGCCAAATACCACAAGAGTAAGAGCAAGAAAAAAACAAGTGATTATGTGCTTCCATCTGAGAGTGGCAGAAAACACAAGCCAGGGGGCCACGGGTGAAAGAAGAAATCCTATCATGGGTAGACAATCTGTTATGAGCTGCTAACCAAAGAATTATACTCGACCTAGGAGTACCTCCTTTAAACCACACACTGTCATACCAAGGAACCTTGGGGTGATGGTACCTTAAATGATCCCAAATAAGGGAAAATTTAAATTTACCAGATGGAGTGACCTACCAACTAACTTTGTCCTGAAGAAAAGAGGGTTTATAGAGGTTGGTGAACATAGTTCTAACTTCATCCAGATCAATGGAGTGAGAGCTAGGCCAATCCCATTCCAAACCCCTAATAATGGTACTAACTTTAGCATTAATGTTAATGGCCGCATCATAAACAATCCTGACTGTATATTTATCCAACAAAGGCCCAACAGGGAGCCAATTATCAAACCAGAGAGAAGTGTTCTCACCATTCCCAATTCAAGCTAATAACTCTAAAAGCTGTCTTTTCTTCTCTGGGATTGATGATAGTCTGGCTCTCAAGTTACTCAGTGAACTCCAATTTACTAAGGGAACTCTTCCCTTAAAATACTTGGGTGTCCCCTTAATTACTACTAAATTGAGAAAACACCATTGTGAAGAACTTGTCACCAAAATTTGTTCTAGAATTAACTCCTGGAAATCCAAATACCTATCCTTTTTTTTTTTGGTAATCGGGGGTGTCCGGGCCAGGTTGCGCGCACCTCGACTAATCCCCCGAGGCCTGGAGGCGCCGGGTGAATACTCCAGTGGCATTCAACTTTATTGGTCTGGGATGTTTATTCTTCCTAAAGGTGTTCTTAAGCAGGTGGAACAAGCTTTGAGGAGGTTTCTTTGGAGTGGTTCTACTGAGAAAGCTCATGGATCCAAAGGGGCTTGGGCAGGTGTCTGCAGACCTAAACAAGAGGGAGGCCTCGGGTTTAAGGATATTTTCATTACTAATACTGTGCTTAATCTTAAACATATAGGGAACCTTCTTGATCCAACTAATAATTCTCTTTGGAAAGATTGGATTTATATGCACATGATCAAAACCAAAAGCTTTTGGGAGGTGAAAGCCCCCGGACAATGCTCTTGGTATTGGAGAAAACTTTTGAAGCTTAGATATATTGCTAGACCTTTAATTAGGCATAAACAATTTCTGGTCATCATAATGTAAATGAAAGTATTCCTGAGGGCCAAATTGCTAAGGAGATGTGGGAGCACACTGCTGAGGGTGATCAACAGCTAAGCAACATACAGTCTACTCCTTGTGCTACTCCAGAAAGTAAGATACAGAATAATGAGTTTGGAGCAAGTTCCCAGCATACTGATTCTCCTTCCCCAACTTCAAAAATAACTCCAAAGGCTCCACCAAATCGTGGTAAGCAAAAGAGTAAGAGGAACTCCCATTCTAGTTCTTCAGGTAAGAAAAAATCCCATCGTCGTTCTTAATGATTATTTGTTGTTGGAATATTCGAGGTCTCAATATGGCCTCTAAGCAATCTGAGATTACTAAGTTCATCCATGAAAACAACATTGATGTTTTAAGTATTGTTGAAACAAAAGTTAATCTAACAAATGAGGATACAATTAGGAGAAAATTTTTTAAACATTGGGAATTTTTCTCTAATAGTAGTCCTACTTCTTCTGGTAGAATTTGGATAGGCTGGAATAACGACAAAATTAATCTTAAAGTTCTTAAAAGCACTTCTCAAATCATTCATGTTAGTATTGAAAACGATGAGAAAACCTCTTACCTGGAAGCATAATTTTTTATGGTTTTAATACTGGCCAAGCAAGGGGTGAACTTTGGGCAGATCTTAAAGCTATTAATGCCAAATGTGATTCCATTAATTATATTGCTTTAGGTGATTTCAATGTTACCTTATCCCCGAAGGAAATCTCTAATCCTTATCATGGATGGAATAATGATATGTTAGATTTTTAAAAAGCTACTGATGAGTGTTGCTTAGTGGATCTTAGATATGTAGGGGAATTGTTTACATGGTGCAATAGAAGATACGGAAGGCCAGATTTTACTCAAAGAAAGCTTGATAGAGCTATGGTCAACCAGACTTGGCTTGATAATTTCTCTGACTCTTTTGCTCATTTCCAGGCCCCAAGTACCTCTGATCATTCTCCTATTATTGTTCATATTGATAAAAATCAAAGAAGGAAGGGTAGGGCATTTAAGTTTTATAACTACTGGACTAAAATGAGTACCTTTTCTGATATTGTTACGAATGCTTGGGATTATAGAATTGATGGGACTGCCCAATATCAAGTCTGTCATAAACTTAGACACCTTAAACAAGAACTGAAAAAATTGGGAAAGAAATCTATAGGCCAAGAAAAGGTTAATGCTGATAAAGCTAGAGAAGCTCTAAAATCTATTCAATCTGCTGTTCTTGTTGACCCAAATGATACTTCCCTAATTGAGGAGCAAAATCTCAGTTTAAAAAATTTTCATGAAGCTATTTGGATTGAAGAAGAAACTCTTAAGCAGAAATCTCGATTACAATGGTTAGACGTGGGTGATAAAAACTCGAGATACTTTCATCTTTCCATTAAAGAAAGAAGAAATTTTAAAAGAATTATTGTTATTGAAAAACCAGATTGTAGTTTCACTACCAACTGTGATGAGGCTAAAGGAGAAGCTATCAGATATTTCACCTCTTTACTTGGAACTCCATCTAATCACAATTACCCTGGAAAAGATGCTTTAAGGTCCTTTGTCCACAAAAGAATTCCTCCTGAGTTAATGGCAGATCTGGATAGGATTCCTTCTAATGATGAGATTAAAAAGGCATTTTTTTAACTTACATAGTAATAAGGCACCGGGTCCTGATGGTTATAATGCATTCTTCTTTAAAGATTCTTGGGCCATTGTGGGCACTTCTATAATAGATGCTGTAAAAGAATTTTTCCTGAATGGGGAGCTGTTGCATGAATCAAATACTACCCTTATTGCTCTGATCCCTAAGGTCCCTAATCCATCCAAAATGGGTGACTTTAGACCTATCTCCTGCTGCAATACCGTTTATAAGTGTATATCTAAGATTATTTGCAAGTAGACTTCAAATGATCCTCCCTAATTTTATAGATCATGCTCAGTCTGCTTTTATTAAAGGTAGGAAGATTAGTGATAATGTTCTTCTTGCCCAAGAACTTATGAGAGATTATCATAAACAAAAGGGTAAGCCTAGAGTATCAGCTAAGGTGGATATTATGAAGGCTTATGATAGTGTTAGTTGGGATTTTCTCATTGATTTACTTGAAGTGCTTGAGTTCCCTCCTAACCTAAAGAAATGGATTCTAGCCTGTGTCACTACTCCTAGATATTCTATTAACTTTAATGGCGAATCTGTGGGATACTTTGATGGTGCTAAAGGCTTAAGACAAGGTGATCCTATTTCTCCCTACTTATTTGTTATCATTATGGACACCCTGAGCCAACTTTTACAGCATAATATTCTTAGTGAGCCTTTTACTTACCATTGGAAATGTGATAAATTGAAAATCTCACACCTCTGCTTTGCTGATGATCTGCTGATTCTCTTCAATGGGGATGTAGACTCTGCCAAACTGGTCAGTCTAACTCTAAACCAATTCTTTTACTTTACTGGTTTACAAGCTAACAATGCTAAAAGCTGTCTTTTTTTCTCAAATGTTGAGGGTGATATGATTGATGATATAGTTAATATTCTTCACTTTGAGAAAGGTATTCTCCCCATTAGATATCTTGGAGTCCTTCTAATTTCTTCAAAACTAAAGAAACAAGATTGTGAGGGTTTGGTCAATAAAATATGTGATAGAGTTAACTCTTGGAAATCTAAATTTTTATCTTATGCAGTGATGAGAATCAAGGAAGCACTTAATGGGCTGAATTGGGCTGATTATAAATGGAGAATCCAAGAAGATCAAGGTGGCATTTTTTTGGGTTGATCTTATTAATTGGGCATAAATTTGAAGAAGATAGGGCTGATTATATTTCCTAATCATATTTATGCATGTGGAAGAATAATGGGCTGAATATAACTTCCAAGATATGGCTATTTATGTTTTATAGTTGGTAGTTGGGAGTTTGTTCATGTTTCTATGAGTTAAACTACTTTTTTGTATAAGTCTATGTTAAAAAACGTGGTAGCTTTATTTCCTATGGTTGGGAGGATGTTCCAACTACTTGCATTTATTTCCTATGGTTGGAGGGTTGTTCCAACAACTTGCATTTATCCCTATGGTTGGAGGGTTGTTCCAATCCTATATATACTCTTTTGTATGGGCAGATTTATATAATGGATTAAACACAATTCTGAAGTTGAGCTTTGCTCCTCCCCCTTGTTCTTCACAGAACACAATTTTTGACTTATCAATCAGCCTTTCGCATCTGATTGTGGCGTCTTCACACACCATGACTTATCAATCAGCCTTCCGCATCTGATTGTGGCGTCTTCACTAATCTTTGGAATACCCGTGGTTTGCGTCTCTTTATAGGCGTTGGGTCACGGGTTCACTATCACAACAATCTGATTTTAGCTTTTCTGGGTAAACATGTCAATTTTGTTGTTGGGTCTCAATACAAGTTATTGAGGTTCGCATCATTTGGTATCAGAGCTCAGGCTCTAAAATCAGATTATCTATCCATTTTGTTTTTGTGTCTTTGTTTGTGTCATCGTGTTCTTAAAAAAATTTATTCTCAAAAAAAAAAAAAAATCTGATCTTTTTTTTTTTATGTTCTGTGTCATCGTGTTCTAAAAAAATATATATATTCTGATCGTTGTGTTCTTCATATCTTGTTCTTGTTCGTGTTCTTATTCTTGTTGTATTGTGTCGTGCACAAAGAGTTACCAAAAAAAAAAGTATGATTTTTTTTTCTTGTGTTGAGTCGTGCACTTCAAAAAAATAAAAAAAAATTATCATGCATTTCCTTTTCATGGATTCGAGGACGAATCCTTTGAAGAGAGGGAGAATGATGAGAATCAAGGAAGCACTTAATGGGCTGAATTGGGCTGATTATAAATGGAGAATCCAAGAAGATCAAGGTGGCATTTTTTTGGATTGATCTTATTAATTGGGCATAAATTTGAAGAAGATAGGGCTGATTGTATTTCCTAATCATATTTATGCATGTGGAAGAATAATGGGCTGAATATAACTTCCAAGATATGGCTATTTATGTTTTATAGTTGGTAGTTGGGAGTTTGTTCATGTTTCTATGTGTTTTTAATGAGTTAAACTACTTTTTTTGTATAAGTCTATGTTAAAAAACGTGGTAGCTTTATTTCCTATGGTTGGGAGGATGTTCCAACTACTTGCATTTATTTCCTATGGTTGGAGGGTTGTTCCAACAACTTGCATTTATCCCTATGGTTGGAGGGTTGTTCCAATCCTATATAGACTCCTTTGTATGGGCAGATTTATATAATGGATTAAACACAATTTTGAAGTTGAGCTTTGCTCCTCCCCCTTGTTCTTCACAGAACACAATTTTTGACTTATCAATCAGCCTTTCGCATCTGATTGTGGCGTCTTCACACACCATGACTTATCAATCAGCCTTCCGCATCTGATTGTGGCGGTCTTCACTAATCTTTGGAATACCCGTGGTTTGCGTCTCTTTATAGGCGTTGGGTCACGGGTTCACTATCACAACAATCTGATTTTAGCTTTTCTGGGAAAACATGTCAATTTTGTTGTTGGGTCTCAATACAAGTTATTGAGGTTCGCATCATTTGGTATCAGAGCTCAGGCTCTAAAATCAGATTATCTATCCATTTTGTTTTTGTGTCTTTGTTTGTGTCATCGTGTTCTTAAAAAAATTTATTCTCAAAAAAAAAAAAATCTGATCTTTTTTTTTTATGTTCTGTGTCATCGTGTTCTTAAAAAAAAAATATATTCTGATCGTTGTGTTCTTCATATCTTGTTCTTGTTCGTGTTCTTATTCTTGTTGTATTGTGTCGTGCACAAAGAGTTACCAAAAAAAAAAGTATGATTTTTTTTTCTTGTGTTGAGTCGTGCAGTTCAAAAAAATAAAAAAAAATTATCATGCATTTCCTTTTCATGGATTCGAGGACGAATCCTTTGAAGAGAGGGAGAATGATGAGAATCAAGGAAGCACTTAATGGGCTGAATTGGGCTGATTATAAATGGAGAATCCAAGAAGATCAAGGTGGCATTTTTTTGGATTGATCTTATTAATTGGGCATAAATTTGAAGAAGATAGGGCTGATTATATTTCCTAATCATATTTATGCATGTGGAAGAATAATGGGCTGAATATAACTTCCAAGATATGGCTATTTATGTTTTATAGTTGGTAGTTGGGAGTTTGTTCATGTTTCTATGTGTTTTTAATGAGTTAAACTACTTTTTTTGTATAAGTCTATGTTAAAAAACGTGGTAGCTTTATTTCCTATGGTTGGGAGGATGTTCCAACTACTTGCATTTATTTCCTATGGTTGGAGGGTTGTTCCAACAACTTGCATTTATCCCTATGGTTGGAGGGTTGTTCCAATCCTATATATACTCCTTTGTATGGGCAGATTTATATAATGGATTAAACACAATTCTGAAGTTGAGCTTTGCTCCTCCCCCTTGTTCTTCACAGAACACAATTTTTGACTTATCAATCAGCCTTTCGCATCTGATTGTGGCGTCTTCACACACCATGACTTATCAATCAGCCTTCCGCATCTGATTGTGGCGGTCTTCACTAATCTTTGGAATACCCGTGGTTTGCGTCTCTTTATAGGCGTTGGGTCACGGGTTCACTATCACAACAATCTGATTTTAGCTTTTCTGGGTAAACATGTCAATTTTGTTGTTGGGTCTCAATACAAGTTATTGAGGTTCGCATCATTTGGTATCAGAGCTCAGGCTCTAAAATCAGATTATCTATCCATTTTGTTTTTGTGTCTTTGTTTGTGTCATCGTGTTCTTAAAAAAATTTATTCTCAAAAAAAAAAAAAATCTGATCTTTTTTTTTTATGTTCTGTGTCATCGTGTTCTTAAAAAAAAAATATATTCTGATCGTTGTGTTCTTCATATCTTGTTCTTGTTCGTGTTCTTATTCTTGTTGTATTGTGTCGTGCACAAAGAGTTACCAAAAAAAAAAGTATGATTTTTTTTTCTTGTGTTGAGTCGTGCACTTCAAAAAAATAAAAACAAAAATTATCATGCATTTCCTTTTCATGGATTCGAGGACGAATACTTTGAAGAGAGGGAGAATGATGAGAATCAAGGAAGCACTTAATGGGCTGAATTGGGCTGATTATAAATGGAGAATCCAAGAAGATCAAGGTGGCATTTTTTTGGGTTGATCTTATTAATTGGGCATAAATTTGAAGAAGATAGGGCTGATTATATTTCCTAATCATATTTATGCATGTGGAAGAATAATGGGCTGAATATAACTTCCAAGATATGGCTATTTATGTTTTATAGTTGGTAGTTGGGAGTTTGTTCATGTTTCTATGTGTTTTTAATGAGTTAAACTACTTTTTTTGTATAAGTCTATGTTAAAAAACGTGGTAGCTTTATTTCCTATGGTTGGGAGGATGTTCCAACTACTTGCATTTATTTCCTATGGTTGGAGGGTTGTTCCAACAACTTGCATTTATCCCTATGGTTGGAGGGTTGTTCCAATCCTATATATACTCCTTTGTATGGGCAGATTTATATAATGGATTAAACACAATTCTGAAGTTGAGCTTTGCTCCTCCCCCTTGTTCTTCACAGAACACAATTTTTGACTTATCAATCAGCCTTTCGCATCTGATTGTGGCGTCTTCACACACCATGACTTATCAATCAGCCTTCCGCATCTGATTGTGGCGGTCTTCACTAATCTTTGGAATACCCGTGGTTTGCGTCTCTTTATAGGCGTTGGGTCACGGGTTCACTATCACAACAATCTGATTTTAGCTTTTCTGGGTAAACATGTCAATTTTGTTGTTGGGTCTCAATACAAGTTATTGAGGTTCGCATCATTTGGTATCAGAGCTCAGGCTCTAAAATCAGATTATCTATCCATTTTGTTTTTGTGTCTTTGTTTGTGTCATCGTGTTCTTAAAAAAATTTATTCTCAAAAAAAAAAAAAATCTGATCTTTTTTTTTTATGTTCTGTGTCATCGTGTTCTTAAAAAAAAAATATATTCTGATCGTTGTGTTCTTCATATCTTGTTCTTGTTCGTGTTCTTATTCTTGTTGTATTGTGTCGTGCACAAAGAGTTACCAAAAAAAAAAGTATGATTTTTTTTTCTTGTGTTGAGTCGTGCACTTCAAAAAAATAAAAACAAAAATTATCATGCATTTCCTTTTCATGGATTCGAGGACGAATACTTTGAAGAGAGGGAGAATGATGAGAATCAAGGAAGCACTTAATGGGCTGAATTGGGCTGATTATAAATGGAGAATCCAAGAAGATCAAGGTGGCATTTTTTTGGGTTGATCTTATTAATTGGGCATAAATTTGAAGAAGATAGGGCTGATTATATTTCCTAATCATATTTATGCATGTGGAAGAATAATGGGCTGAATATAACTTCCAAGATATGGCTATTTATGTTTTATAGTTGGTAGTTGGGAGTTTGTTCATGTTTCTATGTGTTTTTAATGAGTTAAACTACTTTTTTTGTATAAGTCTATGTTAAAAAACGTGGTAGCTTTATTTCCTATGGTTGGGAGGATGTTCCAACTACTTGCATTTATTTCCTATGGTTGGAGGGTTGTTCCAACAACTTGCATTTATCCCTATGGTTGGAGGGTTGTTCCAATCCTATATATACTCCTTTGTATGGGCAGATTTATATAATGGATTAAACACAATTCTGAAGTTGAGCTTTGCTCCTCCCCCTTGTTCTTCACAGAACACAATTTTTGACTTATCAATCAGCCTTTCGCATCTGATTGTGGCGTCTTCACACACCATGACTTATCAATCAGCCTTCCGCATCTGATTGTGGCGGTCTTCACTAATCTTTGGAATACCCGTGGTTTGCGTCTCTTTATAGGCGTTGGGTCACGGGTTCACTATCACAACAATCTGATTTTAGCTTTTCTGGGTAAACATGTCAATTTTGTTGTTGGGTCTCAATACAAGTTATTGAGGTTCGCATCATTTGGTATCAGAGCTCAGGCTCTAAAATCAGATTATCTATCCATTTTGTTTTTGTGTCTTTGTTTGTGTCATCGTGTTCTTAAAAAAATTTATTCTCAAAAAAAAAAAAAAATCTGATCTTTTTTTTTTATGTTCTGTGTCATCGTGTTCTTAAAAAAAAAATATATTCTGATCGTTGTGTTCTTCATATCTTGTTCTTGTTCGTGTTCTTATTCTTGTTGTATTGTGTCGTGCACAAAGAGTTACCAAAAAAAAAAGTATGATTTTTTTTTCTTGTGTTGAGTCGTGCACTTCAAAAAAATAAAAACAAAAATTATCATGCATTTCCTTTTCATGGATTCGAGGACGAATCCTTTGAAGAGAGGGAGAATGATGAGAATCAAGGAAGCACTTAATGGGCTGAATTGGGCTGATTATAAATGGAGAATCCAAGAAGATCAAGGTGGCATTTTTTTGGGTTGATCTTATTAATTGGGCATAAATTTGAAGAAGATAGGGCTGATTATATTTCCTAATCATATTTATGCATGTGGAAGAATAATGGGCTGAATATAACTTCCAAGATATGGCTATTTATGTTTTATAGTTGGTAGTTGGGAGTTTGTTCATGTTTCTATGTGTTTTTAATGAGTTAAACTACTTTTTTTGTATAAGTCTATGTTAAAAAACGTGGTAGCTTTATTTCCTATGGTTGGGAGGATGTTCCAACTACTTGCATTTATTTCCTATGGTTGGAGGGTTGTTCCAACAACTTGCATTTATCCCTATGGTTGGAGGGTTGTTCCAATCCTATATATACTCCTTTGTATGGGCAGATTTATATAATGGATTAAACACAATTCTGAAGTTGAGCTTTGCTCCTCCCCCTTGTTCTTCACAGAACACAATTTTTGACTTATCAATCAGCCTTTCGCATCTGATTGTGGCGTCTTCACACACCATGACTTATCAATCAGCCTTCCGCATCTGATTGTGGCGGTCTTCACTAATCTTTGGAATACCCGTGGTTTGCGTCTCTTTATAGGCGTTGGGTCACGGGTTCACTATCACAACAATCTGATTTTAGCTTTTCTGGGTAAACATGTCAATTTTGTTGTTGGGTCTCAATACAAGTTATTGAGGTTCGCATCATTTGGTATCAGAGCTCAGGCTCTAAAATCAGATTATCTATCCATTTTGTTTTTGTGTCTTTGTTTGTGTCATCGTGTTCTTAAAAAAATTTATTCTCAAAAAAAAAAAAAAATCTGATCTTTTTTTTTTATGTTCTGTGTCATCGTGTTCTTAAAAAAAATATATATTCTGATCGTTGTGTTCTTCATATCTTGTTCTTGTTCGTGTTCTTATTCTTGTTGTATTGTGTCGTGCACAAAGAGTTACCAAAAAAAAAAGTATGATTTTTTTTTCTTGTGTTGAGTCGTGCACTTCAAAAAAATAAAAACAAAAATTATCATGCATTTCCTTTTCATGGATTCGAGGACGAATCCTTTGAAGAGAGGGAGAATGATGAGAATCAAGGAAGCACTTAATGGGCTGAATTGGGCTGATTATAAATGGAGAATCCAAGAAGATCAAGGTGGCATTTTTTTGGGTTGATCTTATTAATTGGGCATAAATTTGAAGAAGATAGGGCTGATTATATTTCCTAATCATATTTATGCATGTGGAAGAATAATGGGCTGAATATAACTTCCAAGATATGGCTATTTATGTTTTATAGTTGGTAGTTGGGAGTTTGTTCATGTTTCTATGTGTTTTTAATGAGTTAAACTACTTTTTTTGTATAAGTCTATGTTAAAAAACGTGGTAGCTTTATTTCCTATGGTTGGGAGGATGTTCCAACTACTTGCATTTATTTCCTATGGTTGGAGGGTTGTTCCAACAACTTGCATTTATCCCTATGGTTGGAGGGTTGTTCCAATCCTATATATACTCCTTTGTATGGGCAGATTTATATAATGGATTAAACACAATTCTGAAGTTGAGCTTTGCTCCTCCCCCTTGTTCTTCACAGAACACAATTTTTGACTTATCAATCAGCCTTTCGCATCTGATTGTGGCGTCTTCACACACCATGACTTATCAATCAGCCTTCCGCATCTGATTGTGGCGGTCTTCACTAATCTTTGGAATACCCGTGGTTTGCGTCTCTTTATAGGCGTTGGGTCACGGGTTCACTATCACAACAATCTGATTTTAGCTTTTCTGGGTAAACATGTCAATTTTGTTGTTGGGTCTCAATACAAGTTATTGAGGTTCGCATCATTTGGTATCAGAGCTCAGGCTCTAAAATCAGATTATCTATCCATTTTGTTTTTGTGTCTTTGTTTGTGTCATCGTGTTCTTAAAAAAATTTATTCTCAAAAAAAAAAAAAATCTGATCTTTTTTTTTTTATGTTCTGTGTCATCGTGTTCTTAAAAAAAAAATATATTCTGATCGTTGTGTTCTTCATATCTTGTTCTTGTTCGTGTTCTTATTCTTGTTGTATTGTGTCGTGCACAAAGAGTTACCAAAAAAAAAAGTATGATTTTTTTTTCTTGTGTTGAGTCGTGCACTTCAAAAAAATAAAAACAAAAATTATCATGCATTTCCTTTTCATGGATTCGAGGACGAATCCTTTGAAGAGAGGGAGAATGATGAGAATCAAGGAAGCACTTAATGGGCTGAATTGGGCTGATTATAAATGGAGAATCCAAGAAGATCAAGGTGGCATTTTTTTGGGTTGATCTTATTAATTGGGCATAAATTTGAAGAAGATAGGGCTGATTATATTTCCTAATCATATTTATGCATGTGGAAGAATAATGGGCTGAATATAACTTCCAAGATATGGCTATTTATGTTTTATAGTTGGTAGTTGGGAGTTTGTTCATGTTTCTATGTGTTTTTAATGAGTTAAACTACTTTTTTTTGTATAAGTCTATGTTAAAAAACGTGGTAGCTTTATTTCCTATGGTTGGGAGGATGTTCCAACTACTTGCATTTATTTCCTATGGTTGGAGGATTGTTCCAACAACTTGCATTTATCCCTATGGTTGGAGGGTTGTTCCAATCCTATATATACTCCTTTGTATGGGCAGATTTATATAATGGATTAAACACAATTCTGAAGTTGAGCTTTGCTCCTCCCCCTTGTTCTTCACAGAACACAATTTTTGACTTATCAATCAGCCTTTCGCATCTGATTGTGGCGTCTTCACACACCATGACTTATCAATCAGCCTTCCGCATCTGATTGTGGCGGTCTTCACTAATCTTTGGAATACCCGTGGTTTGCGTCTCTTTATAGGCGTTGGGTCACGGGTTCACTATCACAACAATCTGATTTTAGCTTTTCTGGGTAAACATGTCAATTTTGTTGTTGGGTCTCAATACAAGTTATTGAGGTTCGCATCATTTGGTATCAGAGCTCAGGCTCTAAAATCAGATTATCTATCCATTTTGTTTTTGTGTCTTTGTTTGTGTCATCGTGTTCTTAAAAAAATTTATTCTCAAAAAAAAAAAAAATCTGATCTTTTTTTTTATGTTCTGTGTCATCGTGTTCTTAAAAAAAAATATATTCTGATCGTTGTGTTCTTCATATCTTGTTCTTGTTCGTGTTCTTATTCTTGTTGTATTGTGTCGTGCACAAAGAGTTACCAAAAAAAAAAGTATGATTTTTTTTTCTTGTGTTGAGTCGTGCACTTCAAAAAAATAAAAACAAAAATTATCATGCATTTCCTTTTCATGGATTCGAGGACGAATCCTTTGAAGAGAGGGAGAATGATGAGAATCAAGGAAGCACTTAATGGGCTGAATTGGGCTGATTATAAATGGAGAATCCAAGAAGATCAAGGTGGCATTTTTTTGGGTTGATCTTATTAATTGGGCATAAATTTGAAGAAGATAGGGCTGATTATATTTCCTAATCATATTTATGCATGTGGAAGAATAATGGGCTGAATATAACTTCCAAGATATGGCTATTTATGTTTTATAGTTGGTAGTTGGGAGTTTGTTCATGTTACTATGTGTTTTTAATGAGTTAAACTACTTTTTTTTGTATAAGTCTATGTTAAAAAACGTGGTAGCTTTATTTCCTATGGTTGGGAGGATGTTCCAACTACTTGCATTTATTTCCTATGGTTGGAGGATTGTTCCAACAACTTGCATTTATCCCTATGGTTGGAGGGTTGTTCCAATCCTATATATACTCCTTTGTATGGGCAGATTTATATAATGGATTAAACACAATTCTGAAGTTGAGCTTTGCTCCTCCCCCTTGTTCTTCACAGAACACAATTTTTGACTTATCAATCAGCCTTTCGCATCTGATTGTGGCGTCTTCACACACCATGACTTATCAATCAGCCTTCCGCATCTGATTGTGGCGGTCTTCACTAATCTTTGGAATACCCGTGGTTTGCGTCTCTTTATAGGCGTTGGGTCACGGGTTCACTATCACAACAATCTGATTTTAGCTTTTCTGGGTAAACATGTCAATTTTGTTGTTGGGTCTCAATACAAGTTATTGAGGTTCGCATCATTTGGTATCAGAGCTCAGGCTCTAAAATCAGATTATCTATCCATTTTGTTTTTGTGTCTTTGTTTGTGTCATCGTGTTCTTAAAAAAATTTATTCTCAAAAAAAAAAAAAATCTGATCTTTTTTTTTTATGTTCTGTGTCATCGTGTTCTTAAAAAAAAAATATATTCTGATCGTTGTGTTCTTCATATCTTGTTCTTGTTCGTGTTCTTATTCTTGTTGTATTGTGTCGTGCACAAAGAGTTACCAAAAAAAAAAGTATGATTTTTTTTTCTTGTGTTGAGTCGTGCACTTCAAAAAAATAAAAACAAAAATTATCATGCATTTCCTTTTCATGGATTCGAGGACGAATCCTTTGAAGAGAGGGAGAATGATGAGAATCAAGGAAGCACTTAATGGGCTGAATTGGGCTGATTATAAATGGAGAATCCAAGAAGATCAAGGTGGCATTTTTTTGGGTTGATCTTATTAATTGGGCATAAATTTGAAGAAGATAGGGCTGATTATATTTCCTAATCATATTTATGCATGTGGAAGAATAATGGGCTGAATATAACTTCCAAGATATGGCTATTTATGTTTTATAGTTGGTAGTTGGGAGTTTGTTCATTTTTCTATGTGTTTTTAATGAGTTAAACTACTTTTTTTTGTATAAGTCTATGTTAAAAAACGTGGTAGCTTTATTTCCTATGGTTGGGAGGATGTTCCAACTACTTGCATTTATTTCCTATGGTTGGAGGATTGTTCCAACAACTTGCATTTATCCCTATGGTTGGAGGGTTGTTCCAATCCTATATATACTCCTTTGTATGGGCAGATTTATATAATGGATTAAACACAATTCTGAAGTTGAGCTTTGCTCCTCCCCCTTGTTCTTCACAGAACACAATTTTTGACTTATCAATCAGCCTTTCGCATCTGATTGTGGCGTCTTCACACACCATGACTTATCAATCAGCCTTCCGCATCTGATTGTGGCGGTCTTCACTAATCTTTGGAATACCCGTGGTTTGCGTCTCTTTATAGGCGTTGGGTCACGGGTTCACTATCACAACAATCTGATTTTAGCTTTTCTGGGTAAACATGTCAATTTTGTTGTTGGGTCTCAATACAAGTTATTGAGGTTCGCATCATTTGGTATCAGAGCTCAGGCTCTAAAATCAGATTATCTATCCATTTTGTTTTTGTGTCTTTGTTTGTGTCATCGTGTTCTTAAAAAAATTTATTCTCAAAAAAAAAAAAAATCTGATCTTTTTTTTTTATGTTCTGTGTCATCGTGTTCTTAAAAAAAAAATATATTCTGATCGTTGTGTTCTTCATATCTTGTTCTTGTTCGTGTTCTTATTCTTGTTGTATTGTGTCGTGCACAAAGAGTTACCAAAAAAAAAAGTATGATTTTTTTTTCTTGTGTTGAGTCGTGCACTTCAAAAAAATAAAAACAAAAATTATCATGCATTTCCTTTTCATGGATTCGAGGACGAATCCTTTGAAGAGAGGGAGAATGATGAGAATCAAGGAAGCACTTAATGGGCTGAATTGGGCTGATTATAAATGGAGAATCCAAGAAGATCAAGGTGGCATTTTTTTGGGTTGATCTTATTAATTGGGCATAAATTTGAAGAAGATAGGGCTGATTATATTTCCTAATCATATTTATGCATGTGGAAGAATAATGGGCTGAATATAACTTCCAAGATATGGCTATTTATGTTTTATAGTTGGTAGTTGGGAGTTTGTTCATGTTTCTATGTGTTTTTAATGAGTTAAACTACTTTTTTTTGTATAAGTCTATGTTAAAAAACGTGGTAGCTTTATTTCCTATGGTTGGGAGGATGTTCCAACTACTTGCATTTATTTCCTATGGTTGGAGGATTGTTCCAACAACTTGCATTTATCCCTATGGTTGGAGGGTTGTTCCAATCCTATATATACTCCTTTGTATGGGCAGATTTATATAATGGATTAAACACAATTCTGAAGTTGAGCTTTGCTCCTCCCCCTTGTTCTTCACAGAACACAATTTTTGACTTATCAATCAGCCTTTCGCATCTGATTGTGGCGTCTTCACACACCATGACTTATCAATCAGCCTTCCGCATCTGATTGTGGCGGTCTTCACTAATCTTTGGAATACCCGTGGTTTGCGTCTCTTTATAGGCGTTGGGTCACGGGTTCACTATCACAACAATCTGATTTTAGCTTTTCTGGGTAAACATGTCAATTTTGTTGTTGGGTCTCAATACAAGTTATTGAGGTTCGCATCATTTGGTATCAGAGCTCAGGCTCTAAAATCAGATTATCTATCCATTTTGTTTTTGTGTCTTTGTTTGTGTCATCGTGTTCTTAAAAAAATTTATTCTCAAAAAAAAAAAAAAATCTGATCTTTTTTTTTTATGTTCTGTGTCATCGTGTTCTTAAAAAAAAAATATATTCTGATCGTTGTGTTCTTCATATCTTGTTCTTGTTCGTGTTCTTATTCTTGTTGTATTGTGTCGTGCACAAAGAGTTACCAAAAAAAAAAGTATGATTTTTTTTTCTTGTGTTGAGTCGTGCACTTCAAAAAAATAAAAACAAAAATTATCATGCATTTCCTTTTCATGGATTCGAGGACGAATCCTTTGAAGAGAGGGAGAATGATGAGAATCAAGGAAGCACTTAATGGGCTGAATTGGGCTGATTATAAATGGAGAATCCAAGAAGATCAAGGTGGCATTTTTTTGGGTTGATCTTATTAATTGGGCATAAATTTGAAGAAGATAGGGCTGATTATATTTCCTAATCATATTTATGCATGTGGAAGAATAATGGGCTGAATATAACTTCCAAGATATGGCTATTTATGTTTTATAGTTGGTAGTTGGGAGTTTGTTCATGTTTCTATGTGTTTTTAATGAGTTAAACTACTTTTTTTGTATAAGTCTATGTTAAAAAACGTGGTAGCTTTATTTCCTATGGTTGGGAGGATGTTCCAACTACTTGCATTTATTTCCTATGGTTGGAGGGTTGTTCCAACAACTTGCATTTATCCCTATGGTTGGAGGGTTGTTCCAATCCTATATATACTCCTTTGTATGGGCAGATTTATATAATGGATTAAACACAATTCTGAAGTTGAGCTTTGCTCCTCCCCCTTGTTCTTCACAGAACACAATTTTTGACTTATCAATCAGCCTTTCGCATCTGATTGTGGCGTCTTCACACACCATGACTTATCAATCAGCCTTCCGCATCTGATTGTGGCGGTCTTCACTAATCTTTGGAATACCCGTGGTTTGCGTCTCTTTATAGGCGTTGGGTCACGGGTTCACTATCACAACAATCTGATTTTAGCTTTTCTGGGTAAACATGTCAATTTTGTTGTTGGGTCTCAATACAAGTTATTGAGGTTCGCATCATTTGGTATCAGAGCTCAGGCTCTAAAATCAGATTATCTATCCATTTTGTTTTTGTGTCTTTGTTTGTGTCATCGTGTTCTTAAAAAAATTTATTCTCAAAAAAAAAAAAAAATCTGATCTTTTTTTTTTATGTTCTGTGTCATCGTGTTCTTAAAAAAAAAATATATTCTGATCGTTGTGTTCTTCATATCTTGTTCTTGTTCGTGTTCTTATTCTTGTTGTATTGTGTCGTGCACAAAGAGTTACCAAAAAAAAAAGTATGATTTTTTTTTCTTGTGTTGAGTCGTGCACTTCAAAAAAATAAAAACAAAAATTATCATGCATTTCCTTTTCATGGATTCGAGGACGAATCCTTTGAAGAGAGGGAGAATGATGAGAATCAAGGAAGCACTTAATGGGCTGAATTGGGCTGATTATAAATGGAGAATCCAAGAAGATCAAGGTGGCATTTTTTTGGGTTGATCTTATTAATTGGGCATAAATTTGAAGAAGATAGGGCTGATTATATTTCCTAATCATATTTATGCATGTGGAAGAATAATGGGCTGAATATAACTTCCAAGATATGGCTATTTATGTTTTATAGTTGGTAGTTGGGAGTTTGTTCATGTTTCTATGTGTTTTTAATGAGTTAAACTACTTTTTTTGTATAAGTCTATGTTAAAAAACGTGGTAGCTTTATTTCCTATGGTTGGGAGGATGTTCCAACTACTTGCATTTATTTCCTATGGTTGGAGGGTTGTTCCAACAACTTGCATTTATCCCTATGGTTGGAGGGTTGTTCCAATCCTATATATACTCCTTTGTATGGGCAGATTTATATAATGGATTAAACACAATTCTGAAGTTGAGCTTTGCTCCTCCCCCTTGTTCTTCACAGAACACAATTTTTGACTTATCAATCAGCCTTTCGCATCTGATTGTGGCGTCTTCACACACCATGACTTATCAATCAGCCTTCCGCATCTGATTGTGGCGGTCTTCACTAATCTTTGGAATACCCGTGGTTTGCGTCTCTTTATAGGCGTTGGGTCACGGGTTCACTATCACAACAATCTGATTTTAGCTTTTCTGGGTAAACATGTCAATTTTGTTGTTGGGTCTCAATACAAGTTATTGAGGTTCGCATCATTTGGTATCAGAGCTCAGGCTCTAAAATCAGATTATCTATCCATTTTGTTTTTGTGTCTTTGTTTGTGTCATCGTGTTCTTAAAAAAATTTATTCTCAAAAAAAAAAAAAATCTGATCTTTTTTTTTTATGTTCTGTGTCATCGTGTTCTTAAAAAAAAAATATATTCTGATCGTTGTGTTCTTCATATCTTGTTCTTGTTCGTGTTCTTATTCTTGTTGTATTGTGTCGTGCACAAAGAGTTACCAAAAAAAAAAGTATGATTTTTTTTTCTTGTGTTGAGTCGTGCACTTCAAAAAAATAAAAACAAAAATTATCATGCATTTCCTTTTCATGGATTCGAGGACGAATCCTTTGAAGAGAGGGAGAATGATGAGAATCAAGGAAGCACTTAATGGGCTGAATTGGGCTGATTATAAATGGAGAATCCAAGAAGATCAAGGTGGCATTTTTTTGGGTTGATCTTATTAATTGGGCATAAATTTGAAGAAGATAGGGCTGATTATATTTCCTAATCATATTTATGCATGTGGAAGAATAATGGGCTGAATATAACTTCCAAGATATGGCTATTTATGTTTTATAGTTGGTAGTTGGGAGTTTGTTCATGTTTCTATGTGTTTTTAATGAGTTAAACTACTTTTTTTGTATAAGTCTATGTTAAAAAACGTGGTAGCTTTATTTCCTATGGTTGGGAGGATGTTCCAACTACTTGCATTTATTTCCTATGGTTGGAGGGTTGTTCCAACAACTTGCATTTATCCCTATGGTTGGAGGGTTGTTCCAATCCTATATATACTCCTTTGTATGGGCAGATTTATATAATGGATTAAACACAATTCTGAAGTTGAGCTTTGCTCCTCCCCCTTGTTCTTCACAGAACACAATTTTTGACTTATCAATCAGCCTTTCGCATCTGATTGTGGCGTCTTCACACACCATGACTTATCAATCAGCCTTCCGCATCTGATTGTGGCGGTCTTCACTAATCTTTGGAATACCCGTGGTTTGCGTCTCTTTATAGGCGTTGGGTCACGGGTTCACTATCACAACAATCTGATTTTAGCTTTTCTGGGTAAACATGTCAATTTTGTTGTTGGGTCTCAATACAAGTTATTGAGGTTCGCATCATTTGGTATCAGAGCTCAGGCTCTAAAATCAGATTATCTATCCATTTTGTTTTTGTGTCTTTGTTTGTGTCATCGTGTTCTTAAAAAAATTTATTCTCAAAAAAAAAAAAAAATCTGATCTTTTTTTTTTATGTTCTGTGTCATCGTGTTCTTAAAAAAAAAATATATTCTGATCGTTGTGTTCTTCATATCTTGTTCTTGTTCGTGTTCTTATTCTTGTTGTATTGTGTCGTGCACAAAGAGTTACCAAAAAAAAAAGTATGATTTTTTTTTCTTGTGTTGAGTCGTGCACTTCAAAAAAATAAAAACAAAAATTATCATGCATTTCCTTTTCATGGATTCGAGGACGAATCCTTTGAAGAGAGGGAGAATGATGAGAATCAAGGAAGCACTTAATGGGCTGAATTGGGCTGATTATAAATGGAGAATCCAAGAAGATCAAGGTGGCATTTTTTTGGGTTGATCTTATTAATTGGGCATAAATTTGAAGAAGATAGGGCTGATTATATTTCCTAATCATATTTATGCATGTGGAAGAATAATGGGCTGAATATAACTTCCAAGATATGGCTATTTATGTTTTATAGTTGGTAGTTGGGAGTTTGTTCATGTTTCTATGTGTTTTTAATGAGTTAAACTACTTTTTTTGTATAAGTCTATGTTAAAAAACGTGGTAGCTTTATTTCCTATGGTTGGGAGGATGTTCCAACTACTTGCATTTATTTCCTATGGTTGGAGGGTTGTTCCAACAACTTGCATTTATCCCTATGGTTGGAGGGTTGTTCCAATCCTATATATACTCCTTTGTATGGGCAGATTTATATAATGGATTAAACACAATTCTGAAGTTGAGCTTTGCTCCTCCCCCTTGTTCTTCACAGAACACAATTTTTGACTTATCAATCAGCCTTTCGCATCTGATTGTGGCGTCTTCACACACCATGACTTATCAATCAGCCTTCCGCATCTGATTGTGGCGGTCTTCACTAATCTTTGGAATACCCGTGGTTTGCGTCTCTTTATAGGCGTTGGGTCACGGGTTCACTATCACAACAATCTGATTTTAGCTTTTCTGGGTAAACATGTCAATTTTGTTGTTGGGTCTCAATACAAGTTATTGAGGTTCGCATCATTTGGTATCAGAGCTCAGGCTCTAAAATCAGATTATCTATCCATTTTGTTTTTGTGTCTTTGTTTGTGTCATCGTGTTCTTAAAAAAATTTATTCTCAAAAAAAAAAAAAAATCTGATCTTTTTTTTTTATGTTCTGTGTCATCGTGTTCTTAAAAAAAAAATATATTCTGATCGTTGTGTTCTTCATATCTTGTTCTTGTTCGTGTTCTTATTCTTGTTGTATTGTGTCGTGCACAAAGAGTTACCAAAAAAAAAAGTATGATTTTTTTTTCTTGTGTTGAGTCGTGCACTTCAAAAAAATAAAAACAAAAATTATCATGCATTTCCTTTTCATGGATTCGAGGACGAATCCTTTGAAGAGAGGGAGAATGATGAGAATCAAGGAAGCACTTAATGGGCTGAATTGGGCTGATTATAAATGGAGAATCCAAGAAGATCAAGGTGGCATTTTTTTGGGTTGATCTTATTAATTGGGCATAAATTTGAAGAAGATAGGGCTGATTATATTTCCTAATCATATTTATGCATGTGGAAGAATAATGGGCTGAATATAACTTCCAAGATATGGCTATTTATGTTTTATAGTTGGTAGTTGGGAGTTTGTTCATGTTTCTATGTGTTTTTAATGAGTTAAACTACTTTTTTTGTATAAGTCTATGTTAAAAAACGTGGTAGCTTTATTTCCTATGGTTGGGAGGATGTTCCAACTACTTGCATTTATTTCCTATGGTTGGAGGGTTGTTCCAACAACTTGCATTTATCCCTATGGTTGGAGGGTTGTTCCAATCCTATATATACTCCTTTGTATGGGCAGATTTATATAATGGATTAAACACAATTCTGAAGTTGAGCTTTGCTCCTCCCCCTTGTTCTTCACAGAACACAATTTTTGACTTATCAATCAGCCTTTCGCATCTGATTGTGGCGTCTTCACACACCATGACTTATCAATCAGCCTTCCGCATCTGATTGTGGCGGTCTTCACTAATCTTTGGAATACCCGTGGTTTGCGTCTCTTTATAGGCGTTGGGTCACGGGTTCACTATCACAACAATCTGATTTTAGCTTTTCTGGGTAAACATGTCAATTTTGTTGTTGGGTCTCAATACAAGTTATTGAGGTTCGCATCATTTGGTATCAGAGCTCAGGCTCTAAAATCAGATTATCTATCCATTTTGTTTTTGTGTCTTTGTTTGTGTCATCGTGTTCTTAAAAAAATTTATTCTCAAAAAAAAAAAAATCTGATCTTTTTTTTTTATGTTCTGTGTCATCGTGTTCTTAAAAAAAAAATATATTCTGATCGTTGTGTTCTTCATATCTTGTTCTTGTTCGTGTTCTTATTCTTGTTGTATTGTGTCGTGCACAAAGAGTTACCAAAAAAAAAAGTATGATTTTTTTTTCTTGTGTTGAGTCGTGCACTTCAAAAAAATAAAAACAAAAATTATCATGCATTTCCTTTTCATGGATTCGAGGACGAATCCTTTGAAGAGAGGGAGAATGATGAGAATCAAGGAAGCACTTAATGGGCTGAATTGGGCTGATTATAAATGGAGAATCCAAGAAGATCAAGGTGGCATTTTTTTGGGTTGATCTTATTAATTGGGCATAAATTTGAAGAAGATAGGGCTGATTATATTTCCTAATCATATTTATGCATGTGGAAGAATAATGGGCTGAATATAACTTCCAAGATATGGCTATTTATGTTTTATAGTTGGTAGTTGGGAGTTTGTTCATGTTTCTATGTGTTTTTAATGAGTTAAACTACTTTTTTTGTATAAGTCTATGTTAAAAAACGTGGTAGCTTTATTTCCTATGGTTGGGAGGATGTTCCAACTACTTGCATTTATTTCCTATGGTTGGAGGGTTGTTCCAACAACTTGCATTTATCCCTATGGTTGGAGGGTTGTTCCAATCCTATATATACTCCTTTGTATGGGCAGATTTATATAATGGATTAAACACAATTCTGAAGTTGAGCTTTGCTCCTCCCCCTTGTTCTTCACAGAACACAATTTTTGACTTATCAATCAGCCTTTCGCATCTGATTGTGGCGTCTTCACACACCATGACTTATCAATCAGCCTTCCGCATCTGATTGTGGCGGTCTTCACTAATCTTTGGAATACCCGTGGTTTGCGTCTCTTTATAGGCGTTGGGTCACGGGTTCACTATCACAACAATCTGATTTTAGCTTTTCTGGGTAAACATGTCAATTTTGTTGTTGGGTCTCAATACAAATTATTGAGGTTCGCATCATGCAGGGAGGGCCCAACTCATTAGCTCGGTCTTGACAGGGATTCAAATCTACTCGACAGGAATGTTTGTATTGCCTAAAGGAGTTCTCAAGCAAGTTTCCCAATCAATGGCTAGATTTCTTTGGTCTGGCAAGACAGATAAAATTTCGGGAGCTAAAGTAGCCTGGGATAAAGTCTGTAGACCAAAAAAGGAAGGGGGTTTGGGTTTTAAAGATGTCTTTTTGGTCAATACTGTTTTGAATCTGAGACATATTGGGAATATATTGGACCCGACCAATATATCCCTCTGGAACAAGTGGATCCACAAGTACATGCTAAAAGATAAGAACCTTTGGCAAGCCAAAATTCCTTCCCAATGCTCATGGTATTGGAGGAAGTTATTAAAACTTAGAGAAATAGCCAAACCATTACTAATTCATTGCATTGGTAATGGTAACCATACTTCTCTCTGGTTTGATAATTGGCTTCCCTTGGGTCCTTTGTTGGATAAATACTCTGATAGAATTGTTTATGACTCTGCAATTAATGTTAATGCTAAAGTTAGCAGCATCATTAGGGGTTTGGACTGGAATTGGCCTGGCTCCAATTCCATTGAAATTAATGAAGTTAGAAATGTTTTGTCAAATTTCCATAAACCTAAAAGTTGTATCGATATTGTGAAATGGACTATAACCCCTAATGGTGCATTTAACACTTTTTCTTATTTGGGACCATTTGAGGATACATCATCCTGTGGTGCCATGGTATAATACTGTGTGGTTCTCTGGGTGTATTCCCAGACAAAGCGTAGTTCTTTGGTTAGCTGCCCAAAATCGACTTTCTACACATGATAGAATCTCTAATTTTACTCCTGGACCATTAGCTTGCATGTTTTGTCATGAGCATATGGAAACACATGATCACTTATTTTTTGCCTGCTCTTTTTCATCTTTTGTGTGGCAGGGACTGATGAATAGATGTGGATTGCACTGGCAAGGTCAAAACTGGATTGACACTCTAGATTCTATGACTCAAAGGCTAAATGGCAATTCAAGCCAACATGTGATACCTAAAATATGTCTTGGAGTGGCAGTCTATGGAATATGGAAGGAGAGAAACTATAGGTCGTTCAGGAACACCTCCAATGCTAAAGAAATTCTTCTGATGAACCTAATTTCTCAAGTTAATGCGCAAATCAGGGTGAAATGGAGTAACCATTCAAATTTTGATAGGATTATTTGTAATTGATCCTAACGGTCCGTGGGGTTTCTTTTTCTGCGTATTGTGCTATTAGCTTTTTCTCTTTAGGTTTGCCTTGGATGGTTGGTTTGCCTTCAAGGTGCAAGTTGTATGCCTTTGAATTTTCTTGTTGGTTTTTCCTGTAAGGCAGGTCCATGTTTTTTGTTTTTTGTTTTTTTTTTAGGTCAAGTTGCTAGATTAGCCTCATGTCCTCATGTTTTGAGCTCATTGTATTATCCTGGGGTATGCCCTTTGTACAGTTTGTACATCCCTCTTTTTGGAATATATTTACCATTTTCCGAAGAAAAAAAAATAGGAAATGGTTTACATACTTCCCTATGGCTTGATAATTGGCTCCCTTGTGGGCCGTTGTTTGAGAAGTACACTAGCCGTATTGCCTATGATGCTGCTATAGCTTCTAATGCGAAAGTGACAACGATTATATCTCATCTTGATTGGAATTGGCCTTCCTCAAATTCCATTGGACTTAATGAAGTTAGAGAAACTTTGTCCAACTTTTATAAACCTACTGGGTTACTTGATAAAATTGAATGGACAACCTCTCCAAATGGTAAATTTAATTTTTCCCACGTTTGGAACCATATTAGACCTTCTCATCCATCTGTCCCCTGGCACCCTTTTGCTTGGTACTCTGGATGCACTCCTAGACAAAACTTCATCTTATGGATTGCCATCCAAAAAAGACTTGCTACTCAGGATAGAATTTGTAATTTTACTCCTGGTCCCTTAGCATGTGCTTTATGTCTTAGTCAAATGGACTCCCATGACCATCTTTTCTTTGAGTGTGAATACTCTTCTTTCATTTGGCAGGAATTGATGTTGAGATGTAATCTGGATTGGAACAGCACTCCCTGGGATAGTATAGTATGCTGGATGACCCAACATTGGAAGGGGGACACTCCCCAACACATGATTCCCAGAATTTGCCTAGGCGTTACTATATATGGTCTGTGGAAGGAGAGGAATAACAGAACTTTCAATAATTCTTCTACTCCAAAGGAACAATTACTAAAGACCTTTGTCTCACAAGTTTATGCCCAGATTAGTACCAAATGGAAATGACACAACCAACTCCAAGCTTTACTGGTTAACTGACATTAATTTTGTAGTCAATTTGTACTTTTTCTTTTTGTAATTGTTTTGATGGGGGTTTCTTAGCAATTTTGAGTTGGTTGACATGTGATTTTCTTTTTGCCTAATGTGGCTATTTCTGTGGTTTACTTTGCCACATGTCCTTTTGCTTTGGGCTTGTTGTCTATCCTGGGGTATTGTACATGTGTACATCCCTTTTTTGGAATTGATTTACCATTTTCCGAAAAAAAAAAATCTTAAAGAAGCTAATGTTCATGTCTTGAATAGAGCTTACACTTCTCCTAAAGCTCTCAATGATTCTCCAGTTACTAAGATAAGGAATACAAATGATCTTAACAAAAGAATCACTCATGGATTTAAAAGTTTAATGGATGGCTTGGAGAATACTTCACATGGCTTTTCTGATGAGGATATTGAGTTACATGAAGATTGGGTAGAAGATCTCTCCATTAAAGTTGCTAGAGTTGTGTGTGACCAAGATGAAGGTACCTCATTTAAATCTCTTCAAGACTCTAATGAGATCCTTAAGAGAAAGAAAAAGACTGTTAATGGAGAAGTGGCCCAAAGTGAAGCAGTGGTCCAAACAATTAAGATGAAATGTGTGAGCGTTGGAGAGGCTCCTGGTCATGGCTTCATCATCTCAAATCCTTCTCCTTCTGAAATGGTTGGATTGACCAATGATGAAATTGTTGTGCTCTCTAAGGATAGTGAGAGTGGCAGAAAGATCATTACTGGAATTTCAAGGGAAACGAAAGCTATGGAAAACATGGTTGAGCTGGATTCCCTAAGGCGTATTGCTGAGTTGGAATGTGAACTCTTGAAGCTTAAATCTATATCCAATAGTACGAGTGGGGGGGCTAATGAAGAAGCTGAATCTACTCCTTTTGATCCAAAAAGTAACCAAGTTTATGCCTCGAAGGAGTTTGTTCAGGTTGGGACCCACCTCCCTACTAATATTGAGCCCAACGAGATATTCTCACAACTATGGATGAATCACGTGAAGGGGCAGTGTCCTTGCAAAAGGCTGCTGTTAATCACATGGGCTCCTACGAACCCGGTGCATTATCTGGTGATGCATCTATGCGCGTGCAGGCATGTTGGGCTCAACTGCCCACTTGGACCAAGGGGCAAAAGCTGAAAGCCACGTGGGTAGCTCTGCTGTGCCCAACGGTGGATCCCACTCACATGCTAAAGCAAGTCCCCCTGTACAAAGCAGCAATTCTTCCTTGATACCCGGCGCCTTGTCTGCTGGCCTTGAGAATGCTGACCATGTGGATGCCCCTTGCGTAGGCTACACTCCTTTACCACTTGGTCAATTGTACTCTGATTTAAATAATGCTACTCCCAAGGATGGTATGACTCCTACTATACAGGCACATGCGCACACGGGTTACAGCCCTCTAGCCGTGTCTTCATCATGTAGTCATGCTCCTATTGCTGGGGTTAGCCCATACACACATGCTACTAGTTTGATCGGTAGCACTTCCCACGTGGCACAATCTGGCAGTGACACCTCGAAGCAGGCCAATTTATGCAAAATCTGGCGGGCCCTTGTTCCATTAACCAAGCGGTCACTATTCCTTCTACTGTTGCCCCATCTACGCACATGGGCACAGCCCAAATTCCCGCAACCCCCAGCGCTGGTAGTCACATGGGCTCCTACAAACCCGGCACTTTGTCTGGTGGTGCCCCGCGTGCAGCAAAGTATTGGATTACTTTCCCACTTGAACCGCGGGGCAAAAGCTGATGATCATGTGGTTAGTGCTGCAGTTTTCAACTGTGGAACCCACTCTCATACCCAAAAACCTCTGGAAGAGGGAGGTCAAATTTCCCTTTCATCTTTGGCCCCACCCACTAGCCATGTCAATTCCACTGGCCCCAGCCCGATTGCTAATGTCAACAAGGCAACATTTTCCCCCCAAACTTCATGGGCTTCTTTAGTCAGAAAGGCTGAACCATCAAATGTCAAACTCAGCTATATTAAACCCAAGGAGGGTTCAGATAGAAAACTGTTGAAACTCTCTGAGGATCTCACTACTCAGGGCAGTAGGGCTTGGGACAATACCCTTGTGGGGTATTTTATTAGCAAAAGGCTGCCCTACACTCTTGTTAAAAATGCTACTTCAAGACACTGGGCTAAAAAAGGATTGAATGACATGCTTGCAACAGATTCGGGCCACTATATTTTCAAGTTCAACTCCAGTGAAGAAAGTGAAGCAGTGCTGGAGAATGGTCCTTGGCATGTTTTGGACAGCCCATCGTTCTTCGAAATTGGCGCACTGGGATGGTGCTTGATAAGGAAGTCCCTGCTACTGTCCCTGTTTGGGTCCATATATATGGAATTCCGCTGGAATATTGGAATGCCCTCGTCTTAGCCACATAGCTTTTTTTTTCGGAAAATGGTAAATATATTCCAAAAAGAATGTACACATGTACAAGGGGCATACCCCAGGATATTCAAAAGGCACAAAGCATAAGGACAGGTGGCACAGTTAACCACTGAAAAGCCTTACCAGGCAAGAATCAACAACAACTAACAAAAAGAACCAAAGGAAAGGGATAGGACAAGCCTAGAAGTCCCATGCAAACAACACACGGATAAACAAATCTCAAAACAAAACAACCCAATACAATACAATACAAAACTTGAGAGATTTCGAACAAAAGCACAACAAAGCATCAACTCTAAATCCAGTTTCTAGCATAGATTTCGACTTGGGGATGTTGTTTCCAATGAGATCTAATTTGCAAATTAATCCGAGATGTTAAAGTTTGCAGCAACTGTTCTTTAGGAGTGGCAGGACCTTTAAAAGTCCTAGTATTTCTCTCCTTCCATATACCATAGACAGCTACCCCAAGACAGATAACTGGGATAGCTTGTTTGATTTGTTTCCCCTTCCAATGTTGCGCCATCCACTGAACAGTAACATCCCAATCTGTCCTATTCCATCTGAGCTAACACCTTTGCATCAAAACCTGCCAAATAAAAGAAACATAAGTACACTCAAAAAATAAGTGATTATGTGATTCCATCTGGCCATGACAAAACACACAAGCAAGAGGACCAGGTGTGTAGGCAAAGATCCTATCTTGTGTTGCAAGTCTATTCTGAACCGCAATCCAAAGAACAAAATTTTGTCTAGGAGTGCAACCTGAAAACCAAACAATATTGTACCAAGATGCCACAGGAGCAACATCTCTAAAATGGTCCCAAATGTGTGCAAATTTATACTTCCCCGAGGGGGAAATAGTCCAAGAGACACTATCCGACATACCATTAGGCTTATACATATTAGATAAGACATTGCGAACTTCATTCAAGCCAATGGAGTTAGACGAGGGCCACCTCCAGTCATTGTTACTTATAATAGCCTCAACTTTAGCTTTTACATCAATAGCCGCATCATAAGCAATCCTACTAGTATATTAAAGGACCAATGGGAAGCCAATTATCAAACCAAAGGGAGGTAGCACTATTAGCCACATAGCTAGCACTATTAGGAGGCCTTTACATGTTGACCGAATGACTACTACGTGCAGGAGAATCTCATATGCTCGGATCTCTATCGAGGTAAGTGCTGAGTTTGAATTGTTGAAAAACTTTAAGATTGAAGTCATTGATCCTATTAGTAAGGAACCTGAGAGGATAGGCTTGTCGATTGAATATCAATGGAACCCAGTCAGATGTGCTAAATGCAAACGGTTTGGCCATGATTGTGCTAGGGTCTACAATAACCAACCCCTCACAAAGAAGGCCATTACCCCCAACAAGGTGAACACAAATGAAAGTGAGACCCCTTGGATGCGGCTATTCCCTTGGATGCTAAGGTTTCTGAGGTTGTAGGAGGGGAGGATTGGGATTGGCCCCTTACTAACACCTTAGAGCTTATTGAAATTAGAGATCAACTTACGTCCTTGCCCTCCCCCACGGTGACACAAGATAAAGTTATTTGGCTTCCCTCTCCTAATGGGTTATTCTCTACTACTCATACCTGGGATCATATTAGAGTTTCTAGTCCTACTGTTCCTTGGTATCGGCTTATATGGTTTCCAGGTAATATTCCCCGCCATAGCTTTATGATGTGGCTTGCAATTCTCCAAAGGTTGTCCACTCACGATCGCATCTTCTCCTTCACCCCTGGTCCCTTGGCATGTGTTTTATGTCACAAAGGTATGGAATCTCATGATCATTTATTTTTCAATTGCTCATATGCTTCTTTTGTGTGGCAGGGTATTTTGCAAAGGTTGGAGATTGGCTGTCCAGCATCCACTTGGAACTCGCTTATTGAATGGGCGGCTAGTACTTGGAAGAATAAACATCCAAGAAACATAATCAATAAAATGACTTTGGGGATAGTGGTGTACAATATTTGGAGGGAAAGAAACTCTAGAACCTTTAGGATGGAAACAAAAAGCAAGGAGGTTATCTTTCAAGATATTTGTACCCAAATCCTTATCCAGATTCAAATCAAGTGGAGAGACAACCCTCTACTCCCTAACTTTCTTGAAAGATGGAGGCCCTGATTTTGTTTTGTGTTTTGTTTGGGCTTTTGCCTTAATTGTGTTGTAGTGAGTTAGGTGTAGCTCAGCCTTGGCTGACTTGTTTTTTTTTTTGTTTTCCCTTGCCTTTTGTTTTGACAGGGTTTGGTTTTCCATTTGTTTGGTTGCTCTTGTGTTGTGGTCTTTCTAGTCTACTGATCTAGATTGTTTTGCCTTCCTCTTTTGGTAGGGTTTCGTTTGTACTTCCTGGGGTATGCCCCTTGTACATTTGTAGATGCCGCTTGGCTTTTTCTTTTTTATTTATTTACCATTTTCTGAAAAAAAACAAATGAAAGTGAGACTGATGGAGTTTGGATGGTGAAAGGAAAAGGAAAAGGCAAAAGGGAAGATATGGTTGATACATCCTCTAATATGGTTGCCTCCTCAACTGATAATGTGCCTACAGTTATTGTGAACAAGGCTGATAACCAAACTGATGCTCCCAATGAAGTTGTTAGCCTGCTTAATGAATGTCCTAACTTGGTTGAAAAGGCTATTTGATGCAAATCAAGGCACGTCTTCAAGGGAACCAGTTCAAATTCCAATTGGACCAGTTACGAGGGCTTGGGAAAAGAAGTTTAAAGAGGCACTCAATGGGCTAATTCAAGAAGTTTGGTCTCAGGAAAATTCGTGGAGGCCTATGGAGCTTGGTCCACAAAGATGTCCACAAAGAGATTGGAAAACTAAACAGAAAGGTAAATTTGTTGCTGCTGACCCAACCATTCATCATGTTCCTGAGGGATGTGTTATCCCCAATATTTCAGGTCTTGCTAAGGGGAAATCGGGTATTACTATTGCACAGAGCAATTTATTTGATGTGTTGGGAACTACTAAAAATTCTGAATATGTTGGGGAGATTACTGAACCTATCCTTGAAACCCCTTCTATTGATAAGTCAAAGGAAGATACACTTTCCATTAATCCTAGTGAAGCTGCTCAGGGAGTTCATACAGGTGATGATGTGGAAGTCATGCACAAGGATCCCCTTCGGCCTCTTCCCACAGGCTCCAGTCCACTCCTACTAAGGAACCAAGTCCCTCAGGATATGCAGAGGATATTCTCCTTCCTGATCCTCGGGATCTCATACTGAAATTGACAAGAACGCCTTGCATAAGGATCCCTATCTGACGACTCCTTCTAGTATGCACCATAGCTCTGGTAAGTCTCACCGTAAGAAGAACAAAAACTCTGGTTCTTCAGGTAAAAGGAAACAATCACACAATCGTTTTTAATGATAATAAGCACTTGGAACATTAGGGGCCTCAACCTTCCCTTTAAACATTCTGAGGTTGCTAAATTTATTTCCGAGAATAATATTGATATCCTTTGTATCACTGAGACCAAAGTTAGATACTCAAATGAGGATAAAATCAGAAGGAAAATTTTCAAAGATTGGAATTTCTTTTCCAACAGCACCCCTGGATCTGTGGGCAGAATTTGGCTAGGGTGGAATCCTGATAAAGTTAACATTACTATACTTAGATGTTCTCCCCAGCTTGTTCAAGTTAATATTAAAATGATGACCTTAGTTTTCAATTTCAAGCTTCTTTTATATATGGTTTTAATACAGGTCAGGATAGGAGGGAACTTTGGTCTGAGATGATTTCTACTTACAATCCTAACTCTAATGTTAACCAAATTTTTCTCGGTGATTTCAATGTGGTTTTAAATACTAATGAAGTCTCTAGCACTGACTTTGTTCTTAACTCTGATATCACTGACTTCAATAAAGTTGTAGATTCCTTATGCTTATCTGACCTGAGGTACTTAGGGGAATTCTTTACTTGGAGCAACAGAAGGTATGGCAGACCAGATTATACTAAAAGGAAATTGGATCGGGCTCTGGTAAATCAATCTTGGTTGGATTCTTTTCATGACTCTTATGTTCATTTTCAGAGCCCAGGTATATCTGACCATTCTCCTCTTGTTCTCTATCTTGATAAGAATGCCAGGAGAAAGGGTAAGGCTTTCAAGTTTTTCAATTATTGGACCCAACTTGAAAATTATTCTGGCACTGTCGCTCATGCTTGGCATACCCCTATTAGTGGTACAGCTCAATATCAATTATGTCACAAACTTAGATTGCTTAAACATGACCTAAAAATCCTTAGCAAAAGGTTTGTTGGTAAAGAAAAGGTTTTAGCTGATAGAGCAAGGGAGGCTTTCCAAAGTGTTCATTCTAAGCTACTTAATGATCCTCAGAATTCCACCCTCATCTCAAAACAGAAATAGTGTATGTCTGATTTCCTTAAAGCTATTTGGATTGAGGAAGAAACCTTAAAGCAAAAATCTAGAGTGCAATGGTTAGAAGTTGGTGACAAAAACTCTAGATATTTTTTTCAACATATTAAAAGCAGAAGAAACTGTAAAAGGATTTCCAAGCTAGAAAAACCTGATGGCACTTTTACAACTAATCTTGAGGAAGCCAAATCTGAAGCAGTTAGGCATTTTAAAGATTTACTCAGTACTACTGATTACCAGTACCCTGGTATTGGGGTCCTTAGTACTTTTATCCACAAACGTATTCCTGAGGATATCAAAGAAGAGATGGATAGAATCCCCACTAATACAGAAATAACTGATACGTTCTTTAGTATGCATGTGAACAAAGCCCCTGGCCCTGACGGTTTCAATGCTCATTTCTTTAAAACATCCTGGTCTACTGTTGGGCCTTCAGTCATTGATGCAATTCAGGAGTTCTTTCAATCGGGGGAAGTGCTAAGAGAATCTAATGCTACACTTATAGCCCTTATCCCTAAAGTCCCTAATTCATCTAGGATGGGGGACTTTAGGCCCATTTCTTGCTGTAACACTGTCAATAAATGTATCTCTAAAATTATCGCTAAGAGGCTTCAGGCAATCCTTCCCTCCATTGTTGACCAAGCCCAATCTGCTTTTGTCAAGGGTAGGAAAATTAGTGATAATATCCTTTTGGCCCAAGATTTGTTAAGAGATTACCATAAAAAAGGTGGTAAGCCTCGAACTACTGCCAAAGTTGACCTTATGAAGGCCTATGATAGTGTGAATTGGGAATTTTTGTTTGATTTACTTGAAGTTCTTGGTTTTCCTCCAAACTTAAAAAAATGGATTAGAGCTTGTATTACCACCCCTAGATACTCTATTAACTTCAATGGGAGTCTGTGGGGTACTTTGATGGAGCCAAGGGCCTTAGACAAGGGGACCCAATTTCCCCTTACTTGTTTGTTCTTATTATGGAGGTCCTTAGCCAATTACTTGCCCACAATATCCAGAGGGAGCCCTTTACTTATCATTGGAAATGTGACAAGCTTAAAATTTCTCACCTCTGTTTTGCGGATGACCTTATCATCCTCCTTAATGGAGATATTGACTCTGCAAAGTTGGTGAGAAATACTTTAAACCAGTTTTATGACATCTCTAGCCTTCAAGCTAATAACAATAAAAGTTGTGTTTTCTTTTCTGGGCTTGAAGACCATGAGGCTCTTGGAATTAAGGAGGAACTCCAATCTCTGAGGGAACTCTTCCAATGAGATATCTTGGAGTTCACCTAATCACCACAAAAATAAAGAAAGTTCATTGTGTTGATCTTGTCAATAAAATTTGCTCTAGAGTCAATTCCTGGAAATCTAAGTTCTTATCTTATGCAGGTAGGGTTGATCCGGAAGACAATGGTGAAGAGAAGCATGGACCAGAGGAAGGAAATTTATTCAGATCTCTTCAAGATTCAAAGGAGATCCTCAAAAGGAAGAAGAAGACTATTAATGAATCTGTGGCCCCTGAGCCAACTATTTCAAGTCCTATGATGAAGAGCAAGTTCCAAGTTGGTGTGGATAAGATCGGGCATAATTGTGGAAGTGATGAAGAACTAACAGATCATGAATATCAAAATAATCTGCTTAAAGACTCAAATGACTACTTGAGGAAAAATCTGAAAGTAGCCCAAGCCCAAATACAAAAGCTAATGAATGACAGAGAAGATCTTATTACATCTCAAGGTCCTGCTACTTTGATATCTAGTTCGAGAGGAGGGTTTGGTAGTGGAAGAATGCCATATAAATCAGGGGGTAGAAGATATGACACTAAACCCAAATCAGATGGGAGGAGACACCAATTAGATCCATTTGACATCTATAGTACTGATGGAAGTTCTGGTGATGATCGTTCTGGGAAAGGTGGGAAGAAGATTTGGAAACCTATATGTAATATTTCATCTTCCAACGATGCAGCTGGAATTAAAAGTGATCAAGAACAGAGGATTACTATGAAGACTGAGGTTAGTAGAGTTGAAAGTACAGTTTTTGATCCTATTTCATCAAATGTCACTTGTACCGAGAGGTTTTTGGCATGTGGGCCTCACGTGACTACACCGAATCAAAATTCAGTAGCCTTTCCCTCCAACGGTCATATTGAAACTTGTAAAAAGCCGACTGATATTCAAATTGAAAAGGACGGTCACATGGGTTCTCCTGCTATTCCCATAAATCCCGGCGCCTTGCCTCCTGGCACTACTTGTAGTGATCACGTGGCTGAAGTTAACATTGCTCAGCACATGGGAGCTACTATTCAGCACATGGGAAGGTCAAACTATCCCATAAAATCCGGAAACATGTCTGTCGATGTGCTATCTACACAAACCGAGAAGCCTCAACGAAGTAACCTGCACGCGCCATTAGTGGCTGGTCCTAATAGTAGCTTGCAAGTCTCACCTACCAACATCAATGCTAGTTCAGTCAATGCAGGTACTCCTTCACCCATTTCACGCAATTACCCAGTGGATCCTCCATGTGGCCTGTTGATTGAACCCACACACAATTGTAAACCAACACTGAGCTTGGATAAAACAATTAGTGATTTTCCTCCTTTACCCCCTGGGTCCTTGAATAACACAAAGAAAACACTTCTGAATTCTAAAACCCAATCTTCTGCCAGTTTTGAGAATTCTAATCGTATAATAGTCAGCCAACTTACTTCTGAGTTACATCCTCCCAACCATACCAAGGGGCCTAGTTGGGTGTCTATTCTACAACCAAAAATTGCTTCTGATTGTAAAGTGCAATACATACCACCTTCCAGGGATACCAATCGTATAAAAGTCAGATTACCAAAAGAGGTTGCTGAAGAAGGGAGTAGAGCCTGGGATTATACTCTAGTGGGATATTTCATTGGAAAGAAGCTTCCCTACACTTTGGTTAAAAACTCAACTTCCAAATTATGGGGCAATATGGGCCTTCATGATATGCTAGCCACTGACTCTGGATACTTTTTCTTCAAGTTTAACTCAAAGGATGAAAGTGAGGCGATACTGGAAGGAGGTCCGTGGCATGTTGCCGGACAGCCAATTATCTTGAGAAATTGGCAAAATGGCCTTGAATTGGCTAAAGAAGCTCAATCCAACATTCCAATATGGGTTAATATTTATAACATCCCCCTCGAATATTGGAATGCTGAGGAGTTCAGTCACATTGCCAGTGCCATTGGAAGGCCTCTACATGTTCATAGGATGACCGCCTCATGTCGAAGGATATCTTTTGCTAGAATTTGTGTTGAAATTAATGCTGAATTCGATTTGGTAAAAGACTTTGATATTGAAATTGAGGACCCAATTAGTGGGGAAGTTAAGACAATCACACTGAAGGTTGAATATCAATGGAGCCCCATTAGATGTGCTAAATGCAAGAAATTCGGGCATGACTGCAACAAAATCAACATGGCTAAATCTTCTCGTAAGCCAGCTCCTAGTACAAAGAATCAACATATTCCGGAACCCTCTGATGGCCAATGGGCAACTAAAAGGAAAGGGAAATTTGTCATAACCCAAGAGGTAAATTCTTTTTTTTTCGGAAAAATGGTTAATTGAATCCAAAAAAAGGGGCCAAACCCCAGGATATAACAAAAAGCGCAAGATCATGCTACGAGAGCCAGACTAAATATTTGAAAAGAAGAACAACAAGCAAACAAACAAACATAGCAACATGGAATGAATCAAACACATGAGACATCCAACCACCCAAAGAAGGGCCTCCTCAGGATCGATGTCGTCCCTTGGGGCGACTCCCACTGAATTTCATCTTAGCTTCCTTCTTTTTCTGTCTATTGGAGAGGGGACTACCCCTTGTAGGGGTCCCGACCTCACTAATGCTGAGATGGGGAAACCAATTGAAGGCATTGAAGCTCATAAAGATTCTATTCCCTCAGCACCAGGCTGTGTAAGTCATGCAACTCCAGCTCTAGTTGTGCCCTTAACTCAAGACCTTACTTCAGAAGCCCATTCCGCTGAGCTACTCCATAGTGAACACCAAATACAAGCCTCTAATCTGAGAGACCCTTGTGCCCTTCATGATACTAACCAATTCATGGTATTAGAACTGATGGGAACCATAGTGGACCAAAACTTAAAGATGATCATTTGCAAGTTCCAGATGGGCCAATCACAAGGTCAAGAGCTAAGAAGATCAACGAAGCAATGCAAGGACTGGTGCAATCCACTTGGGAAAAGTTCAGAAACTTATTATGCAAGGCCCCAACATTTAACATGGGCTTGAAGGAAGAAGAATCAGTTCTAGTTCATGTGATACAAGCTACAGAAGGGGTGGAATAGCTTATTGGGTTTTTATAGACTTTAATTTTTATGTTTCTGTGGTTTTGGCATGTGGGCCTATTTTTTAAGTAGACATTTATTTAGCTTTAAACATGCAGTTTAAGTTGTTTTGGGCTTGAGTATTTAGCCCATGTCTTTTGATTTTCGTTGAAGGCCTTTTTGGCCCAAGGGTTTCTTAGAAGGGATTAAAAGAAAGAACTTTGTAGCAGCTTGGATATAGAACGTTAATGAAATTTATTTTCTGGAGAGCTATTCAGTTTTCTCTGCTTGTTCTTGATTGAACAATTCGAACTTATCAAAGGCATTTCCTTTGTGGCGTTCACCAAATCTGGGTTCTTGAAACAGGATTTCAACGGGTCTAGATCATCCCTGTGACTTGATTGTTGGCTTTCTTGGGTGAATTACAATCTGATCGTGGGTTCAAGGAATATCAATTCCACGGGTTCACATCATTTGGTATCAGAGCTTAGGCTCCAAATCAGGTCTGATTTATCCATTTTATTTCGTGTTCTTGTTTCTGTTTCATTTTTTTTTTTCTGTTCTGTTATTTTCGTGATCTTGTTTCATCTCGTCTTTCTATTCAATTCGTGTTCTATTCTTTTCGTGTTCTTGTTTTCGTTCGTGTTCGTGTTCGTGTTCGCATTCGTGTTCTTGATTACGATCTGGAATTTCGTGTTTAGGGTACGAATCTGATCTGCGATTTTTTGTTTTGTCTCTTGCTACTTCATGTTCGTTCATCCTTGTGATTTAGGGTTACGAACGTGAACTGTGAAGTCGCCCTAATTATTCAAAAAAAAAAACAAAAAAAAAAAAAAAAAAAAAAACAAAAGAAAAGAAAAGAGGAGAAAAAAAAAAAGAAAGGGAAGAGAAGAGATCGGTAAGCCGCGATAAAAAAAAAAAAAAAAAAAAAAAAAAAAAAAAAAAAAAAAATCGGCTTAAATTTTTTTGTTCGTTTTGCATTGTCCATGGTCTAAGGAGTCCGAAACTGATCTTACTCCATAGTGTGAAAAAAATTTCCGAAAAAAATTCGGTTTTTGTGCTGTTCGAAACCTATCTTTAGTGATCGCTGTTTCCTGGGATAAACTTTGTTTCCATCTTCAATTGACTCATATTAAAAAAAAAAAAAAAAAAAAAAAATTTATTTGTGATTTTTTTTTATTCCTCTCGAAATCTGATTTCTTGTTTCGTTTGCCCTCGTCGTATATTTTCTTGAGATCCGTGTCATTTTTTTTTTTTTTTTTTTTTTTTTTTTCTATTACTGCCTTGTTTCTAGAATCTATTGCTGGCTGGGATAAACCAAGGTTGTGTCTTGATTTAGTTCAATTCGTTCTTGAAAGAACTTGAAAGGGAAAACAATTGAGGTAAAAGGCAAGAGTGTGTGAGACTAATTTCGGGAAAAAGCCAATCAGAGTGAAACACGAGTGGAGTGACAATTTTTGAGCGTAAACACGTAAGGGAGTGTGTGAGGTTTTACCACTAATATTCTTGTTTTGCAGCACATTAAAATGGATGACTCAACACTTAGAGGGGAGGCAGATAACACAACCTTTATGTTGCAGGCCATGCAACGACAGTTTGAACGGTTAAATTTGGTGTTGGGGGAGGTACGGGATAGGATGGATCAACAAGATGTAGTGATTCAAAATCTGCAAGGTGGGCGTGATGGGAGGAGGCGTGAGCCTAGAGTTGAAAATGAGTATGAGATTGAAGAAGATGACGAGGATGAGGAAGATGTAGTATCTGATGTTGGTAGGGGAGGAATGGGTAGACCTAGAGGAGGTAGGCGTGGAAGAGGACCTAGGGGGAATCCAAGGGGTCGAGATGGGGTAGATAGGAACCTTGGGAGCATCAAAATGAAAATACCATCTTTCCAAGGGAGGAATGACCCTGAAGTGTATTTAGAGTGGGAGAAGAAAATAGAGTTGATTTTTGATTGTCACAACTACTCAGAGGAGAAGAAGGTGAAGCTGGCAGTAATTGAATTCACTGATTATGCAATTATTTGGTGGGATCAATTAGTGACCAATCGGAGGAGGAATCATGAAAGACCTGTAGAAACATGGGGTGAGCTGAAAGCTCTCATGAGGAAGCGTTTTGTACCTAGCCACTACTACAGAGACCTCTACCAAAAGTTACAAAACCTTTCACAAGGGTCCCGGAGTGTGGAGGAATACCATAAGGAGATGGAGGTGGCTATGATTCGGGCTAATGTAGAGGAGGATAGAGAGGCCACAATGGCTAGATTTTTAAGTGGTTTGAATAGGGATATAGCCAATGTAGTTGAGTTGCAGCATTATGTGGAGGTAGAGGACATGGTGCACATGGCTATGAAGGTGGAGAGGCAATTAAAAAGAAAGGGGGCAGCAAGGTATACTTCAGTTTCTAGCACTCCTTGGAAACCAAAGTGGGAAAGGAATGACCGAGCTGTAGTAAAGGGAAAGACCGAACCACCTAAAGAAAAAGATGAGGGGACTAGCAAGAACAAATCCAAGGTAGAGTTGCAACCTTCAAGGAATAGAGATATCAAATGTTTTAAATGTTTGGGTTTGGGGCATATAGCGTCTCAATGTCCAAACAAGCGGGTGATGATTATGCATGACAATGGGGAGGTGATGACTGAAGGTGAAGACGATAGTGATGGAGTATCTGATGCTAGTGATGATGATGGATTGGAATACCCCGTAGAAGGTGAGTCTCTTGTTGCCAGGCGTGCTCTCAATACACAAATGAAGGTAGATGATATGGAGCAGCAGAGAGAAAACATATTTCATACTAGATGCTATGTAAATAACAAGGTGTGTAGTATGATTATAGACGGGGGAAGTTGCACCAATGTAGCTAGTACCACTTTAGTTGAGAAGTTGAACTTACCTTTGCTGAAGCATCCTAGACCTTATAAGTTGCAGTGGTTGAATGAGTGTGGAGAGGTTAAGGTCAGTAAGCAGGTTTTGGTGGCCTTCTCTATTGGGAGGTATAGTGACGAGGTGCTTTGTGATGTAGTTCCTATGCATGCTGGCCATATTTTGTTGGGGAGGCCGTGGCAGTATGATAGGAGAGTGATGCATGATGGGTTTAGGAACCGATATAGCTTTGAAAAAGATGGGAAAACAATCAAGCTTGCTCCTTTAACCCCAAAACAGGTCTATGAGGACCAACTGAAACTAAAAAGTGAGGTTGAGCAAAAAAGAAACATGAGAGAAAAGAAAAATGAGAGTGAGAGAGAAATTTCAAGAAAAAGAGAGAGTGAAAAAGAAAATAGTGAAATGGGTGAGAATAAAGAAAAGGGAGTGGAGTCAAGAGAGAAAAAAGAAAGAGAGTCTGTAGAGAGAAAAGAAAAGACAAAATTGAGTTTTTATGCAAAAGAGAGTGAGGTTAAGAGGGCATTTTTAGCAAATCAGCCTGTGATTCTTCTTGTTTACAAAGAATGTTATCTTAATCTTGATGAAACTAACCAATCTCTTCCTAGTTTGGCTGTTTCTTTGTTGCAGGAGTTTGAGGATGTATTTCCAGAGGAGATGCCGAGTGGGTTGCCGCCCATTAGAGGCATTGAGCATCAAATTGATTTGGTACCCGGGGCTGTTATTCCAAACCGACCAGCCTATAGGAGCAATCCGGAGGAGACAAAGGAGCTTCAAAGGCAAGTTGAAGATTTGATGAGCAAAGGGTACGTAAAAGAGAGCATGAGCCCATGTGCAGTACCAGTGCTACTAGTGCCAAAGAAGGATGGGACTTGGAGGATGTGCGTTGATTGCAGAGCTGTCAATAATATCACGGTAAAGTATCGCCATCCCATTCCTCGTTTAGATGATATGCTTGATGAATTGCATGGTTCATGTATTTTCAGTAAAATAGATCTTAAAAGTGGATACCATCAAATAAGAATGAAAGAGGGAGATGAGTGGAAAACTGCATTTAAGACTAAATATGGACTTTATGAATGGTTAGTTATGCCATTTGGACTTACAAATGCGCCTAGTACTTTCATGCGGTTAATGAACCATGTATTACGTGCATTCATAGGCAAATTTGTAGTCGTCTATTTTGATGATATCCTAGTGTACAGCAAGAACTTAAATGAACATATTGAACATTTGAGATGTGTGTTTGGTGTGTTGAAATCTGAAAAGTTGTATGCTAATTTTAAGAAATGTACTTTTTGCATGGAAAAAGTTGTTTTTCTTGGATATGTTGTTAGCACAGAAGGTATAGAGGTGGATGAAGAGAAAGTCAAGGCCATCAGGGAGTGGCCAACGCCTAAAGGTATCACTGAGGTAAGAAGCTTTCATGGTTTAGCTAGCTTTTATAGGCGTTTTGTTAAGGATTTTAGTACACTTGCTGCACCACTCACTGAAATCATTAAGAAGAATGTTGGGTTTCATTGGGGAATTGAACAAGAGAATGCTTTTGCTACTATTAAAGAAAGGCTATGTTCTGCACCTGTGTTAGCATTACCTGACTTTAACAAAACTTTTGAGATTGAATGTGATGCTTCAGGTATAGGGATTGGAGCCGTTTTGATGCAGGATAGGAGGCCCATAGCCTTCTTCAGTGAAAAACTAAGTGGGGCTGCCCTAAATTACCCTACTTATGACAAGGAACTTTATGCTCTTGTTCGCTCTCTAGAGACATGGCAGCACTACCTTTGGCCTAAGGAGTTTGTGATCCACACTGATCATGAATCATTGAAGCATCTTAAGGGACAAGGTAAATTAAATAAGAGGCATGCTAGATGGATGGAATACATTGAGACTTTTCCTTATGTCATTCGTTACAAGCAAGGTAAGGAAAACATTGTTGCTGATGCTTTATCTCGACGGCATGTACTTCTTACTTCTATGAGTGCTAAAATGCTTGGGTTTGAATATGTGAAAGATATGTATGCCAGTGATGCTGATTTTTCTAATGTGTATTTGGCATGTGATAAAGCGGCATTTGGTAAGTTTTTTAAGCATGATGGTTATTTGTTTAAAGAAAGTAAATTGTGTGTGCCTCATTGTTCAATGCGAGAATTGTTGGTGCGAGAGGCACATGGTGGGGGCTTAATGGGACACTTTGGTGTTAGGAAAACCTTAGAAATCTTACATGAACATTTCTTTTGGCCTAGGATGCGACGAGATGTCATTAGAATCTGTGGTCGGTGCATTACATGTAGAAGGGCCAAATCTAAGGTTTTACCACATGGGTTGTATACACCCTTACCCGTCCCTAGTGAGCCGTGGGTAGACATATCTATGGACTTTGTTTTGGGGCTGCCTAGGACAAAAAGAGGTAGAGATTCTATTTTTGTGGTGGTGGATAGATTTAGTAAGATGGCACATTTCATTCCATGCCATAAAACAGATGATGCCACAAACATAGCTGATTTGTTTTTCAAGGAGATAGTACGACTCCATGGTATGCCTAGGAGTATTGTTTCGGATAGGGATGTCAAATTCCTTAGCTACTTTTGGAAGGTTTTGTGGGGAAAATTGGGTACCAAACTTTTATTTTCCACTACTTGTCACCCACAAACTGACGGACAAACTGAAGTAGTCAATAGGACTCTAACTCAACTCCTACGCACTGTCATTCAAAAGAATTTGAAAACTTGGGAGGACTGTTTACCATTTATCGAATTTGCATATAATAGGAGCATGCATACTACTACTTCTCATTCTCCTTTTGAAATTGTTTATGGTTTTAATCCACTTACTCCTTTAGATTTAATGCCTTTACCTGTTGATGTCAGGAGTAGTTTGGATGGACACCAAAAGGCTGAATTGGTGAAGTCAATTCATGAGAGAGTACGACTTCAAATTGCACAAAAAAATGAAAAGTTTGCTTCCCAAGCCAATAAAGGGAGAAAGCGTGTCACTTTTGAACCCGGAGACTGGGTGTGGGTTCATCTGCGCAAAGAAAGGTTCCCAGCTCATAGACGGACTAAATTACATCCTCGAGGGGATGGACCTTTCCAAATCCTTGAGAAAATTAATGATAATGCCTATAAAGTGGATCTTCCAGGTGAGTATAATGTTTCTGCAAGTTTCAATGTTTCTGACCTTTCTCCTTTTGATGTAGGTGATGATTCGAGGTCGAATCCTTTTGAGGAGAGGGGGAATGATGGGAACCATAGTGGACCAAAACTTAAAGATGATCATTTGCAAGTTCCAGATGGGCCAATCACAAGGTCAAGAGCTAAGAAGATCAACGAAGCAATGCAAGGACTGGTGCAATCCACTTGGGAAAAGTTCAGAAACTTATTATGCAAGGCCCCAACATTTAACATGGGCTTGAAGGAAGAAGAATCAGTTCTAGTTCATGTGATACAAGCTACAGAAGGGGTGGAATAGCTTATTGGGTTTTTATAGACTTTAATTTTTATGTTTCTGTGGTTTTGGCATGTGGGCCTATTTTTTAAGTAGACATTTATTTAGCTTTAAACATGCAGTTAAGTTGTTTTGGGCTTGAGTATTTAGCCCATGTCTTTTGATTTTCGTTGAAGGCCTTTTTGGCCCAAGGGTTTCTTAGAAGGGATTAAAAGAAAGAACTTTGTAGCAGCTTGGAGATAGAACGTTAATGAAATTTATTTTCTGGAGAGCTATTCAGTTTTCTCTGCTTGTTCTTGATTGAACAATTCGAACTTATCAAAGGCATTTCCTTTGTGGCGTTCACCAAATCTGGGTTCTTGAAACAGGATTTCAACGGGTCTAGATCATCCCTGTGACTTGATTGTTGGCTTTCTTGGGTGAATTACAATCTGATCGTGGGTTCAAGGAATATCAATTCCACGGGTTCACATCAAGAACCCTCTTATGTAGAACAAGGGATGGCTGAAATGCAGCGAATAAAGGAGAAGGATCAGACCATAATGGATATGCAACATAGCACCAAGAAATCAGATGAGACTAAAGACAGTGGAATTATGAAGTGCTCAAATGTTGATATTCACCAGCAGGACAGTTTCAAGGCAATTGTGTTCTCTGATTTGGACAAGGTAAATGAAGCACCGAGAAATGTTGAGATATCTTTACAGACTAATGTGGACGGACAAAGCAGTGATGGAGGGGTTCATCATGGATTTCCACCAGACTACATTGGTAATTCTACTTCTGTTGAAAATGATGAGCCAACAGACCATCATGAGGAAAAAGAGTTGGTCCTTCCCCACACTCCTTTACAGGTCTCTCTCTCTCCCTCATCCTCTAATTCACAATCCCCTCATAATACTAAACAAGTGAAGAAGAACAAGAAAAGTAGTTCTTCAGGTAAAAGACGACACCCCTTTAGACGTACTTAATGATTATTGGTTGTTGGAATATTAGGGGTCTTAATCAGATTTCAAAACAAATGGAAATTTCCAAATTTGTTATTTCTAATCATATTGATGTTTTGGGGATCACTGAATCCAAAGTTAGAATGCCTAACCAAGATAATATTCAAAAAAGAATCCTTCCTAGTTGGAACTTTGTCACTAATAGCCAACCAAATTCAGTGGATAGAGTTTGGGTTGGCTGGAATCCTAACAAAGTTTCTTTAACTGTTTTGAAAAACACTAGGCAGCTTATTCATGTCTCTATCCAAGATATTAATTTGTCTATTTCGTTTGAAGCCTCTTTTGTTTATGGTTTTAACACCATACAAGAGAGAAGAAGTCTGTGGGCTGACATCAAGTCCATCTCAGCTTTCCTTGGTCACATTCCCTGGATTATGCTTGGTGACTTTAATGCGGTTCTTAACTCTAATGAGAAATTTGGGGGTAATCCTGGGAGAGACCAAGGGGCCGAGGAATTTAATGCCTGTGTGAATGCCTCTTGCCTTGTAGATCTTCGGTTTACAGGAATTTACTTCACTTGGAGCACTAGCAGGTACAATGAAAAACTGGACAGAGCTCTCGTCAATCAAGATTGGCTAGGCAAATTCCCATCAGCCTATGCTCAGTTTCTCCCCTCTGGTATTTCGGATCATTCTCCTTTTCTTGTGAAAATGGATAATCCTAGTAAAAAGAAAGGTCACACCTTTAAATTCTATAATTATTGGACCTCGTTGGAGAAATTTGATGACTTGGTTAAAAACTCTTGGGCCACTAATGTAGAGGGCAACTACCAATTCCAGTTATGTAAGAAACTTAAGAATCTCAAAGCGGAGCTTAAAATATTTTCTAAAGATTCTATAGGTAGAGAACAGTTGCTTACAGACGATTCTAGAGAAAAACTTATGCAATGTCAAAAATTACTGGATGATCACCCGCATGACTTTACCCTTAAAACACAAGAACGTCACCTCATGGGAGTTTTCTTAGAAGCTATTCGTGTGGAAGAGGAAGTGATGCGACAAAAATCTAGAATCCAATGGCTAGAAGCGGGGGATAAGAATACCGCATTCTTTCACCAATCCATCAAAAATCGTAGGAATAGGAAACGGATTGTATCGCTCGACCTCCCAAATGGGGAACAGACAAAAAATGAAATAGAAGCCCAACAGGAAGCCCTTAGTTATTTTAAAACTTTGCTCGGTTCCCCTGCAACTAACACTTATCCTGGCTATAATGTGCTAAGGAACATTATCTATAAAAGGATCCCCACGGAAGCATTTTCTAGTATGGATAATATTCCTAGTGATATTGAGATTAAAGAGGCTATGTTTAGTATCCACAGTAACAAAGCTCCGGGCCCAGATGGTTATAATGCTCATTTTTTTAAAGAAACGTGGAATATTACCGGTTCCCTAGTTACTCAAGCCATTAAAGAATTTTTTATCCACGGAGAACTTTTGGGAGAATCCAATGCAACTATAATTGCCCTTATCACTAAAATTTCCAATCCTTCTAAAATGGGTGACTTTCGTCCTATTTCTTGTTGCAACACCATTTATAAATGCATATCTAAAATCATTGCAAAAAGAATCCAATCTATTCTCCCTAATCTTGTGGATAATGCCCAATCTGCTTTTATCAAGGGTCGAAAGATTAGTGATAATATTCTGTTAGTTCAGGACCTCATGAGGGACTACCATAAGCCCTCGGGTAAACCCCGTGCTGCTGCTAAGGTCGACTTTATGAAAGCCTATGATAATGTTAGTTGGAGGTTTCTATTGGACTTAATTGATATATTAGGTTTTCCCCCCAAGATGCAACTCTGGATTAGAAAGTGTGTCACTAGCCCTAAATATTCTATAAATTTTAATGGTGAATCCATCGGCTACTTCGATGGTGCTAAGGGACTTAGGCAAGGTGACCCTCTTTCCCCCTATCTTTTTGTTCTTGTGATGGACACTTTAAGCCAATTGATAAAACATAATATTACAAGATCTTCTCACTTTAAATATCATTGGAAATGCGATAAACTGAACATATCCCATCTTTGCTTTGCGGATGATCTTCTTTTAATGTTTCATGGGGATAAAGATTCGGCTCAACTTATGAAAACCACTCTTAACCAATTCTATGATCTAACTGGCTTGCTTTTTTTTTTTTTTTTTTTTTTCAGAAAATGGTAAATAGATTCCAAAAAAAGGATGTACAAAGTACAAAGGGCATACCCCAGGATATACAAAGAAGAGCAGGGCTCAAAAAGGGAAAATGTAGCTAAAATAGCTACCAATCAAGGGAATTTAACCCAACAAAAGCCAAAAGAAAAAAGCAATTTAAAGCACAGGCCAGCCACAAAAATGGCATTTAAAGCCAATTACAAAGAATGGTATTAAGATTACTATGATACTTCCAGTTCACCCTTATGAGAGCATGTATTTGAGCAATTAAGTTCTTCAGGGTAATCTCTTTAGGACAAAAAATATGTTTGAAGGATCTGTTGTTCCTCTCTTTCCTTTTTTTTTTTTTTTTTTTTTTTTTTTTCGGAAAACGGTAAATAGATTCCAAAAAGGGGATGTACAAATGTACAAGGGGCATACCCCAGGATATTCAAAAGGCACAAAGCATAAGGACAACTGGCAAGTCAAACCACAAAAAATGCCTCAAAAGGCCAAAAAATGGGAACAACAAAAAGAAAACCAAACCAAGGAAAAAACCAAATCAATACAAAGAAAACAGTGAGAGCAAATCAAAGCAACTCCCAATTACTCCCAATTACTCCCAATTCCTAAGCAAGGCTTGAAGACGGATGTGAGTTTTCCATTTGATCCTGATTTGAGCATTGATTTGTGAGACAAAATTCTTCAAAAGGTACTCTTTTGGTATAGATGAGTTCTGAAAGGTTCTTTTGTTTCTTTCCTTCCATATGCCATAAATTGTAATCCCCAAACAAATTCTGGGTATCCTATGCTGAGGAGTCCTCCCCTTCCAATGCTGGATCATCCACGACACAGTATTATCCCAAGGGGTGCCATTCCAAATTAGGTTCCTCTCTTTCCATAATCCATAAACAGTAATTCCCAAGCAAAGTTTGGGGATTTGATGGAGAATCGTCTTTCCTTTGAGGTGATGAGCCATCCAACTCAAAGTATCATTCCATCCTTGACCATTCCACGTTAGACCACACCTAAGCATAATATCCTGCCAAATATCAACAGAGTAAGAGCAGGAAAAAAACAAGTGATCATGTGTTTTTTTTTTCGGAAAAAGGGTGAATAAATCCAAAAAAGGGCCATACCCCAGGATATTACAATAAGCGCAAAAAACATGTTATGCATGCGAGAACAAGCATGGAATTAAAACAAACAAGCAAAACATAACAACATGGGATGGGCAACCACACAGGACACCCCTAAACCATACAAACCAGAGCCAAATTTAAGGTCGATGTCGACTCTTAGGCCGACTCCCACTGAATTTCATTTTAGCTTCTTTCTTCTTCTGTCTGTTGGAAAGAGGGCTCCCTCGAGCCTCAAGACTGACCTTATCTCCAAGGCTATAATCAACCTCACAATCATCAACATCATCCTCACTAAAGTGGCAAGAAGGATCCTCTCTAGCCTCCCCCCGAATTTCATCGGGGCGGTGAGACGAGCTAGCTTCAGGACATATTTTCGGGACATGTGTAAGAGAATCTGCACTAGTGGGACCGGCGCCCGATTCATCCTGGAGCTGAGTAAGCGTATCAAACATATTGCTCCGCGTAAGAGGAGCTCCCGAGTGGGCCAAATCTTTCGTGTAGTGAGAACCACAGTCCACAGTCTTTTTCCGGACAGAGAGAGGGACTACAGACTCCAAAGTAATGCTCTCGGAGCAAAGATCAACCATATCTTGCGCAAGAGCAGCAAACTTATTGCCCCTAGTAACAGGAGCATTATCTTTGGATCGATGAGAAACCGAATCAACAATCGTTTTACCTTTATCTCTGTGCGAAACCACTTTCCAAACCTCTGTTGCTTTACCTTTTGTCTTGTACGGTTGATACAATGGGTTTAAGCTAGGAGTAGATTTAACAGACTTTGAACAATCATGGCCAAACTGAGAGCACTGAGTGCATCTGAGAGGAATCCATTGATATTCCAAATTAATTGGAGTCCTAATTGTCTCGCCAGTCATCTCATCTTCGGTTTCAATATGGAACTCAGTGAAGTAATCAAACTCAACACTGACTTCAATACATACCCTTGCGTAGGTAATACGTCTCCTACTAGCAGTAACACTATCGACCCGAATTGGTCTTCCAATGAAACTAGAAATAAAGCTAATACCCTTAGGGTTCCAATACTCCAGAGGAATTCCATAGAAGTTGACCCAAATTGGAATTGTGTGGACTTCCTCTTTCTGAAATGAAAGGTTCGACTTCCATGGGCTAAGGAGGATAGGTTGCCCAGCTACAAACCAAGGGCCTCCCTCCAACACTGCATCCCTGGTCGCAACACAAGAAAAGGTGAAAAAGAAACAACCAGAGTCTGTAGCCAAGGTATCAATCAGACCGACCGAGGCCCAAAATTGATCAGTGACCTTTTTTACCAGAGAAAATGGCCGCTTCTTTCCCAAAAATCGGCCAACCAAGGTGGTGCCCCATTCTTCCTTCCCCGCCACTGTAAGTTCCTTAGGGATTTTCAGTACTAAGTCAGGGTCTTTCTCGTTATGATCCACAAATTCTAATTTAAAACTAGTGGTAAGAACATCCGCATCAGAAACTTGGGAAAGTGAAATATGTTTGGTATCTTGTCTGCTTAAACTTGGATCCGGATGGGCCAATTGGCATACCTGTGTGGTTGATTTAAACAACCCAGCCCATGTACTATTGCTAGGTGCATTTGCCGCTTGTTCATTGTGGAAATGTCCGTTAGTAGCACGCTCGCATTGGTGCACTATGGTTGTATTAGCACTATTCTTATCGATGTCACTTTGAGAAAATGATGGAGACCCTCGGTAGGAACCTTCGGTACCCAGCTGAAAATTACCCTTAGTTTGAGTAGTAGGTGACACGTGGATTCCATTAGTGCTTGTAGTTGCAGCATGGCCCTTACTCATATTAAAAGCTGGAAACGTGGACCCAAGATTATGACGTCTAATGCCATCTCCATAATCAGTGGGGACATTCACGTGACCATAATTGTCTTTGGGAAGAGATCCTAGACCCTCATTTATCTTGTGTGGCCCAGCATTATTTGGACAAGATACTGCCAATTCAATGGCATTTCGGGCCCCACCAATAATAAACTCTTGGGAATTCAGGACGCGGCTCACATTAGAATTGCCATATTGAGACGCCTTGGCCCCACCCCCTTCCACTTGCACCTTATCTTGCTTGTACCCCATGTGAAAAAAGGCATCATTTTCCGGATTTATGGGCTTTTCACTGCACAACACCTCAACAAAATGGGCGTTAATCTGATTTGGCCTAGAAAACTGTTGATGCGCGTAGGATTCCCCCGATGCCTTTTCAGAATTTTCAAGTGCACCTAACTCAGCAGTAGCAATAGGCGCGTGAGTCTGTGCTTGTGAAGCAGCACCTTGCGTGCCCACAAGAAGGCTGTCTGCTTTATACAGAGAAGCAGGCTGTCCTTTTAGACCGTTAGGCTCAGATTGGCTCGCGTGAGATCCACCTTCGGTAAACACTTTGGCATTTGAAATGCTACTATTATTTGGATCAAAAACTGTACCAACATCATCTTTATATTTGAGCATATCAATATTCTGACTAGGAAAGGAAAGAAAATCCGAAGATAAAGGGTGTGAGTAGTCTCGAAATTTCGTAGGCCCTTGAGTAATAGCACCACTAGGATCATAAAATTTAGGATACTGGACATTATTCAATACCCCAAACTTATGAGCAGTAGGGGCTGCACCTTTTATCAATGGCATGAACTTGTGCTATTTCATGACCCATTCCATTGAAAATAGTTGGTGATGTAACAGACACCACTTTTTGGATAGGAAGTTTATCTTGGTCTTCAATACACAGTTTACCTTGGCCTTCATCAGACTCTATGTTGTTCTGGGTATCTGTGCTTTTGGAAATCCTACCTTTGGCTAATTCACAAGAATCTTGAATGGATGCAAAGACAGCTCCATCTTGGTCAAGGTCTTCATCCAGGGACTTAACAGAAGCACCAGATGCATTTGTTTCTTCATCTGCTTGAAGCGACTCTTCCTCGTCACTACTAATCCAATTTAATGCCCACTGGACTGATGGGTCTTCATCCCCCTCTTGAAAATCAGTAGGAGGAGAAGATGACTTAATAACCCTCTTAGCTTGGATGTTCAATTTACTAACATTGCTAGGAAAAGGGAAAAGCTTTTCCTTCCTTTTCTTAGCACTAGCACTTGGAACCACCACCCATGGGGTGGGAGCCCTTACCATGTGAGGGGAGGAGCTTCTCTCTCTAGCATAAGTGATCATGTGTTTCCATATGGGAGTGGCAGAAAACACAAGCCAGGGGACCACGGGTGAAAGAAGAAATCCTATCATGGGTGGACAATCTATTATGAGCTGCTAACCAAAGGATCATACTCAACCTAGGAGTACCTCCTTTAAACCACACACTGTCATGCCAAGGAACAATTGGGTGATGGTTCCGTAAATGATCCCAAATAAGGGAAAAATTAAATTTACCAGACGGAGTAACCTGCCAACTAATTTTGTCCTGATGAAAGGAAGGTTTATAGAGGGTGGTTAACATAGTTCTGACTTCATCCAGTTCGATGGAGTGAGAGCTAGGCCAATGCCAGTCCAAACCTCGAACAATGGTACTAACTCTAGCATTAATACTAATGGCAGCATCATAGACAATTCTGACAGTGTAATTATCCAACATAGGCCCCATAGGGAGCCAATTATCAAACCAGAGAAAAGTGTTGTCTCCATTCCCAATCCTATGGATAAGCAAAGGCTTAGCAATATGTCTAAGTTTTAATAATTTTCTCCAATACCAAGAGCATTGGGAGGGAGTTTTAACCTGCCAGAAATTTTTGTTTTTAAGCATATACAGGTGGATCCAATTTTTCCATAGGGAGGTATTGGAAAGTTCAAGCAAACTTCCAATATGTTTGAGGTTCAAAATAGTGTTAGTTAAATTGATATCCTTGAACCCCAATCCTCCTTCTTTCTTGGGTCTACAAACTGTATCCCAAGCAATTTTAGCACCATGCTTGATTTCAGTGTTACCAGCCCATAAGAATCTAGCCATAATTTGAGCCACTTGTTTGAGAAACTCCTTTGGGGAGTATAAACATGCCAGACCAATAAAGTTGAATACCTGTCAAAACAGAATTAATCAATTGAGCTCTGCCAGCATAAGACAGAAATTTAGACTTCCAAGAATGAATTCTAGTACAAATTTTACTAACCAACTCCTCACAGTCCTGTTTTTTGAGCTTAGAAGTAATAAGTGGCACACCAAGGTACCTGACAGGTAACCTTCCTTGCACAAAGTTGAGTGTGGAAATAATATTTTCAGTCATTTCTTCATCAACATTACAAAAAAAGAGAACTTTTAGCATTGTTTGCTTGGAGCCCAGTGAAATGATAAAATTTATTGAGGGCTTCCCTAATCACTGTAGCAGTTTCCACATTGCCATTAAATAAAATAAGAAGGTCATCAGCAAAACAGAGATGAGAAATTTTAAGTTTCTCACACTTCCAATGATAACTGAAGGGCCTAGTGTTAATATAATGATGGAGCAGTTGACTAAGGGTGTCCATGACAAGGACAAAAAGATATGGAGAGATTGGGTCACCTTGTCTGAGTCCCTTAGAACCTTCAAAAAAACCCACAGATTCACCATTAAAGTTAATAGAGTACTTAGGAGTAGTAATACAAGTAATGATCCATTTCTTTAAATTTGGGGGAAAACCAAGAACATCCAAGATATCAATGAGAAACTCCCAACTCACACTATCATATGCTTTCATAATATCCACCTTAGCTGCCACTCTAGGTTTACCCTAGGGTTTATGGTAGTCCCTAAGAAGGTCTTGAGCAAGGAGAATATTATCACTTATTTTCCTACCTTTAACAAAGGCAGATTGGGCTTGGTCAATCATATTGGGGAGGATCAACTGAAGTCTATTGGCAATGATCTTAGAAATACATTTGTAAACAGTATTGCAGCAAGAAATAGGCCTAAAATCTCCCATACGAGTAGGATTGGGAACTTTAGGGATCAAAGCAATAAGAGTAGTATTAGCAACTTTATGCAACTCACCATGTTGAAAGAATTCCCTAATAGCAGCAGTAACAAGAGGACCAGTAATAGTCCAAGAGTTCTTAAAGAAAAAAGAGTTAAAACCATCAGGACCAGGAGCCTTGTTACTATGCATGCTAAAGAAGGTATTCTTGATTTCAATATCAGATGGAATCCTATCCAACTCAGCCATAAGCTCAACAGGGACTTTTTTGTGGATAACACTCCTAAGAGCTTCTTTACCAGGATAGAAGTGATTAGAGGTTGTCCCTAGCATGCTTTGAAAATACCTAATAGCTTCCTCTTTAGCTTCATTATAGTTGGAGGTGAAAGTCCCATTAGGTTTTTCAAGCATAAAAATTCTTTTCATATTCCTTCTAGCTTTAATAGACATATGGAAGTATCTAGAGTTTTTATCCCCAGCTTCTAACCATTGTAATCTGGACTTTTGTTTAAGAACTTCTTCTTCAATCCAAATTGCTTCATGAAAGGTTTTCAAAGATTTATTATGCATATCAATGAGGATAGAGTCACTGGGATCTCTGATTAAAAGGTTTTGGAGTCTCTTTAAGTCCTCTCTAGCTTTGTTAGCATTAATCCTCTCTTGGCCAAGAGTTAGTTTGCTAAACTGCTTGAGATCCTTTTTCAGGAACCTGAGCTTTTGGCAAAGTTGGAACTGGGCAGTACCTTCAACATTAATATCCCAAGCATTCTTAACAATATCATTATAGGATTCCAAGTTTGTCCAGTAGTTGTAGAATTTAAAAGCCCTCCCTTTCCTATATTGGGTTTTATCAATATGAACAACAATAGGAGAGTGGTCCGAGGTACTTGGAACCTGGAATTGGGCAAACGAATCACTGAGATTATCCATCCAAGCTTGATTGATCAGAGCTCTATCAAGTTTTCTCTGGGTAAAATCTTCCTTCCCATACCTTCTGTTACTCCAAGTAAACTGTTCACCAATATATCTAAGGTCCACTAGACAACATTCATTAATAGTCTTTTTAAAATCCTTCATCTCATTATTCCAACCAAAGTTGGTATCAGAGACTTCATCTGGGCTTAAAGGCACATTAAAGTCTCCTAATGCAATGTAGTTAGTGGTCTTAGTACATTGTGAAATGGACCTTAGGTCAGACCATAGGTCCAATCTGGCTTGGCCAGTATTAAAACCATAAATGAAAGAGGCTTCAAAAGAAAGGGATTTATCATCCTTCTCAATGCTAACATGAATAAGTTGGGAAGTGATTTTAAGAATAGTGAGATTAATTTTATCTGAATTCCAACCAACCCAAATTCTACCAACAGAATTTGGACTACTATTGGTAACAAAATTCCAGTGCTTAAAACATTTGGTTTTAATAAAATCTTCATTTGCCTGTCTAACCTTGGTTTCAGTTAACCCCAAAATGTCAATATTATTCTCATAAATAAATTTGGCAACTTCGGATTGCCTAGTGGGCTGGTTAAGGCCTCTAATATTCCAGCAGCTAAATATCATTAAGAACTGGTAAGGGGAAAGAAAACTTACCTGAAGATCCAGAAGGGGGGTTCTTCAAAAGGTCCTGCTTACCGGGATCAGGCTGACTAGGAGAAGAAGGTGGATCAGCAGCAAGGACAGTGGGTCTTTCCAGAATTCTGGGATTGTTCATGGTGTCCACTGAATATTGAAGCTCAATAGGCATGGCTTCTATATCATCTTTAGGTAGCTCAATCTTCTGATCATTGGTGACATTGTGCTCTTTATCAATAGTTTCACATTCAGGGTCTTCCAGTAAAGAGTATTGATTCTTCTTTGTAACTTCAGGCCCATGCATTTTGAGAAAGTTGGTTTCACTTCCATTGGTGACAATAACTTGTACAGAATGAGGTGAAGTTTGAGCAGTACTATTAATTCCCTTAATAGGGGAGGATTTCTCCAAGACAGGTTGGATAGGCTCAGTAAGGGCCTTATCAAACAGATTAGGACTATTGTTAGGAATGTTAACAACTTCAATATGAATTTCAGGTTGATTATCAGCTTTGGTTACATTAACTGTAGGCACATTATCAGTTGAAGTGGCAACCACATTAAAGGATGTATCAACCATTTCTTCCCTTTTACCTTTACCTTTACCTTTTCCTTTCACCATCCAAACTCCATCATTCTCACTCTCAGTAGGGTTCAACTTATTAGGGATAGTTGCCTTCTTTGTGAGGGACTGATTATTGTAGACCCTAGCGCAATCATGGCCAAACCGTTTACATTTAGCACATCTGACTGGGTTCCATTGATATTCAACAGACAATCCTATCCTCTCAGGTTCCTTACTAATAGGGTCAATGACTTCAATCTCAAAGTTTTTCAACAATTCAAATTCAGCGCTTACCTCAACACAGATCCGAGCATACGAGATTCTCCTACACGTTGCTGTCATTCGGTCAGCATGTAAAGGCCTCCCAATTATGCTAGCAATGTGGCTAAGACCCTCAGCATTCCAATATTCCAATGGGATGCCATAGATATGAACCCAAATGGGGACAGTAGCAGGGACTTCCTTATCAAGCACCATCCCAGTTTGCCAATTTCGAAGGAGGATGGGCTGTCCAGCAACATGCCAAGGGCCATTCTCCAGCACCGCTTCACTTTCTTCACTAGAATTGAACTTGAAAATATAGTGGCCCGAATCTGTTGCGAGCATGTCATTCAACCCTTTTTTTGCCCAATGTCGAGAGGTGGCATTTTTAACAAGAGTGTAGGGAAGCCTTTTACCAATAAAATACCCCACTAGGGTATTATCCCAGGCTCTACTGCCCTGGGTAGTGAGATCCTCAGAGATTTTTAGCAAATTTTGATCCGAGCCCTCCTTGGGTTTGATATAGCTTAGCTTGACACTAGCAGGTTCAGTCTTCCTTACTAAAGAGGCCCATGAAGTTTGGGGGGTGACCTTAGCCTGGTTGACATTGGCACGCGGGCTGGACCCATGGGACTTGGCATGGCCAGTGGGTGGGACCGCAGAAGAGAGGGAAATTTTACCTCCCATTTCCACATTGTTCTGAGATGCAGCTTTCAAATTACACATGGAATTGGGATTACCCAATATATGGTGCAAAGGCTGGGAATTGTTCGCAGCAAAAGACTCCACGTAATCAGTAAGGTTATTGCCATCAGGCACATGGGGGGGCCCTTCTTTTTGTGGGTCAAACTGTGGAGAAACTGTTGTAGTAAATGCGTGGGGACCACGGTTGAAGACAGCAGCTCTTTCCATGTGAGACTCAGTATTTGCACCATGGTCCACGTGAATAGGTGATCCCATATTTGGCCGCAAGAGTGTAGAAGCCTCACCAACCAAGGCGCCGGATTTGCGGGGGCCCATGTGCCTTCCAACAGCCTTATCTGATAAAATCCCGGATAAAGGGGGAAAGTAATCTCCCATGTGATCACCTCCAGGCTCCTGCGTATCAGTGGCTCGCAAAAAGTGACCGTTGTAGTCACGTGGGCCAGCTGGTTGCTGTGCGCTCACACGCGCGTGTTGTGAACTTCCCTCAAACACCTTGGATTCCACACAAGGCTTGCAATTTGCTGTAACCTTAGGGTCATCCACATGTGGAGTAGCAAGGCCCTTACCGTAAATAGCACCAGACAAGGCGCCGGGTTTTGTGGGGCTGCCCATGTGCGCAGCAGCTTTAGTTGCTGGTGGATTAGCGTTTGAAAAAGGACCGTTGGGGCTAGAAACAGCCACGTGAGACGCACCTTCCAAAAACACCATTGCTTTTTGTGAATAGGAACTATTTGGATCAAACTCTATACTGGGCACATCTTGGGTATGCGCGTGACCACCACTCTCGGCAAACAATTTTGAATTAGTGTGGTCATCATTTTCCAGATCAAAAGGAGAACTTTTACTTTCTTTCTCATTGACTGGAGAAGAGATCAAGTCGGGGTTTGGTAAAATATTATTGTTGTGGAGCATTTCAGCCTCAGTATGAGCATCCTTGCCCTTAGCTTTGATTTTAATCCTCAAAATTTCAGCCTCCAAATCAGCAATGCGCTTAAGGGATCCCTCATAATCCAATTGGTTTTTCCCTCCCTCTTCACTTAGTTCCTCTGTAGTGACCTTCACAGCTTCATCACCTTCCTTAGATAGTCCAGTGATACTTTCATCAACTATCTGGCTAAAAGCATGATTCTCCACTAACAAAACTGAATCAAGATCATTAAGCTCAGAGAAACCAATTAAACTAGCAGCATGCTTTTTCTTTTTCAAGATTTCATTAGAGTCTTGTAGTGTTTTGAAGTTCAAAGCAGTGACTGACCTATCATCCTCAAAATCAACCTGGGCTTCCCAATCTTCATCAAGCTCAAGCTCCTCATCAGAGAATCCATGAGCTCTTTGCAGAGCAGAGGGGGTAACATTAGCCAAATTAGGAGGTAAAACAGACTGAGCACTTTGTTGCAAGGATCCAGAACTAGAAGGAGAAGTAGTCTTATCCTTGAGCTTCAGATTTAGCAAACCAGAGTTAGGATCCTCATATTTAGCTACATTAAGAACATGAACCTCCCCTTTGGACTGGGTCTCACCAAGGTGATGCCCATCTCTAAGTTGAACAGACCCATCACCTTTAAGCAAATATTTGCTCACCAGTTCAGGAGAGAGAACAGATTGGCTAATAGATAAAGTGTTCTTAGAGGAGCATTCATCAATAGCCCTCTTAACAAGAGAAACTTGGGGACTTTGTTGCTTCAAGGATGGTTTGGATGATGGAGAGCTATCTTTTCCATGACCAGCACTTTGATTTCTCTTCTTCTTGTTTGAACCCATATGAAAAGAAAAATCAGAAATCTAGAGAGAAGGAAGACTTTCTCTCTCTACATAATGAAAAAGTAAACTACCAAAATTCATACTTGCTGAACTTACTAACTGGCTTGCTTGCTAATTCTAGTAAGAGTTGTTTATTTACTTCTGGCATTGATGATACTGTTGTTAATTCCATATGCCATATATTCCAATTTAATATTGGATCCCTTCCTCTTAAGTACTTAGGTGTTCCTCTTATAACATCTAGACTAAAGAAGGGAGATTGTCAGGAACTTGTCAATAAAATTAGTTACAAAATAACAGCTTGGACTTCTAAATGCCTTTCTTATGCTGGTCGAGTTCAATTAATTCATTCTATTCTCATAGGTATTCAAAACTACTGGTCTGGTATGTTTGTCTTACCCAAAAGTATTTTGAAAGAGGTTGAAAAGCTGTTGAGAAGATTTCTCTGGTCAGGTGGCATTGAGAAATCTCATGGGGCCAAGGTTGCTTGGGACCTTGTTTGCCGCCCAAAAAAGGAAGGGGGCTTGGGTTTGAAAAACCTTGTCCAACTCAATAAAACCTTGAATTTAAAACATATCTGGTCCCTCTTCTCTTCGGGGCCAAATTCTTTGTGGGTGGACTGGGTGAAAACTTATCTTTTAAAGGACAAAAGCTTTTGGGTTGTTAAGGCCCCCTCCCAGAGTTCTTGGTATTGGCAAAAACTTCTTAAACTCAGAGACATGGTCAGGCCCTTATTGAAACACAAAATTGGTAATGGTTGTGGTACCTTCTTATGGTATGACAATTGGCACCCCTTAGGCCCACTCTTGGATAAATTTAGCCCTAGAGTTGCCTATGATGCAGCAATACCCTTGAATGCGAAAGTAAAGGATATCATAGTGGACAGGGAATGGCATTGGCCTCTTACTAACACGTTAGAGCTCATAGAAATCCGGAACCATATGCTTGACCTTCCCCTCCCCTCTGATAATCTTGATATTGCCATGTGGGTTCCTTCACCCAATGGCAACTTTAAACTTGCTCATACATGGGACCACCTTCGAGTCATTTGTCCAAAGGTCCCATGGCATCGGCTCATTTGGTTCCCAGGAAATATACCTAGGCATAGTTTCATCTCTTGGTTGGCTATTCTTAACAGATTATCTACTCATGACAGGATTTTCCACTTCACTCCTGGCCCTTTGGGATGTGTTCTATGCCACCAAGGTATGGAATCTCATGATCATTTGTTTTTTGATTGCTCATTTTCATCTTTCATTTGGCAGGCATTATTGCAACAATTGGAGATTACTTCCCATGCTTCCTCTTGGAACTCCATAGTGGAATGGGCAGCTAGGACTTGGACAAAGAAAAATCCCAACCACATCATCGCTAAAATGTGCCTTGGGCTGACGGTCTATAGCATTTGGAAAGAAAGGAACGCGCGAACATTCAAATCCGAAGTAAAAACAAAGGAAAGGCTCCTACAAGAGATCAACCTCCAAGTTTCTACACAAATCCAAATCAAGTGGAGAAATGATCCTCATCTCCCTAATTACATTGCTAGATGGGCTTAGTTTGTCATTGTTAATGTAATTGTAATTTTATCTTTATCTTTGTTGCTTGCTGGGGGCCTTGGGCTTTACTGTGTTGATTTTAGGGGTTCCCCATCATCTTTTCATTTGGTTTAGTGTTCTTTTGCTAGGATGGGTTTTTATCTTGGCTTTTGGCTTTGATAGGTTCGCATCCTCTTTTGCATTTTTTGGATTCTTTTGCATTTTTGTTTATCCTGGGGTATGCCCCTTGTATTTTGTATAGTGCCGTTTGGCTTGTTCTTTTATTTATTCACCTTTTCCCGAAAAAAAGGTAGGGCTCAGCTCATTCAGTCCGTTTTGTTGGGGATCCAACAATATTGGTCTGGGATGTTCATTCTCCCAAAATGTGTCCTTAAACAGGTGGGTCAAGCATTAATGAGATTCTTTTGGTCCGGTACAACTGAGAAGGGACATGGTGCCAAAATTGCCTGGGTTAAAGTGTGTAAACCTAAGCAGGAGGGTGGATTGGGATTTAAAGATGTTTTCTTCACCAATACTATTCTTAATTTAAAACACATTGGTAACCTTCTTGACCCTAGAAATAAATCCCTTTGGAGAGATTGCGTACATTTGTACATGATAAAGTCTAAAAGTTTTTGGGATGTTAAACCTCCTAGCCAATGCTCTTGGTATTGGAGAAAGTTGTTAACACTTAGGGAAGTTGCTAGACCTTTACTAAGACATAAAATTGGTAATGGTCTACATACTTCCCTTTGGTTCAACAATTGGCTCCCATGTGGCCCTTTGTTTGAAAAGTATACTAATCGGATTGCATATGATGCTGCTATTGATACCTATGCAAAAGTAGCATCCATTATAAGGGACCACGATTGGATCTGGCGTGGGTCTAATTCCATAGGTTTAAATGAAGTTCGCAACCTCTTATCTGATATGTATAAACCCTCTGACTTACCGGATGGTATATCATGGACTACATCCCTAAATGGAAATTATAAGTTTTCTCATATTTGGGACCATGTTAGAGTTGCATCCCCTATGGTCCTTTGGAATCAACTCGTTTGGTTCTCTGGATGCACCCCAAGACAGAATTTTATCTTATGGTTTGTTGTTCAGAATAAACTTGCAACCCATGATAGAATTTACACTTTTACTCCTGGACCACTTGCTTGTGTGTTATGTCATTGCCAAATGGAATCTCACAACCATTTATTTTTTCAATGTACTTATGCCTCCTTTGTTTGGCAGGACTTAATGAATAGGTGTGGGCTGACATGGAACAGGACTGATTGGAATACTACCGTGCAATGGATGTCACAACAATGGAAGGGGAAGAAAATCCAGCAAGCCATTCCAAAAATTTGTCTTGGGGTCACCGTCTATGGCCTGTGGAGGGAAAGGAACAACCGTACATTCAGTGGCACATCTACTCCAAAAGAACAACTGCTGCAAAACTTTATCTCTCAAATTAATCTCCAGATTAGGTCCAAGTGGAAACTTCATCCCCAGCTTGAAACCTTTGCATCACCCTGGACGTAGATTCCTGATTTGGGATGTTTCTCCATTGTTTTGTCACTTTTGTTGTTTTATTGTGCTTTCATGCTTTTGGGTTTGATTTGTGATACCCACATTTGTTGATTGTTTTCTTTTTGTTGGTGGTCTTTCTTGCCACTAGTCCTCCTGCTGAGCTTACTGTTTATCCTGGGGTATGCCCCTTGTACATTTGTACATCTTTTTTTGGAATATATTTACCCTTTTCCAAAAAAAAAAAAAAGTTCTAGAAGAATAATCCAGCAATTCAAGATTGAAGTCAAATTTTAGTTTTCCTAAAATTAGAATTTGATTGTCATTTTTTCTTAATTGCTTAAATTGCTGAATTACAGGCTTGCATGCCAAATATGGAACTTTCCTTATTCCTTTAGTTTCGTTTTATTTTAATTTTGGGTGAATTTATTTTGGGGCATAATATTTCGTAGGCTTATAGAGCACAACTGTAAGCCTCAACTATTTAAATAGTTTTAGGGTTTGTAATAGGCAGTTTTGATCGTCAATAATATTGTGAGTTTTTTCTTTGGTTCTTTGAAGAACTATTCGAACTTATCAGATTTACTCTGTGGCGTTCATACCTAGACTTATCAATCGAGTTTTTCATCCTTGATTGTGGCGTCTACATCCTTTATACCAAGGTTCGCATCTATTATAGGTGTTGGGTCGCGGTTTCCATTCAAATCTGACAGTAGAACGGTCCGAGGCATTAATCGTGTTACGGGTTTCGTCATATTGTTGGCGTGGTTCGTATCAGTTGGTATCAGAGCACAGTTCTAGTCTTAGGTTTATCCTATCTTTTTCGTGTCTGTTCTTATTCGTTTCTTCTGGTTCTGTTTTTGTTCGTCTTTTTGTTTATGTTTTTTTTTTCTTTCTTGTTCGTATTCGTTCTCGTTTTTGAACCGTATAAAATAAAAAAAAAAAAGAAAAGTGTTCGGATTCTGATTTTAGAATTTCAGATCTGTGATTCGTGCGTTCATGTTTCACTAGGGTTTCTGAAACTGATTCGTATTGTTCTATTTCAGTACCTTTCGCGTCACAGTCATCTAGTCACAATCTGTGTGATTCGAACGTGATCTTAAAAAAAAAAAAAAAGAAAAAAAAAGAAAAGAAAAGAAAAGAAAAGAAAGAGAAGAGAAGAGATCGGTGAAGCCAAAAACTGAGCAAAAATAAGAATTGACCAGCCATGGAACTCAAGGTAAATCCGATTCTTCTACTTCTAGAAATCGTGACATTAAGTGTTTTAAATGCCAAGGCAGGGGTGATGTGAACCCGTGGAATTGATATTCCTTGAACCCACGATCAGATTGTAATTCACCCAAGAAAGCCAACAATCAAGTCACAGGGATGATCTAGACCCGTTGAAATCCTGTTTCAAGAACCCAGATTTGGTGAACGCCACAAAGGAAATGCCTTTGATAAGTTCGAATTGTTCAATCAAGAACAAGCAGAGAAAACTGAATAGCTCTCCAGAAAATAAATTTCATTAACGTTCTCCCTCCAAGCTGCTACAAAGTTCTTTCTTTTAATCCCTTCTAAGAAACCCTTGGGCCAAAAAAGGCCTTCAACGAAAATCAAAAGACATGGGCTAAATACTCAAGCCCAAAACAACTTAAACTGCATGTTTAAAGCTAAATAAATGTCTACTTAAAAAATAGGCCCACATGCCAAAACCATAGAAACATAAAAATTAAAGTCTATAAAAACCCAATAAGCTATTCCACCCCTTCTGTAGCTTGTATCACATGAACTAGAACTGATTCTTCTTCCTTCAAGCCCATGTTAAATGTTGGGGCCTTGCATAATAAGTTTCTGAACTTTTCCCAAGTGGATTGCACCAGTCCTTGCATTGCTTCGTTGATCTTCTTAGCTCTTGACCTTGTGATTGGCCCATCTGGAACTTGCAAATGATCATCTTTAAGTTTTGGTCCACTATGGTTCCCATCAAGGGGGCACATAGCAAGTCAATGTCCAAACAAGCGGGTTATGGTGATGCGAGACAATGGTGAGATTGAAACAAAGGATGACGATTCTGACACCGGTGATTATGCCACCATTGGAGGACATTCCTGAGGAGGAGTACGTTGCCCTAGATGCATTGACATTGGTGGCAAGGAGAGCATTGAGTGTGCAAGCAAGAGAAGTTGAGGAAGTGCAGCGAGAAAACATCTTCCATACTAGGTGCTATGCTAAGGACAAGGTATGTAGTGTGATTATTGATAGTGGTAGTTGTACTAATGTTGCAAGCACAATAATGGTGGAGAAGTTAGGGCTGCCCACGTTTTTTTTTTTTTTTTTTTTTTTTTTTTTTCGGAAAAAGGTAAATAGATTCCAAAAAAGGATGTACAAAGTACAAAGGGCATACCCCAGGATATACAAAGAAGAGCAGGGCTCAAAAAGGGAAAATGTAGCTAAAATAGCTACCAATCAAGGGAATTTAACCCAACAAAAGCCAAAAGACAAAAGCAATTTAAAGCACAGGCCAGCAACAAAAATGGCATTTAAAGCCAATTACAAAGAATGGTATTAAGATTACTATGATACTTCCAGTTCACCCTTATGAGAGCATGGATTTGAGCAATTAAGTTCTTCAGGGTAATCTCTTTAGGACAAAAAATATGTTTGAAGGATCTGTTGTTCCTCTCTTTCCATAATCCATAGATAGTAACTCCCAAGCAAAGTTTGGGGATTTGATGGAGAATCGTCTTTCCTTTGAGGTGATGAGCCATCCAACTCAAAGTATCATTCCATCCTTGACCATTCCACGTTAGACCACACCTAAGCATAATATCCTGCCAAATACCAACAGAGTAAGAGCAGGAAAAAAATAAGTGATCATGTGTTTCCATATGGGAGTGGCAGAAAACACAAGCCAGGGGACCACGGGTGAAAGAAGAAATCCTATCATGGGTGGACAATCTATTATGAGCTGCTAACCAAAGGATCATACTCGACCTAGGAGTACCTCCTTTAAACCACACACTGTCATGCCAAGGAACAATTGGGTGATGGTTCCGTAAATGATCCCAAATAAGGGAAAAATTAAATTTACCAGACGGAGTAACCTGCCAACTAATTTTGTCCTGATGAAAGGAAGGTTTATAGAGGGTGGTTAACATAGTTCTGACTTCATCCAGTTCGATGGAGTGAGAGCTAGGCCAATGCCAGTCCAAACCTCGAACAATGGTACTAACTCTAGCATTAATACTAATGGCAGCATCATAGACAATTCTGACAGTGTAATTATCCAACATAGGCCCCATAGGGAGCCAATTATCAAACCAGAGAAAAGTGTTGTCTCCATTCCCAATCCTATGGATAAGCAAAGGCTTAGCAATATGTCTAAGTTTTAATAATTTTCGCCAATACCAAGAGCATTGGGAAGGAGTTTTAACCTGCCAGAAATTTTTGTTTTTAAGCATATGGTTAAATGATAGTGGTGAGTTGCAATGGTTAAATGATAGTGGTGAGTTGAGGGTGAACAAACAGGTGTTAGTGGCATTTCGAATTGGTAAGTACGAAGATGAAGTGATGTGTGATGTAGTACCGATGCATGCTGGACACTTATTGTTAGGGCACCCATGGCAGTTTGATAGGCGCGTGAAGCATGATGGCTTTATGAACAAATATTCATTTGTACTTAGTCAACGTTCGATCACTCTTGTACCTTTAACCCCGCAACAAGTTTATGAGGATCAAGTAAGGTTACAAAAGGAGAGAAAGAGAAAAAGAAAGTGAGTGAAAATTCAAGTGAAGAAAAAAGAGAGGCCGAGAAAATTGAGAGAGAAAAAAGCGAGAAGATTCGGCTAGAGAGATAAAAATAAAGAGAAAAACAAATTTCTATGCAAAAGCGAGTGAAATCAAAAGAGCGATGTTTCTAAATCAGCCAATGATTGTACTATTGCACCAGGAGGCAGTTTTGAACACTAACGAGATTGAGCCCATTTTGCCTAGTTCTGTTATTTCTCTTTTGCAGGAATTCGGTGACGTCATGCCCGAAGAGATTCCACACGGTTTGCCACCTACTCGAGGGATCGAACACCAAATTGACTTCGTACCTGGCGCTTCCATTCCAAACCGACATGCCTATCGTGCTAATCCTGAGGAGACAAAGGAGTTGCAAAGGCAAGTAAGTGAATTGATGGAAATGGGGTACGTGAGAGAAAGCATGAGCCTGTGTGCCGTTCTGGTGATTTTAGTTCCTAAGAAGGATGGGACGTGGAGGATGTGCATTGATTGTCGAGCCATCAACAACATCACGGTAAAGTATCGACACCCTATCCCTCGCTTGGATGATATGTTAGATGAACTGCATGGTGCTTGTGTATTTTCTAAGATTGATCTAAAAAGTGGTTATCATCAAATAAGAATGAAAGAAGGAAATGAATGGAAAACTGCTTTTAAAACAAAACATGGTTTATCTGAGTGGTTAGTGATGCCATTTGGATTAACTAATGCACCAAGTATATTTATGCGATTAATGAACCATGTCTTGCGTACTTTTATAGGCAGATTTGTTGTTGTCTATTTTGATGATATACTCATTTATAGCAAAAACTTTGATGACCATGTTCTACAATTGAAATCAGTTTTGGAAGTCTTGAGAAAGGAAAAGTTATTTGCTAACTTTAAGAAGTGCATTTTTTTGCACAGATAAGCTTGTGTTTCTTGGCTTTGTTGTTAGTGCCCAAGGAGTACAGGTTGATGAGGAAAAGGTTCGTGCGATTCGCGAGTGGCCAACGCCCACGAGTGTAGGCCAAGTTTGAAGTTTTCATGGGCTTGCTAGTTTTTACCGGAGGTTCGTGAAAGACTTTAGTAGCATAGCCGCCCCGCTTACCGAAGTCATCAAGAAGAACGTTGGATTCAAATGGGAGGAAGAACAAGAAAAGGCATTTCAATTACTTAAAGAAAAATTAACTCATGCTCCGTTACTTGTTCTACCATATGTTACTAAAACATTTGAAATTGAATGTGATGCTTCAGGTATTGGCATAGGCGCAGTTTTTTTTTTCGGAAAATGGTTAATCGATTCCAGAAAAAGGGCCATACCCTAGGATATTACAAAAAGCGCAAAATCATGCTACGAGAGCCAAAAAATGAAACGAAAGCAACAAGCAAACAAACATAGCAACATGGACTGAAACAAAACACTTGAGACAATCCAACTACCCAGAGCAAGGGCCTCCTCAGGATCGTTGTCGTCCCTTGGGCCGACTCCCGCTGAATTTTATCTTAGCTTCCTGCTTTTTCTGTCTGTTGGAGAGGGGATTACCCCTTGTAGGGGTCCCGACCTCATTGGCATGGTCAAGCTCACTATCACAGTCATCAATGTTATCCACACTAAAGGGGGGAGTGGTATCCTCTCTGGTCTCATCTCGAGGAACATCTGTATGGTAAGAAGAGCTAGCTTCGGGACAAGATGTCCGGGCGGAGGGAGAAACAATGGTATCAACTTTGCCAGGTTTAGGATCAGGGTCTTCCACAAGTTGAGAAAGGGCGTCAAATCGGTTACCCCTCGCTAGCGGAGGTTCCGAGCCACTCGTACTTTTAGTACGGTCAGAAGTGTGGTCAACAACAGTCTTTTTTCCTCTATCTGTGCCTGAGACAACTTGCCAGGTTCCCGTATCCTTACCTTTTCTCTTGAAAGGGTGGCGATCTGGACGGCTCAGACCTGGAGACTCAATCCGAGAACAATCATGACCAAACTGGGAGCACTTCTTGCATCGAATCGGGGTCCATTGATATTCTAAGTTGATCTTTGTTCTAATAAAAATGCCAGTCTCCTCATCTTCTGCTTCAATATGGAATTCATTGAAGAATTCAAAATCAGCAGAAACTTCAATGCAAACACGAGCATAGGTTATACGCCTTCTACTTGCAGTTATGCGATCAACTCGAATTGGCTTTCCAATGAAACTAGAGATAAAACTGATTCCCTTCGGATTCCAGTACTCAAGTGGTATACCATAGAAGTTTACCCATATTGGGATGGAGTGAACCTCTTCGTTAACAAAGGAGAAATGCGGCTTCCACGGCCTAAGAAGAAGAGGCTGACCCGCCACAAACCATGGTCCTCCTTCTAAAATTGCATCCCTAGCTTCCGTACTTGAGAAAGAAAAAAAGAAACATCCAGAGTCAGTGGCCAGCGTATCAATAAGTCCCTCATTAGCCCATAGCCGATCAGTAACGTTAGTGACAAGGGAAAACGGAAGCTTCCTGCCGAGAAACCGGCCAACCAATGTAGTCGTCCATTCGTCTTTCCCAGCTACCGTTAAGTCCTTTGGAATTTTAAGAACAAGATTATCTTCGATCCCTCCATGGTCCACAAATTCCAAGTTAAAATCCTTGCTACATTCTGTGGTTCTGTAATTTGTTTCCAAGTCTGATCCCATCTCAATATGGGCCATGTTGCTATTCTGACCCTCAGATTTGAATAACCCAGCCCATGATTTACGTTGGGCCCCAACAGCTACATTGTGCACTTGACCTTGAGTAGCCTCCCTGTGATAAAGAGCAGCCATGTCCGGGTTTTTAGGCTTATCAATGGCCAGGTCACTCTCAAAATGACCATTAATATGACTAAGGCAAAAGGCATTAATTGCTGAATTGGCATCGAAGGGAGTAGTAGTCTTGTCTGGATTAGCAGCAAGCACAAGATCATTCGGAAGGGCAGGAGTGATCGTGCACACGGGGTCCACAAGGTCGTGGCCAGCATGGAGCGGCAGGGTTCGGGTCCCACAGTCACCAGGATTCAAACTGTGCGTTGTCAAACACTCATTCCTTGCGTTATCATGTACCATGGAACAAGTATTCCCACAATGTGACGCCAGGGCCCCACCACCTTCAATGTTCTTCTGACTTTGCGTGTACCCCTCAAGCGTAGCATAATTATGACCATGGGAACAAGCCGTCCCAAATTGTGATGCATGGGCCCCACCAGCTACAATGTGCATCTGACTTTGCGCGAACCCCATGTGATAAGGGCCAGCTTTGTCCGGCTTTTTGGGCTTTTCAATGCACAGCTCATCCTCAATATGACCGTTAAGATGCACGTGGGGTCCATTCTTGAACTTATCAGTATTTCCAATTGCACCTAACTCAATAGGGGGCGCGTGAATCTTTGCTTGTGAGCCAGCACCTTGCGTGCCCAGCTGAAAAGCCTCAGCTTTTGTAGAATCCATCACGTGATCACACGGTCCAATATGAGGCCCAGCAAGCGTGGGCGCGTCGCATACACTCCCAGTCGCTAACACCTCGTGAGTCTCACCTTGGACACAAGAAGGATCAAAAGAACCAAAACCATCTCTTGCAAGGTCCTTATCTTCACAGATTTGAGGGTATTCATATTCTTGAGCATTCGCAGACCCTTGAGTTATAGCACCACTAGGATCATGAACCTTAGTGTAATGGACATTATTAAATACCCCAAGCTTATGAGCACCAACACAATCTGCAGTGGGCTCATGAGGGAAAACCGAAGAAAATACAGAAACATTGGCGTTTTCAACATCATAAACACCAATATTTGCTTCCATTCTGTGGTTCACCAAGCTTGGAATAACAGGAACCCCAGGACAGGACCCTCCTCCTATGGATTGGTCTCCATTTTCAATCAGCTTTTCCTTACCATTATAGTATTTCCTAGCCTTAGCTAGCTCACAAGAGTCTCGGACAGAGGCAAAAGAATGGACAAGTTCTTCATCAGAGAAACCCCCATTAGCATCCACTGGTACCACAATACCCACAGAGAGGACTTTCTCATCAGAGATACCCCCATCAAGAATGGTTGTTGATTTCGCAGCCAAACTTTCTATATCTGCTTGATGCGACTCCTCCTCATCATCACTACTAACACAATCTAAAGCCCACTGGACTAATGGGTCTTCATCTCCCTCCTGAAAATCAGTAGGAGGAGAAGACAACTTAACAACTCTCTTAGCTTGGATGTTTGATTTACTTACATTGCTAGGAAAATGGAATAGCTTTTCCTTCCTTTTCTTAGCACTAATACTAGGAACCACCACCCAAGGGCATAGGCGCAGTTATCATGCAAGGAAGACGACCAATTGCATTCTTTAGTGAGAAATTGAGTGGGGCTGCCTTAAACTACCCTACCTATGACAAGGAAATGTATGCGTTAGTCCGAGCATTGGAGACGTGGCAACACTATCTTTGGCCTAAGGAGTTTGTGATTCACACAGATCATGAATCTTTGAAACATTTGAAGGGCCAACACAAGTTGAATAGGAGGCATGCGCGATGGTTAGAATTCATTGAGACATTTCCACATGTCATCTGTTACAAGCAAGGTAAGGAAAACATCATTGCAGATGCTCTCTCTCGCAGGTATGCATTGATTTCTACTCTTGATGCAAAATTGCTTGGTTTTTTCGGGAATGGGCGAATCAATAAAAGAAAAAGCCAAACGGCACTATACAAAAAGACAAGGGGCATACCCCAGGGAAAACAATCAGCACAAACAAAAGCATCTGGTAAATGCAACACTGGATGGGAAACTTTCAGAGGTTAAACCAGGAAAGGACCCATCCAAAACAAAACACCTGCTCAAGGAAAAAGCATAAATCCCCCTAAAGAAAACCAAAACAAAACCCGGCCGCTCACAAACAAGAAACACTAGCAAAGCTTCCTAACACAAGCTAGGAGGAAAATGGCTATGCTTAAAATAATAATTACAATTATAGATACAAATTAATTCCATCTAGCAACGTAGATAGGAAGATGAGGGTTATTCCTCCACTTGATTTGGAATTGTAACCTAAGCTGGAGGTAAATTGCTTGGTTTTGAACACATTAAAGAATTATATCCATTAGACCAAGATTTTTGTGAAGAGTATAGGAATTGTGAGAAAAAAGCAGTAGGTAAATTATTTAGGCATGAAGATTTCTTATTTCGGGAGAATAAGTTGTGTGTTCCTAATTGTTCATTACGCGATTTGTTAGTGAGGGAATCGCATGGTGGGGGTTTAATGGGACACTTTAGAGTTGCTAAGACACTAGCCATCATACACGAGCATTTCTTTTGGCCACACATGAAAAGAGATGTTGAGAGAATTTGTGGAAGATGTGTAACTTGTAGGCAAGCAAAATCTCGAGTGCAACCCCATGGATTATACACAACACTGCCTATTCCTAGTGAGCCTTGGATTGATATATCAATGGACTTTGTGTTAGGTTTGCCTAGGACCAAACGGGGTAGGGATTCGATTTTTGTGGTGGTAGATCACTTTTCTAAAATGGCACATTTTATTCCATGTCACAAAATGGATGATGCATCACATGTTGCTGATTTGTTCTTTAGGGAGATTGTAAGATTACATGGTATGCCTAGAACAATTATTTCAGATAGAGATGCTAAGTTCTTGAGTTACTTTTGGAAGACCTTGTGGTGTAAGTTAGGGACTAAGTTATTATTTTCTACTACTTGTCACCCACAAACTGATGGTCAAACTGAAGTAGTAAATAGGACTTTGTCAACTTTGTTAAGGGCTATTATTCAAAAGAACATTAAAACATGGGAAGATTGTTTACCACATGTTGAGTTTGCTTATAATCGATCTATTCATTCTGCTACTAAATTTTTACCGTCTGAAAATTGTATATGGGTTTAATCCATTAACTTCGTTGGATTTATCTCCTTTACCTTTGACTGAGCGTGTTAATTTAGATGGCCAAAGGAAATCTGACTTTGTTAAGCAGATTCATAAGAAAGCCAGACTCAACATTGAGCGACGAACAGAGCAATATGCCAAGCAAGCTAACAAGGGGCGTCACAAGATGGTTTTTGAACCCGGAGATTGGGTTTGGTTGCATATGCGAAAAGAGAGATTTCCTCTTGAAAGGCGTTCCAAATTGCTGCCACGAGGAGATGGGCCTTTCCAAGTTCTCGAGCGCATCAATGACAAGCTCCATAGGCCCCATGGGTTTGATTGTCATTTTTTCTTAATTGCTTAAATTGCTGAATTGTAGGCTTGCATGCCAAATTTGGAACTTTCCTTATTCCTTTAGTTTCGTTTTATTTTAATTTTGGGTGAATTTATTTTGGGGCATAATATTTCGTAGACTTATAGAGCACAACTGTAAGCCTCAACTATTTAAACAGTTTTAGGGGTTGTAATAGGCAGTTTTGATCGTTAATAATATTGTGAGAGCTTTCTCTTTGGGTCTTTGAAGAACTATTCGAACTTATCAGATTTACTCTGTGGCGTTCATACCTAGACTTATCAATCGAGTTTTCCATCCTTGATTGTGGCGTCTACATCCTTTATACCAAGGTTCGCATCTGTTATAGGTGTTGGGTCGCGGTTTCCATTCGAATCTGACAGTAGAACGGTCCGAGGCATTAATCGTGTTACGGGTTTCGTCATATTGTTGGCGTGATTCGTATCACTATTCTTGAGCCTATCCAACCTGTCCTGGAGATAACTTCCCCACTCAAGGGAATTAAAGGGCTTGCTCAAGTTTCACCTCATTCTGTACAAATTACTGTTACCAATTGTAGTGATACCAGTTTCCTCAAAATGCATGGCCCTGAAGTTACTAAGAAAAATCAATACTCCTTACTGGAAGATCTTGAATGTGAACAGATTGATAAAGAGAAAAATGTTACCTTTGATCAGAAGGTTGAGCTACCCAAAGATGGTCTGGAAGTCCTACCTATAGAACCTCAAAATTTAGTGGAAATCACAAACAACCCAGGAATTCTGGACAGACCCACTGCCCTTGCTGCTGATCCTTCTACTTCTCCTGGTCAGCCTGAACCTGGTAAGCAGGACCTTTTGAAGAACCCCCCCTCTGGCTCTTCAGGTAAGTTAACTCTCCCCTTACCAGTTCTTAATTATATTTAGCTACTGGAACATTAGGGGCCTTAATTAGCCCACTAGGCAATCTGAAGTTGCCAAATTTTTCTACGAGAATATAAACATTTTGGGGATAACTGAAACCAAAGTTAGGCAGGAAAATGAAGATTTTATTAAAACTAAATGTTTTAAACACTGGAATTTGTTACTAATAGTAGTTCAAATTCTGTTGGTAGAATGTGGGTTGGTTGGAAAGCTGACACCATTAATCTCACTATTCTTAAAATAACTTCCCAACTTATTCATGTTAGCATTGAAAAGGATGATAAATCTCTTTCCTTTGAAGCGTCTTTCATTTATGGTTTTAAAACTGGCCAAGCCAGATTGGACCTATGGTCTGACCTAAGGTCCATTTCACAGTGTAATAAGACCACTAATTATATTGCTTTAGGTGACTTTAATGTGCCTTTATGATGTGAACCCGTGGAATTGATATTCCTTGAACCCACGATCAGATTGTAATTCACCCAAGAAAGCCAACAATCAAGTCACAGGGATGATCTAGACCCGTTGAAATCCTGTTTCAAGAACCCAGATTTGGTGAACGCCACAAAGGAAATGCCTTTGATAAGTTCGAATTGTTCAATCAAGAACAAGCAGAGAAAACTGAATAGCTCTCCAGAAAATAAATTTCATTAACGTTCTCCCTCCAAGCTGCTACAAAGTTCTTTCTTTTAATCCCTTCTAAGAAACCCTTGGGCCAAAAAAGGCCTTCAACGAAAATCAAAAGACATGGGCTAAATACTCAAGCCCAAAACAACTTAAACTGCATGTTTAAAGCTAAATAAATGTCTACTTAAAAAATAGGCCCACATGCCAAAACCATAGAAACATAAAAATTAAAGTCTATAAAAACCCAATAAGCTATTCCACCCCTTCTGTAGCTTGTATCACATGAACTAGAACTGATTCTTCTTCCTTCAAGCCCATGTTAAATGTTGGGGCCTTGCATAATAAGTTTCTGAACTTTTCCCAAGTGGATTGCACCAGTCCTTGCATTGCTTCGTTGATCTTCTTAGCTCTTGACCTTGTGATTGGCCCATCTGGAACTTGCAAATGATCATCTTTAAGTTTTGGTCCACTATGGTTCCCATCATTCCCCCTCTCCTCAAAAGGATTCGACCTCGAATCATCACCTTTCTTTGCGCAGATGAACCCACACCCAGTCTCCGGGTTCAAAAGTGACACGCTTTCTCCCTTTATTGGCTTGGGAAGCAAACTTTTCATTTTTTTGTGCAATTTGAAGTCGTACTCTCTCATGAATTGACTTCACCAATTCAGCCTTTTGGTGTCCATCTAAACTACTCCTGACATCAACAGGTAAAGGCATTAAATCTAAAGGAGTAAGTGGATTAAAACCATAAACAATTTCAAAAGGAGAATGAGAAGTAGTAGTATGCATGCTCCTATTATATGCAAATTCGATAAATGGTAAACAGTCCTCCCAAGTTTTCAAATTCTTTTGAATGACAGTGCGTAGGAGTTGAGTTAGAGTCCTATTGACTACTTCAGTTTGTCCGTCAGTTTGTGGGTGACAAGTAGTGGAAAATAAAAGTTTGGTACCCAATTTTCCCCACAAAACCTTCCAAAAGTAGCTAAGGAATTTGACATCCCTATCCGAAACAATACTCCTAGGCATACCATGGAGTCGTACTATCTCCTTGAAAAACAAATCAGCTATGTTTGTGGCATCATCTGTTTTATGGCATGGAATGAAATGTGCCATCTTACTAAATCTATCCACCACCACAAAAATAGAATCTCTACCTCTTTTTGTCCTAGGCAGCCCCAAAACAAAGTCCATAGATATGTCTACCCACGGCTCACTAGGGACGGGTAAGGGTGTATACAACCCATGTGGTAAAACCTTAGATTTGGCCCTTCTACATGTAATGCACCGACCACAGATTCTAATGACATCTCGTCGCATCCTAGGCCAAAAGAAATGTTCATGTAAGATTTCTAAGGTTTTCCTAACACCAAAGTGTCCCATTAAGCCCCCACCATGTGCCTCTCGCACCAACAATTCTCGCATTGAACAATGAGGCACACACAATTTACTTTCTTTAAACAAATAACCATCATGCTTAAAAAACTTACCAAATGCCGCTTTATCACATGCCAAATACACATTAGAAAAATCAGCATCACTGGCATACATATCTTTCACATATTCAAACCCAAGCATTTTAGCACTCATAGAAGTAAGAAGTACATGCCGTCGAGATAAAGCATCAGCAACAATGTTTTCCTTACCTTGCTTGTAACGAATGACATAAGGAAAAGTCTCAATGTATTCCATCCATCTAGCATGCCTCTTATTTAATTTACCTTGTCCCTTAAGATGCTTCAATGATTCATGATCAGTGTGGATCACAAACTCCTTAGGCCAAAGGTAGTGCTGCCATGTCTCTAGAGAGCGAACAAGAGCATAAAGTTCCTTGTCATAAGTAGGGTAATTTAGGGCAGCCCCACGTAGTTTTTCACTGAAGAAGGCTATGGGCCTCCTATCCTGCATCAAAACGGCTCCAATCCCTATACCTGAAGCATCACATTCAATCTCAAAAGTTTTGTTAAAGTCAGGTAATGCTAACACAGGTGCAGAACATAGCCTTTCTTTAATAGTAGCAAAAGCATTCTCTTGTTCAATTCCCCAATGAAACCCAACATTCTTCTTAATGATTTCAGTGAGTGGTGCAGCAAGTGTACTAAAATCCTTAACAAAACGCCTATAAAAGCTAGCTAAACCATGAAAGCTTCTTACCTCAGTGATACCTTTAGGCGTTGGCCACTCCCTGATGGCCTTGACTTTCTCTTCATCCACCTCTATACCTTCTGTGCTAACAACATATCCAAGAAAAACAACTTTTTCCATGCAAAAAGTACATTTCTTAAAATTAGCATACAACTTTTCAGATTTCAACACACCAAACACACATCTCAAATGTTCAATATGTTCATTTAAGTTCTTGCTGTACACTAGGATATCATCAAAATAGACGACTACAAATTTGCCTATGAATGCACGTAATACATGGTTCATTAACCGCATGAAAGTACTAGGCGCATTTGTAAGTCCAAATGGCATAACTAACCATTCATAGAGTCCATATTTAGTCTTAAATGCAGTTTTCCACTCATCTCCCTCTTTCATTCTTATTTGATGGTATCCACTTTTAAGATCTATTTTACTGAAAATACATGAACCATGCAATTCATCAAGCATATCATCTAAACGAGGAATGGGATGGCGATACTTTACCGTGATATTATTGACAGCTCTGCAATCAACGCACATCCTCCAAGTCCCATCCTTCTTTGGCACTAGTAGCACTGGTACTGCACATGGGCTCATGCTCTCTTTTACGTACCCTTTGCTCATCAAATCTTCAACTTGCCTTTGAAGCTCCTTTGTCTCCTCCGGATTGCTCCTATAGGCTGGTCGGTTTGGAATAACAGCCCCGGGTACCAAATCAATTTGATGCTCAATGCCTCTAATGGGCGGCAACCCACTCGGCATCTCCTCTGGAAATACATCCTCAAACTCCTGCAACAAAGAAACAGCCAAACTAGGAAGAGATTGGTTAGTTTCATCAAGATTAAGATAACATTCTTTGTAAACAAGAAGAATCACAGGCTGATTTGCTAAAAATGCCCTCTTAACCTCACTCTCTTTTGCATAAAAACTCAATTTTGTCTTTTCTTTTCTCTCTACAGACTCTCTTTCTTTTTTCTCTCTTGACTCCACTCCCTTTTCTTTATTCTCACCCATTTCACTATTTTCTTTTTCACTCTCTCTTTTTCTTGAAATTTCTCTCTCACTCTCATTTTTCTTTTCTCTCATGTTTCTTTTTTGCTCAACCTCACTTTTTAGTTTCAGTTGGTCCTCATAGACCTGTTTTGGGGTTAAAGGAGCAAGCTTGATTGTTTTCCCATCTTTTTCAAAGCTATATCGGTTCCTAAACCCATCATGCATCACTCTCCTATCATACTGCCACGGCCTCCCCAACAAAATATGGCCAGCATGCATAGGAACTACATCACAAAGCACCTCGTCACTATACCTCCCAATAGAGAAGGCCACCAAAACCTGCTTACTGACCTTAACCTCTCCACACTCATTCAACCACTGCAACTTATAAGGTCTAGGATGCTTCAGCAAAGGTAAGTTCAACTTCTCAACTAAAGTGGTACTAGCTACATTGGTGCAACTTCCCCCGTCTATAATCATACTACACACCTTGTTATTTACATAGCATCTAGTATGAAATATGTTTTCTCTCTGCTGCTCCATATCATCTACCTTCATTTGTGATTGAGAGCACGCCTGGCAACAAGAGACTCACCTTCTACGGGGTATTCCAATCCATCATCATCACTAGCATCAGATACTCCATCACTATCGTCTTCACCTTCAGTCATCACCTCCCCATTGTCATGCATAATCATCACCCGCTTGTTTGGACATTGAGACGCTATATGCCCCAAACCCAAACATTTAAAACATTTGATATCTCTATTCCTTGAAGGTTGCAACTCTACCTTGGATTTGTTCTTGCTAGTCCCCTCATCTTTTTCTTTAGGTGGTTCGGTCTTTCCCTTTACTACAGCTCGGTCATTCCTTTTCCACTTTGGTTTCCAAGGAGTGCTAGAAACTGAAGTATACCTTGCTGCCCCCTTTCTTTTTAATTGCTTCTCCACCTTCATAGCCATGTGCACCATGTCCTCTACCTCCACATAATGCTGCAACTCAACTACATTGGCTATATCCCTATTCAAACCACTTAAAAATCTAGCCATTGTGGCCTCTCTATCCTCCTCTACATTAGCCCGAATCATAGCCACCTCCATCTCCTTATGGTATTCCTCCACACTCCGGGACCCTTGTGAAAGGTTTTGTAACTTTTGGTAGAGGTCTCTGTAGTAGTGGCTAGGTACAAAACGCTTCCTCATGAGAGCTTTCAGCTCACCCCATGTTTCTACAGGTCTTTCATGATTCCTCCTCCGATTGGTCACTAATTGATCCCACCAAATAATTGCATAATCAGTGAATTCAATTACTGCCAGCTTCACCTTCTTCTCCTCTGAGTAGTTGTGACAATCAAAAATCAACTCTATTTTCTTCTCCCACTCTAAATACACTTCAGGGTCATTCCTCCCTTGGAAAGATGGTATTTTCATTTTGATGCTCCCAAGGTTCCTATCTACCCCATCTCGACCCCTTGGATTCCCCCTAGGTCCTCTTCCACGCCTACCTCCTCTAGGTCTACCCATTCCTCCCCTACCAACATCAGATACTACATCTTCCTCATCCTCTTCATCTTCTTCAATCTCATACTCATTTTCAACTCTAGGCTCACGCCTCCTCCCATCACGCCCACCTTGCAGATTTTGAATCACTACATCTTGTTGATCCATCCTATCCCGTACCTCCCCCAACACCAAATTTAACCGTTCAAACTGTCGTTGCATGGCCTGCAACATAAAGGTTGTGTTATCTGCCTCCCCTCTAAGTGTTGAGTCATCCATTTTAATGTGCTGCAAAACAAGAATATTAGTGGTAAAACCTCACACACTCCCTTACGTGTTTACGCTAAAAAATTGTCACTCCACTCGTGTTTCACTCTGATTGGCTTTTTCCCGAAATTAGTCTCACACACTCTTGCCTTTTACCTCAATTGTTTTCCCTTTCAAGTTCTTTCAAGAACGAATTGAACTAAATCAAGACACAACCTTGGATTATCCCAGCCAGCAATAGATTCTAGAAACAAGGAAGTAATAGAAAAAAAAAAATGACACGGATCTCAAGAAAATATACGACGAGGGCAAACGAAACAAGAAATCAGATTTCGAGAGGAATAAAAAAAAAATCACAAATAAATTTTTATTTTTTTTTTATTTTTTTTTTTTTTAATATGAGCCAATTGAAGATGGAAACAAAGTTTATCCCAGGAAACAGCGATCACTAAAGATAGGTTTCGAACAGCACAAAAACCGAATTTTTTTCGGAAATTTTTTTCACACTATGGAGTAAGATCAGTTTCGGACTCCTTAGACCATGGACAATGCAAAACGAACAAAAAAATTTAAGCCGATTTTTTTTTTTTTGTATTTTTTTTTTTTTTTTATTTTTATCGCGGCTTACCGATCTCTTCTCTTCCCTTTCTTTTTTTTTTTCTCCTCTTTTCTTTTCTTTTGTTTTTTTTTTTTTTTTTTTTTGTTTTTTTTTGTTTTTTTTTTTGTTTTTTTTTTGAATAATTAGGGCGACTTCACAGTTCACGTTCGTAACCCTAAATCACGAGGATGAACGAACACGAAGTAGCAAGAGACAAAACAAAAAATCGCAGATCAGATTCGTACCCTAAACACGAAATTCCAGATCGTAATCAAGAACACGAATGCGAACACGAACACGAACACGAACGAAAACAAGAACACGAAAAGAATAGAACACGAATTGAATAGAAAGACGAGATGAAACAAGATCACGAAAATAACAGAACAGAAAAAAAAATGAAACAGAAACAAGAACACCAAATAAAATGGATAAATCAGACCTGATTTGGAGCCTAAGCTCTGATACCAAATGATGTGAACCCGTGGAATTGATATTCCTTGAACCCACGATCAGATTGTAATTCACCCAAGAAAGCCAACAATCAAGTCACAGGGATGATCTAGACCCGTTGAAATCCTGTTTCAAGAACCCAGATTTGGTGAACGCCACAAAGGAAATGCCTTTGATAAGTTCGAATTGTTCAATCAAGAACAAGCAGAGAAAACTGAATAGCTCTCCAGAAAATAAATTTCATTAACGTTCTCCCTCCAAGCTGCTACAAAGTTCTTTCTTTTAATCCCTTCTAAGAAACCCTTGGGCCAAAAAAGGCCTTCAACGAAAATCAAAAGACATGGGCTAAATACTCAAGCCCAAAACAACTTAAACTGCATGTTTAAAGCTAAATAAATGTCTACTTAAAAAATAGGCCCACATGCCAAAACCATAGAAACATAAAAATTAAAGTCTATAAAAACCCAATAAGCTATTCCACCCCTTCTGTAGCTTGTATCACATGAACTAGAACTGATTCTTCTTCCTTCAAGCCCATGTTAAATGTTGGGGCCTTGCATAATAAGTTTCTGAACTTTTCCCAAGTGGATTGCACCAGTCCTTGCATTGCTTCGTTGATCTTCTTAGCTCTTGACCTTGTGATTGGCCCATCTGGAACTTGCAAATGATCATCTTTAAGTTTTGGTCCACTATGGTTCCCATCACTTTAAGCCCAGATGAAGTCTCTGATACTAATTTTGGTTGGAATAATGAGATGAAGGAATTTAAAAAGACTATTAATGAGTGTTGTATAGTGGATCTTAGATATATTGGTGAACAATTTACAAGGAGTAACAGAAGGTATGGGAAGGAAGATTTTACCCAAAGAAAACTTGATAGAGCTCTGGTCAATCAAACTTGGATGGATAATCTCAGTGATTCTTTTGCTCAATTCCAGGTTCCAGGTACCTCTGACCACTCTCCTATTGTTGTTCATATTGATAAAAAGCATTATAGGAAAGGGAGGGCTTTTAAATTCTACAACTACTGGACTAAATTGGACTCCTATAATGAGATTGTTAAGAATGCCTGGCATTCTTAACAATCTCTTTTTTTTTTTTTTTTCACTTTCCAAAAAAAAAAAAGAGATTGTTAAGAATGCCTGGGATTTTAATGTTGAAGGTACTGCCCAATTCCAACTTTGCCAAAAGCTCAGATTCTTGAAAAAGGATCTTAAACAGTTTAGTAAACTTACTCTTGGCCAAGAAAAGATTAATGCTAACAAAGCTAGAGAGGACTTAAAGAGAATCCAAACCCTTTTAATCAAAGATCCTAACAATTCTGTCCTCATTGATATGCATAATAATTCTTTGAAAACCTTTCATGAAGCTACTTGGATTGAAGAAGCAGTTCTTAAACAAAAGTCCAGATTGCAATGGTTAGAAGTTGGGGATAAAAATTCTAGATATTTTCATATGTCTATTAAAGCTAGAAGGAACATGAAAAGAATTTTTATGCTTGAAAAACCTAATGGGACTTTCACTTCCAACTGTGATGAAGCTAAAGATGAAGCTATTAGGTATTTTCAAAGCATGCTTGGCACTACTTCTAATCACTGCTATCCTGGTAAAGAAGCTCTTAGGAGTGTTATCCACAAAAAAATTCCTTTAGATCTTATGGCTGAGTTGGATAGGATTCCTTTAGATATTGAAATCAAGAATACCTTCTTTAGCATGCATAGTAATAAAGCTCCTGGTCCTGATGGTTTTAACGCCTTTTTCTTTAAGAACTCTTGGACTATTACTGGTCCTCTTGTTACTGCTGTGATGGGAACCATAGTGGACCAAAGCTTAAAGATGATCATTTGCAAGTTCCAGATGGGCCAATCACAAGGTCAAGAGCTAAGAAGATCAATGAAGCAATGCAAGGACTGGTGCAATCCACTTGGGCAAAGCTCATAAACTTATTATGCAAGGCCCCAACATTTAACATGGGCTTGAAGGAAGAAGAATCAGTTCTAGTTCATGTGATACAAGCTACAGAAGGGGTGGAATAGCTTATTGGGTTTTTATAGACTTTAATTTTTTATGTTTCTATGGTTTTGGCATGTGGGCCTATTTTATTTTTTAAGTAGACATTTATTTAGCTTTAAACATGCAGTTTAAGTTGTTTTGGGCTTGAGTATTTAGCCCATGTCTTTTATTTTCGTTGAAGGCCTTTTTGGCCCAAGGGTTTCTAAGAAGGGATTAAAAGAAAGAACTTTGTAGCAACTTTGAGATCATACAACGTGAATGAAATTTATTTTCTGGAGAGCTATTCAGTTTTCTCTGCTTGTTCTTGATTGAACAATCCGAACTTATCAAAGGCATTCCCTTTGTGGCGTTCAAACCAAATCTGGGTTCTTGAAACAGGATTTCAACGGGTCTAGATCATCCCTGTGACTTGATTGTTGGCTTTCTTGGGTGAATTACAATCTGATCGTGGGTTCAAGGAATATCAATTCCATGGGTTCACATCAGCTAGGCTTGTCATTGATGCGCTCGAGAACTTGGAAAGGCCCATCTCCTCGTGGCAGCAATTTGGAACGCCTTTTAGCCGGAAATCTCTCTTTTCGCATATGCAACCAAACCCAATCTCCGGGTTCAAAAACCATCTTGTGACGCCCCTTGTTGGCTTGCTTTGCATATTGCTCTGTTCGTCGCTCAATGTTGAGTCTGGCTTTCTCATGAATCTGCTTAACAAAGTCAGCTTTCCTTTTGCCATCTAAATTAACACGCTCAGTCAAAGGTAAAGGAGATAAATCCAACGAAGTTAATGGATTAAACCCATATACAATTTCAAATGGTGAAAATTTAGTAGCAGAATGAATAGATCGATTGTAAGCAAACTCAACATATGGTAAACAATCTTCCCATGTTTTAATGTTCTTTTGAATAATAGCCCTTAACAAAGTTGACAAAATCCTATTTACTACTTCAGTTTGACCATCAGTTTGTGGGTGACAAGTAGTAGAAAATAATAACTTAGTCCCTAACTTACACCACAAGGTCTTCCAAAAGTAACTCAAGAACTTAGCATCTCTATCCGAAATAATTGTTCTAGGCATACCATGTAATCTTAAAATCTCCCTAAAGAACAAATCAGCAACATGTGATGCATCATCTGTTTTGTGACATGGAATAAAATGTGCCATTTTAGAAAAGCGATCTACCACCACAAAAATTGAATCCCTACCCCGTTTGGTCCTAAGCAAACCTAACACAAAGTCCATTGAGATATCAATCCAAGGCTCACTAGGAATAGGCAGTGGTGTGTATAATCCATGGGGTTGCACTCGAGATTTTGCTTGCCTACAAGTTACACATCTTCCACAAATGCTCTCAACATCTCTTTTCATGTGTGGCCAAAAGAAATGCTCGTGTAGGATGGCTAGTGTCTTAGCAACTCCAAAGTGTCCCATTAAACCCCCACTATGCGATTCCCTCACTAACAAATCGCGTAATGAACAATTAGGAACACACAACTTATTTTCCCGAAATAAGAAATCTTCATGCCTAAAGAATTTACCTAATGCTTTTTTTCTCACAATTCCTATACTCTTCACGAAAATCTTGGTTTAATGGATACAATTCTTTAATGTGTTCAAAACCAAGCAATTTTGCATCAAGAGTAGAAATCAATGCATACCTGCGAGAGAGAGCATCTGCAACGATGTTTTCCTTACCTTGCTTGTAACAGATGACATATGGAAATGTCTCAATGAATTCCACCCATCTCGCATGCCTCCTATTCAGCTTGTGTTGGCCCTTCAAATGTTTCAAGGATTCGTGATCGGTGTGAATCACAAACTCCTTAGGCCAAAGATAGTGTTGCCACGTCTCCAATGCTCGGACTAACGCATACATTTCCTTATCATAGGTAGGGTAGTTTAAGGCAGCCCCACTCAATTTCTCACTAAAGAATGCAATTGGTCGTCCTCCTTGCATGATAACTGCGCCTATGCCAATACCTGAAGCATCACATTCAATTTTAAATGTTTTAGTAAAATCTGGTAGAACAAGTAACGGAGCATGAGTTAATTTTTCTTTAAGTAATTGAAACGCCTTATCTTGTTCTTCCTCCCGTTTGAATCCAACATTCTTCTTGATGAATTCGGTAAGCCTCCCAGGGGGGGGCTATGCTACTAAAGTCTTTCACGAACCTCCAGTAAAAACTAGCAAGCCCATGAAAACTTCGAACTTGGCCTACACTCATGGGCGTTGGCCACTCGCGAATCGCACGAACCTTTTCCTCATCAACCTGTACTCCTTGGGCACTAACAACAAAGCCAAGAAACACAAGCTTATCTGTGCAAAAAGTGCACTTCTTAAATTAGCAAATAACTTTTCCTTTCTCAAGACTTTCAAAATTGATTTCAAGTGTAGAACATGGTCATCAAAGTTTTTACTATAAATGAGTATATCATCAAAATAGACAACAACAAATCTGCCTATAAAAGTATGCAAGACATGGTTCATTAATCGCATATATGTACTTGGTGCATTAGTTAATCCAAATGGCATCACTAACCACTCATATAAACCATGTTTTGTTTTAAAAGCAGTTTTCCATTCATCTCCTTCTTTCATTCTTATTTGATGATAACCACTTTTTAGATCAATCTTAGAAAATACACAAGCACCATGCAGTTCATCTAACATATCATCCAAGCGAGGAATAGGGTGTCGATACTTTACCGTGATGTTGTTGATGGCTCGACAATCAACGCACATCCTCCACGTCCCATCCTTATTGGGAACTAAAATCACCGGAACGGCACACGGGCTCATGCTTTCTCTTACGTACCCCTTTTCCATCAATTCACTTACTTGCCTTTGCAACTCCTTTGTCTCCTCAGGATTAGCGCGATAGGAAGGTCGGTTTGGAATGAAAGAACCAGGTACGAAGTCAATTTGGTGTTCGATCCCTCGAGTAGGTGGCAAACCGTGTGGAATCTCTTCGGGCATGACGTCACCAAATTCCTGCAAAAGAGAAATAACAGAACTAGCCAAAATGGGCTCAATCTCGTTAGTGTTCAAAACTGTCTCCTGGTATAATAGTACAATCATTGGCTGATTTAGAAACATTGCTCTTTTGATTTCACTCGCTTTTGCATAGAAATTTGTCTTTCTCTCTATTTTTATCTCTCTAGCCGAATCTTCTCGCTTTTTTACTCTCTCAATTTTCTCGGCCTCTCTTTTTTCTTCACTCGAATTTTCACTCACTTTCTTTTTCTCTTTCTCTCCTTTTTGAACACTCTCCTTTTGTAACCTCACTTGATCCTCATAAGCTTGTTGCGGGGTTAAAGGTACAAGAGTGATTGAACGTTGATTAAGTACAAATGAATATTTGTTTGTAAAGCCATCATGCTTTACGCGCTTATCAAACTGCCATGGACGCCCTAACAATAAGTGTCCAGCATGCATCGATACTACATCACACATCACTTCATCTTCGTACTTACCAATTTGAAATGCCACTAACACCTGCTTGTTCACTCTCAACTCACCACTATCATTTAACCATTGCAACTTGTACGGCCTAGGGTGTTTTAGCGTGGGCAGCCCTAACTTCTCCACCATTATTGTACTTGCAACATTAGTACAACTACAACCATCAATAATCACACTACATACCTTGTCCTTAACATAGCACCTAGTATGGAAGATGTTTTCTCGCTGCACTTCCTCAACTTCTCTTGCTTGCACACTCAATGCTCTCCTTGCCACCAATGTCAATGCATCTGGGGCAACGTACTCCTCCTCAGGAATGTCCTCCAACGGTGGCATGTCACCGGTGTCAGAATCGTCATCCTCTGTTTCAATCTCACCATTGTCTCGCATCACCATAACCCGCTTGTTTGGACATTGACTTGCTATGTGCCCCCTGCCTTGGCATTTAAAACACTTAATGTCACGATTTCTAGAAATAGAAGAATCTGATTTACCTTGATTTCCATGGCTGGTTAATTCTTGTTTTTGCTCAGTTTTTGGCTTCACCAAAGGCTGCTTCTCATCTCTTTTCCAAGTATTTGGTTTCCAAGCAGATGTATTGGAATTTTGGCTTGGATTTTGGCTTGGATGTGTGCTTTTTTTTTTTTTTCGGAAAAATGGTTAATTGAATCCAAAAAAGGGCCATACCCCAGGATATTACAAAAAGCGCAAGATCATGCTACGAGAGCCAGACTAAACATTTGAAGTAAGAGCAACAAGCAAACAAACATAGCAACATGGAATGAAACAAACAAATGAGACATCCAACCACCCAAAGAAGAGCCTCCTCAGGATCGTTGTCGTCCCTTGGGCCGACTCCCGCTGAATTTCAACTTAGCTTCCTTCTTTTTCTGTCTATTGGAGAGGGGACTACCCCTTGTAGGGGTCCCGACCTCACTATCTTGGCCAGAATCACAAAAACCGTCATCAATGTCATCCATACTAAAGGGGAGGGGGGGTGGTTTCCTCTCTGGTCTCACCTCGAGGAACATCTGTATGGTAAGAAGAGCTAGCTTCGGGACAAGATGTCCGGGCGGAGGGAGAAACAATGGTATCAACTTTGACAGGTTTAGGATCAGGATCTTCCAAAAGCTGGGAAAGGGCTTCAAATCGGTTACCCTTCGCAAGCGGAATAACCGAGCCATTTGTGCTTTTAGTTCGGTCAGAAGTGTGGTCAACAACAGTCTTTTTTCCTCTATCTTTTCCTGAAACAACTTGCCAGGTCCTCTTATCCTTACCGTTCCTCTTGAGAGGGTGGTGTACTGGATGGCTTAGATCTGGAGACGCAGTCCGAGAACAATCATGACCAAACTGAGAGCACTTTTTGCATCGAACCGGGGTCCATTGATATTCCAAATTGATCTTTGTTCTAAAAGAATTGCCAGTCTCCTCATCTTCTGACTCAATATGGAATTCATTGAAGAATTCAAAATCTGCAGAAACTTCAATGCAAACACGAGCATAGGTTATACGCCTTCTACTTGCAGTTATGCGATCAACACGAATAGGTTTTCCAATGAAACTAGAGATAAAACTTATTCCCTTCGGATTCCAGTATTCAAGCGGTATACCATAGAAGTTAACCCAAATTGGAATGGAGTGAACCTCCTCGTTTTCAAAAGAGAAATGTGGTTTCCATGGCCTAAGAAGAAGAGGTTGACCTGCCACAAACCATGGTCCTCCTTCTAAGATTGCATCCCTCGCTTCCGTACTAGAGAATGAAAAAAAGAAGCATCCCGAATCAGTGGCCAACGTATCAATAAGGCCCTCATTAGCCCATAGCCGATCAGAAATGTGATTTTCTCCCAAGGGCGCGTCGATAACACTCACACGCTCCAACACATTGGATTCTCTAATGCAACCATGAATAGGATCAAAGCCATCTTTAGCACTCGGCGCAAGATCATCTTGAATCTGTTTCTTGTGATCATAGCTTGTCGATCCCAAACAAATCTCAACTTCATCCAGATCATGAGATAGTAACCCCTTAGTGACAAAAGAGTCGCCCTGGAGAGCCTCAACCGGAAACAATGAACCAGCATCAATAACACTTGGCCCATTTTGGGGTCTCCTCTTTTTTGCAAGCTCACAGGAATCATGAGTAGATCGGAGAGAGGATGTCTCCACCACATCAATGTCTTCATCTGATCCACCCATATTTTGTTCAGCAAAACAAAATCCATCTACCCCATTAGCAGCTTCCAAACCCTCCAAAAGACCAATAGAACTAGTTTCCTCCACCAAACTTTCTACATTTGAAGCAACACCAGGACTAACTACATTTTCAACACACTTAACAACATCTTCAATAGATTCATAAGGAAAAGGAATCGTAACAATCCTCTTAGCTTTGATATTCAGCTTGCTCACATTTTTAGGAAAAAGAAAGAGCTTCTCTTTCCTTTTCTTAGCACTAACACTCCTTACACAAGGGATCATCTTGATATTTCTAGAGAGAAGGGAGAGCTTCTCTCTCTAGAATTCATCCTTGACCAAGCTTCTGATTTCATTGGCTTGGATGTGTGCTGCTGCCCCTCCTCTTGAGTTGATTCTCAATTTTAATAGCCATGTGTACCATATCCTCCAATTCAACATAGTGTTGCAATTCCACTGCATTGGCAATTTCCTGATTCAAGCCAACTAAGAATCTAGCCATTGTAGCCTCTCGATCTTCCTCTACATTCGCTCGAATCATCGCAACTTCCATCTCCTTATAATATTCTTCTACACTCCTATTACCTTGCCTCAAACTTTGCAACCTGTTATACAACTCCCGATAGTAGTAGCTTGGAATGAATCGCTTCCTCATTACAATTTTCATATCCTCCTATGTCTCTATTGGATGCTCCCTATTTCTCCTCCTATTCAGCACTAATTGATCCCACCAAATAATAGCATAATCGGAAAATTCAATGGCAGCAAGTTTTACTTTCGTAATCTCGGAGTAATTGTGGCAATCGAATACCAATTCTACCTTCTTCTCCCATTCAAGATATGCTTCCAAATCAGTCTTTCCTTGAAACGAAAGAATCTTCATCTTAATACTACCCAAATTATTATCTTCCCGGTTCCTAGCTTCTCTAAACCTAACTTCTCTACCCCGACCACCATATCTCCTCTGATTATCTATTGACTCCCGATCATTTTCTCCATCAAAGTCTTCCCCAAAATACTCCTGATCATCAACTCTTCTTTGTACATTACGAACATTTTGTGGTTGCCTATGCGGTGTACTCTCTTCAACTCTATCCAATCTCTCATGTATCGGTTCCAATTCTGCCCTCATCATCCGCCTCATCTCCCCCACTAAAGCTTGCATTTGTAGATTCGTATCAACTGGCTGCTGAGCCTCTTCATTTGTGACTCTTCCCTGATCTTGAGCCATAATTCCTGCAAAAATGGATTAGAAGTAGAATAGATCCTCACTACACTCCCTCACGTGTTTCACTCAAGAATATAATTCACTCGTGTTTACACTCAAAAATCAAGTCGGCTTTTACCCTCTTATGTGCTCACCACTCCTGCCTTTTTTCACTCGTAGTAATTCTCACTCAGTTCTTATGAAACTGATCAAACAATGACAAGAATTTCTCAGTAACAATCCACACACCCAAACTAGACCAATCAAATTTGGAAGTTGAAAGCACGACTAAAAACGAACGCGGATGGCTAGGTTTCCAAAAGCACAAAAAAAAAAATGGAATTTTCGGAAATTTTGTTTTCACACTATGGAGTAAGGTCAGATTCGGACTCCTTAGACCCCAAATATCATAAAACAAAAATAATTTTTTTTTTTTGCGGCTTACCGATCTCTTTTCTTCTCTTCTCTTCTCTTCTCTTCTCTTCTTTTTTTTTTTTTGAATAATCAGGCAGACTTCACAGTTCACGTATCTGATTCAGAAACCCTAATTCCCGAGAAGGAAAAAAAAGGAAAAAAAAACCACAATAACAATGATCACGAGAATGAACAAACACGAAGTAACAAGAGCAAATCACAGATCAAATTCGTAAACCCTAAACACGAAATTCCAGATCGTAATCGAACACCTTTTTTTATTTTTTTTTTGATACGGTTCAGAAACGAGAACAAATAAGAAAATGAACAGAAACAAAAACGAATAAGGACAGAACCAGAAGAAACGAATAAGAACAGAAATGAAAAAGATATGATAAACCTGAGACTAGAACCTTTCTCTGATACCAACTGATACGAACCCCACCAACAATGTGACGAAACCCGTAACACGATTAATGCCTCGGACCGTTCTACTATCAGATTCAAAGGGAAACCGCAACCCAGCACCTATAACAGAATGCGAACCTTGGTATAAAGGATGAAGACGCCACAATCAAGGATGAAAAACTCGATTGATAAGTCTAGGTATGAACGCCACCGAGTAAATCTAATAAGTTCAAATAGTTCTTCAAAGAACCAAAGAGAAAACTCTCACCATATTATTAATGATCAAAACTGCATATTACAAACCCTAAAACTGTTTAAATAGCTGAGGCTTACAGTTGGGCCCTATAAGCCTACGAAATATTATGCCCCAAAATAAATTCTCCCAAAATTAAAATAAAACGAAACTAAAGGAATAAGGAAAGTTCCATAGTTGGCATGCAAGCCTACAATTCAGCAATTACGAAAAAATGACAATAAAATTCTAATTTTAGGAAAACTAAAATTTGACTTCAATCTTGAACTGCTGGATTATTCTTCTAGAACTTGAATTAGATTGAGACATCTTTATGGACCAAGCTCCATAGGCCTCCACGAATTTTCCTGAGACCAAATTTCTTGAATAAGCCCATTGAGTGCCTCTTTGAACTTTTTTGCCCGAGCCCTCGTAACTGGTCCAATTGGAATTTGAACTGGTTCCCTTGAAGACGTGCCATGATTTGCATCAGGATCTATATCTTCAACTGCCTCTATAAAGTCCATAGCAGCCACCACCTCATCCTCATTAGGAAGAGTGTAGGAGCTATTTTTCGTGATTACCCCTACACTCATTGGGCTATGATCCCTGAGATCATCTGAAAGACAAGGAAAGGAAATGGAGGGTTCAATCTTAGTAACAATTGAATCTTCTTCACGGAGAGGATCCAAGTTGGCTGAATGGGCCCTAAACAAGGGAATGCTACAAGACCCAGATGCAATAGCCTCAACCTTCCCTTTACCCTTATCTCTTGTTGGAATTTCAACACTAGGAAACACTTGATTTTTTCTCGTAACAACTTGCCAACCTCCCTTAACTTCGTGCTTCTTATAGTTGCTATGAAACTTAGAAAGAGTAGATGTAGGAATCACCACCCAGTCGCAGTTATGTCCAAACATTGAGCATTTATCACATCTAGTAGGAGTCCACTGATATTCCACTTGGATTCTAGAGAGAACTGGAACACCAAGGATATCATCTTCTGCTTCGATATCAAATCCTTTTATCAACTCAAAATCAGCACTGACCTCAATGCAAACTCTAGTAAAGGTGATTTGTCTACGGCTAGATTTGTCTACGGCTAACGGTCACACTATCTACACATAAAGGTTTCCCAATAAAGCTTGCAGTGTAACTAATTCCTTTTGAATTCCAGAGCTCCATAGGAATCCCATAGAACTTAACCCAGATTGGAATGGATTTAGCATCCTTTTCCAACTTAAGATTAGATTTCCATGGTCTTAAAAGGATGGGCTGACCCACAATGTACCATGACCCTCCCTCTAAGGTAGCATCCCTTGTACTAGTGCTGTTGAATTTGAACAAAAAAAAAATCCAAAATCCGTAGCAAAGAGATCCTCAAGACCGTCTTTAGCCCAAAACCTTTTAGCAGCGGAATTAATGAATAGGGAAGCCTTTTTCCCATAAAATGCCTGACCAGAGATGTCCCCCACTCACTCTTACCTTGGTCAGTAATGTCATTAGGGATTCTAAGCACAAGGTTGTCCTTGGTCCTACCATGCTCAAAATGTTCAAGAGAAAACTCGATAGCAGGGCCTGATCGTAAATTCGAAATAGCATCAGGGCCTGCCCTTTCCTGCTCAGCTGCCTGCTCACCAACGGAGAAGGTAAAACATGTATCCTTGAATAAGGGTATAGCTGGGACAGGAATAGCCATGCTGCCATTATCAATTTTTTTTGTAACCAGAGATGCCCATGACTTAGAAACAGAATGGCCACTTGGAACAGAACTAGTACTAATTGGCATGCCATTAATCCCATCAGAGATAACTATGGGACAATTAAGCTTTTGGACCTTGGGTTCACCAAACCCAAGTTGGGAGTCAATTGGACTGGTGTGCCCAATTGCAATAGCCTTGGGACTAGGAGAAAATATGTTGCCCGAATTTGCAGAAAAGGTAGCAATCTGATTAGAAAAGTCTACAATAGGTAAAGAAGTTGTTGGGCTCTCATAAATGGACTTAACCACGTGTAACACTTTGCATAACAATAGTACCATTTGGAATCGGCACCTCATTCTTTGAAGAGGGAGACAACTTGCCAGAATTTAAGGGAAATGACCAACTGCCCACTTGAAATTTGACTACTTTATGTAGATTAGGTGGCTGTCCTATATGAACGTTGGGCATTCATATGCCTCTATCTCCCATGGCTTTATCTCTATAGAACCTTCTTCTTGGTTTGATTGCCTCCAGCTCCATCTTCATGGACAACGGCTTGCTCCTCCATCTTCATGGATATTCTAAATCTATTACATTGGTCCTATGCTTCTTTCGAAGCTTACAATTTATCTAGAAATAGAAAAATAACATAAAATAAAAAGGCTAGGGAAACCAGTGTGACTTTCCTTTTCGTAGGTTTGAAGTCGTAGTGCCCTTTACACATGCCTTTAAAACCAAACCAAGAATTAAAACAAAACATACACCAATCTCAAACATTCATACAATAATAAAACTGATCTTGGTGTCATGGGAGATAGGGGACTAACTTTGTTGTAAAAGGGTTAGTCGTATGCACATCCACACATATATAACAAATATATAATCCATTGGAACCCTTAATTGATTTACAGAGTACATAAACTCTTTACGCACTGATTTAGAACATAAAATAGCATCTCAGTTCTCTATCATACTTTGATCAATCGACAGAGGTTTAACTAAGTTCAATCGATCGAAGGTTCGATCGATCGAACCTTCGATCAATTGAACATAGTTCAATCGATTGAACCTTTAGTTTCACAGAAAAGTTTGAAAAATTTTTACAGCATATTTAAAAATTAAAGTATGGATTTTAAAAAAACTGTAAACTGAACACCTGGACAGAGAATCGATCTCGATCGATTGAACACCATTCCATCGATCGAACAGAACAAAAGTTTGATCGATCAAAATTCGTGCGATCGCTTGAGAATAGACAAAGATCGATCGATCGAGACTACTTCGATCGATCGAATTCATCATGCATCCAATGCAATAATAGATTTGTATTCTGCTATGATAACAGTGCAGAAACAGATTTGTGCTGATGCAGTTTTGAAAACAGTTCTAAAATTAACATTCAAATCAATACTAGTGTTCCAAAATGCATCTATAGATCCAAACAAGCATGGCTTTGATACCAATTGAAGGAAAAACTGGTTTAAAATCAACATTTAAACGCACAGCAAAAAGGTTAAGTTTCAAAAAACTTATTGGTAGCCCAGGATCTACTACTTTTCAATTCCATAGATGCGTACTAACAAAAGGGGACAAGAATTATACCTCAGGTCTTGAACCCGATTTGATATTCTTCTTCCTTGGTGGCAGCCTCAACTAGGTTGTATTTACTCTTATGACTCCTGCGGATACCTGCTGGAAGGACTAGGGTTGGTGGCAACCCTAATAGAGAGGAAAGAGAAGGATTGGGAGCTCTAAAATAGTTTCAGTAGCTTCTGGCGTATTAAAATGATGAACTCTTTTTCCTGGATGCAGCTGCCTTATTTATAGATTCCCAGAACCGACTTAATGTTCGAGCGATCGAAATGGCTTCGATCGATCGAGACTTTGATCGATCGAACCACCTTCGAGCGATCAAACTTGCCAAGACTTCAATCGATCGAGACAACTTCAATCGATCGAACCCGCCTTGACAAGATCCTCATGTACCTTTCCAAGCATCCTAGCAGAGCTAAGAGTGGGACCTCCTAGGCTCTTTATTATTGGCTCAGACCAGTTGTTAATTCCTAGATCAAACTCTTTGATCAGCAAGCTAACTAACTAATCAGTTAACGTTTACTCCACTATAAATGATAACTGAACTCCAACGCAAAAGAACATATCCGAAGCGATAACTAGACTTATATGGTGTACTAATGTCCCTCTACCTTCAGCATTCGTAATCATATTCAGGTAGTCGGATAACTGTTACTGTCAACCTGAATCACGAATACTTCTTATATTCCTTGAGCCCCATTCACCTCTCATGATTACTAAACATGTTGATAACTACTTATCAACAAGACTGCAGTTCTCAGTAATCAACATGGTGACATTCTCAAGCGAATGCTTACTCTAAATCATAGGGTAGATTCTATCTTGACAATATATGTTCACAACCCTATGAATATGACATACCCAAGATACCCAGGTATTGATCTTCAATAGACCTCACTGATTGGTAAGTCAAAGTAGCCATATCCACAGTCTGTGTTCATAATCGTCTCAAGATTGAGAACACGTACCTTATACAAGTTATGATTTTTATCGACTATTTGACAGTCTTGAGTGTCAATAGGAAAGCTCGAGTCCGTCAATGCACTAAAGCACTAGCATATTAACTAAGAGTTACACTCTAGTGATTGAGATTAATCACTCCATCCAATGATAGTTAATCATGCTATAGTGTAAACCTGATACGATATCCAGTCTCATCATCCACTGTGACAAGTTATAAGTATCAAAGAATAGTAATTTGTATCTCACTTGTATGTATCTCATACACACATGAATTAATTACTATGATACTTAAGGATTAACAATCATCTCATGAAAGAAACAAACACAATGAAATGTAAAGCTGATATCCATATATTAAAATGTCAATGTCTCATACATAAAGTAATGGTTTGAGGGCACAAACCCAATAAACTCCTACTTCCACTCACAACCATATAGGATTACATCTAAGACCTAGACTATCTAAATGATGACCAAAGACCTTCTATAGCAAGGCCTTTGTAAATGGATCTGCAAGATTGTCAGAGGTGGCAATCTTGCTGACAGTCGCATCTCCACGTTAAACAATATCTCTTTTTTTTTTTTTTTTTTTTTTTTTTTTTTTTTTTCTGAAAATAGGTAAATATATTCCAAAAAAAGATGTACAAATGTACAAGGGGTATCCAGGATAAACGTGAAGCGCTAGCATAAGGACTGTGGCAAAGAAAGCCACACAAGATAGGCCAAAGCCAAGACCTGAGCCTTAATACATAACCAAATTACAACTCAAAACCAGAAAATGAAACTCAAAAAAGCAAAATGAGAATCAACAAACAAATCCAAAACAATCCCTACTTCATATCCAGGATCTAGCATGTAACTCCATAAGTGGGTGGTGTTTCCATTGGGATCTAATCTGCAAGTTGACTTGGGATATAAAAGTTTGCAACAATTGATCTTTTGGAGTGGAAAAGCCTTTAAAGGTTTTAGAATTCCTCTCCTTCCATACTCTATAGACGGTCTCGCCAAGACAAATCATTGGTATAGCATGTTGGATCTTCTTTCCTTTCCAGTGTTGTGCCATCCATTGAACTGTATCATCCCAATTTGTGCCATTCCATAAAAGCTCACATCTCTGCATCAATTTCTTCCAAATAAAAGAGGCATAAGTTCACTCAAAGAATATCTTCTTTCGTTAAACAATATCTCGGATTAATTGATATTTCCGCTCTACGTGCTTTCCCTTTCCGTGGTTCCTTGGCTCCTTGGACTGAGCCACTACCCCACTATTATCATAATAAAGCGTAACAGGTGACAGCGATGCTAGTACCACCTCGAACTCCATAAGGAACTTCTTGAGCCAAACAGCTTCCTTTGCGGCTTCACAAGCAGCCACATACTCAGCTTCTGTAGTTAAGTCTACAATGCATATCTGCTTAATGCTCATCCAACTAACAGCACAACCTGCCAAGGTAAAGAGATGTCTAGATGTCGAATTTCTTGAATCTTTATCTAACATAAAGTTCGAGTTAGTGTATCCCACTAGAATTAACTCACTACCGCCGTACATAAGCATGTAATCTTTAGTCCTTCTCAAGTACTTAAGAATATGCTTAACAGATGTCTAGTGTTCTGGACCTGGATTCGATTGATATCTACTAACCATGCCAACAGCAAAGCAAATATCTGGTCTAGTGCATAACATCGCATACATGAGACTTCCCACTACGGAAGCATAGGGAACTCCTGCCATACGATTCCTCTCCTCCTGTGTCTTTGGACATTGGTCCTTGGAGAATGCAAAACCATGCCTGAAAGGTAACAAACCTTTCTTCGAATTATCCATTGAAAACCTAGTTAGCACCTTGTCAATATAACCAGCTTGAGATAATCCCATTATCTTACGCTTACGATCCCGAAAGAGCTTTATTCCAAGAATATAGCTCGCCTCTCCTAGATCCTTCATATCAAAAGTACTAGTAGCTAGCCAAACCTTGATTGTTGATAATGATGCTACATCATTTCCAATTAGTAGAATGTCATCAACATAGAGCACAAGAAAAGCCACCACTTTCCCTTCACATTTCTTGTATACACAAGGTTCATCTAGATTCTGTATGAAACCAAATGATTTGACCGATTGGTCAAAATGAATGTTCTTACTTCTAGATGCTTGCTTAAGCCCATAAATGGACTTTTGCAACTTGCATACCAAGTTACCTTTCCCACCAGCTATGAACCCTTCTGGTTGTTGCATATAGATGTCCTCCTCAAGATTTTTTTTCGAAAAATTGTCCTCCTCAAGATTGCCATTCAAGAATGTAGTCTTGACGTCCATCTGCCAGATCTCATAATCTAGGTATGCAGTAATGGATAAAAGTATTCTGATGGACTTGAGCATGGCTGACGACGAGAAGGTTTCCTCATAGTCAATGCCTTCCCTCTGAGTATAACCTTTCACTACAAGCCTAGCCTTAAAGGTCTCAACCTTTCCATCAGATCTTCTTTTCCTCTTGTAGACCCACTTACAACCAATGGGTTTAATATTGGCTGGAAGTTCTACAAGTTCCCAGACCTGATTAGAATCCATAGATTCCAATTTAGCCTTCATAGATTGAATCCAATGAGCTGAGTCAACAGTAGTCATTGCCTCTTCGTATGTGGTAGGATCAGATTCAAATCCTATGGAGACAACTTCAAAAATTTCTCCTAAGAACTAAGCTGGCTGATAATCCTCCCACTACGACGAGGTACCGGTGCAGAATGGGGTGAATAAGTGGTATTTTCTTGATTTACATCGTTATCAACTACAGGTTGGACTAAGGGCTCTCCTTCTATCTCTCTAAGATCTATCATTCCCTTAGGTTTATGGTTCATGATATAATCATCCTCCAAGAAAATAGCATTTGTACTAACAAACACTTTTTGTTCTCTTGGATCATAAAAATACCATCCATAAGTACCCTTTGGATACCCTATGAAATAACATACTTCTGATCTAGAATCCAACTTACTCATCTTTCCTTTCAGCACATGTGCCGGACATCCCCATATCCGGAGATGTTGTAAAGAAGGCTTGTGCCCAATCCACATCTCTCGTGGTATCCTGGGAATAGATTTGCTTGGTACTAGATTTAGTATGTATGCAGCGGTTTCCAAAGCATAACCCCAAAGGAATAATGTTAACTCAGAATAACTCATTAATGACCTAGTCATGTCTAAAGAGTTCGGTTCATTCTCTCCGCTACACCATTCTGCTGAGGTGTACCAAGTGCAGTCAATTGTGACAGAATCCCATTCTGTACAAGGTGATCAATAAACTCATTAAAGAGGTACTCGCCACCTTGATTAGATCGAATGGCCTTAATATATGTGCCCAATTGCTTCTCCACTTCAACCCTAAACTCTTTGAACTTTTCAAAGGCTTCAGACTTGTGCTACATTAGGTAAACATATCCATACCTGGAGTGGTCATCAGTAAATGTTATGAAATACTCATAACCACCCCTTTCTTTAATATTTATTGGTCTACACACATCAGTATGAACTAATTCCAACAATACATTGGTCCTATTGCCCTTTGCAGGAAAGGTCCTTTTGGTCATCTTACCCTCTAAACAAGACTCGCAGACTTCCATTGGTTCGAGAACCAAATCGCCTAAGACCCCTTGTTTAACTAGTCTGCCAATCCTATTTAGATTGATATGCCCAAGCCATACCAAAGCCTTGTTGGATTAGTGGAAGGTTCCTTTCTTTAGATGATACAATTACCACTGAGTTATTAAGTTCCATACAAGAATCTTTAGAAATATTGGGAGTAATCACATACAAACCATTTGATTTAACACCAGAACAAATAAAAGAACCATTTCTTTTAATCACAACTTTAGTTCCAAAATGAAAAGAAAAACCATTATTCGATAAATTTGAAACTGAAATTAAATTACGTCTCATTGAAGGGACGTAAAGTACATCTGATAAAATCAAAACTTTATTGTCTAGAAATTCTAAAGCTACGACTCCTATAGCAACTACAGATACGGTTGCGCTAGAACCTAGAGTAAGTACGATTTCTCCCTCACTGCACCTCCTGGTTGATCTGAACCACTGCAATAAATTACAGATATGGTTAGTCATACCAGAATTAATGCACCAAGTGTTTGAAGTATCCGTTACTGAAACTAAATTCCTTCTAATAGAAGGTACATAAAGGCAATTTCTTAATATTAAAATCCTATCTCTACCAACACTAAGATGTAGATCTCCTACTGCAACTGCTGCTACTCTCGTAGTATTTCCCATATATAGATAAATCTCTCCATCACTGAGGTGTCTGGCTCCCTGGAACCCCTGCAAAGAATTGCATACATGATCAGTGGCTCCCGTATCTACACACCAGGTACCGGTAGATCGGACTGCTAAACACGATTCAACAACTAGTAAATGAGATTTACCTTGATTGTTCTGTCTGGCAAGATAAACTGGACATTGCTTCTTCCAGTGTCCTGGCTGCTTGCAAATAAAACATTTGCCTTTAGGCTTTCCCGGTTGTGCTCGTGGCCTTTGGATTGGCGGAGGACCCGCGACCTTTTTTTGAGCCTTTTTCATTTTCTTCTTGCCTTTCGGCTTTGAAGCAGAACCTTTCTCAAACACAAGAGCACTCCCTGACTTTCTGTTGAGACCCTCAGCTGCTTGGAGTTCTTTAAGCAGCTCCGCCAAAGTATATTTAAATTTATTCATGTTGTAGTTGAGGCAGAATTGCTTAAAAGACTCTGGCAGTGACTGGAGTACGATATCGCCCTGGGTTTCCCCGTCGATTGTAGCTCCAAGGATCTCTAGTTCATTAAGAAGAGATATCACCTTAAGAACATGATGAGAATCAAGGAAGCACTTAATGGGCTGAATTGGGCTGATTATAAATGGAGAATCCAAGAAGATCAAGGTGGCATTTTTTTGGGTTGATCTTATTAATTAGGCATAAATTTGAAGAAGATAGGGCTGATTATATTTCCTAATCATATTTATGCATGTGGAAAAATAATGGGCTGAATATAACTTCCAAGATATGGCTATTTATGTTTTATAGTTGGTAGTTGGGAGTTTGTTCATGTTTCTATGTGTTTTTAATGAGTTAAACTACTTTTTTGTATAAGTCTATGTTAAAAAACGTGGTAGCTTTATTTCCTATGGTTGGGAGGATGTTCCAACTACTTGCATTTATTTCCTATGGTTGGAGGGTTGTTCCAACAACTTGCATTTATCCCTATGGTTGAAGGGTTGTTCCAATCCTATATATACTCTTTTGTATGGGCAGATTTATATAATGGATTAAACACAATTCTGAAGTTGAGCTTTGCTCCTCCCTCTTGTTCTTCACAGAACACAATTTTTGACTTATCAATCAGCCTTTCGCATCTGATTGTGGCGTCTTCACACACCATGACTTATCAATCAGCCTTCCGCATCTGATTGTGGCGTCTTCACTAATCTTTGGAATACCCGTGGTTTGCGTCTCTTCATAGGCATTGGGTCACGGGTTAACTATCACAACAATCTGATTTTAGCTTTTCTGGGTAAACATGTCAATTTTGTTGTTGGGTCTCAATACAAGTTATTGAGGTTCGCATCATTTGGTATCAAAGCTCAGGCTCTAAAATCAGATTATCTATCCATTTTGTTTTTGTGTCTTTGTTTGTGTCATCGTGTTCTTAAAAAAAATTATTCTCAAAAAAAAAAAAAAATCTGATCTTTTTTTTTATGTTCTGTGTCATCGTCTTCTTAAAAAAAATATTCTGATCGTTGTGTTCTTCATATCTTGTTCTTGTTCGTGTTCTAATTCTTGTTGTATTGTGTCGTGCACAAAGTTACCAAAAAAAAAAGTATGATTTTTTTTTTCTTGTGTTGAGTCGTGCACTTAAAAAAAAAAAAATTATCATGCATTTCCTTTGCATGGATTCGAGGACGAATCCTTTGAAGAGAGGGAGAATGATGAGAATCAAGGAAGCACTTAATGGGCTGAATTGAGCTGATTATACATGGAGAATCCAAGAAGATCAAGGTGGCATTTTTTTGGGTTGATCTTATTAATTAGGCATAAATTTGAAGAAGATAGGGCTGATTATATTTCCTAATCATATTTATGCATGTGGAAAAATAATGGGCTGAATATAACTTCCAAGATATGGCTATTTATGTTTTATAGTTGGTAGTTGGGAGTTTGTTCATGTTTCCATGTGTTTTTAATGAGTTAAACTACTTTTTTGTATAAGTCTATGTTAAAAAACGTGGTAGCTTTATTTCCTATGGTTGGGAGGATGTTCCAACTACTTGCATTTATTTCCTATGGTTGGAGGGTTGTTCCAACAACTTGCATTTATCCCTATGGTTGAAGGGTTGTTCCAATCCTATATATACTCTTTTGTATGGGCAGATTTATATAATGGATTAAACACAATTCTGAAGTTGAGCTTTGCTCCTCCCTCTTGTTCTTCACAGAACACAATTTTTGACTTATCAATCAGCCTTTCGCATCTGATTGTGGCGTCTTCACACACCATGACTTATCAATCAGCCTTCCGCATCTGATTGTGGCGTCTTCACTAATCTTTGGAATACCCGTGGTTTGCGTCTCTTTATAGGCGTTGGATCACGGGTTCACTATCACAACAATCTGATTTTAGCTTTTCTGGGTAAACATGTCAATTTTGTTGTTGGGTCTCAATACAAGTTATTGAGGTTCGCATCATTTGGTATCAAAGCTCAGGCTCTAAAATCAGATTATCTATCCATTTTGTTTTTGTGTCTTTGTTTGTGTCATCGTGTTCTTAAAAAAAATTATTCTCAAAAAAAAAAAAAAAATCTGATCTTTTTTTTATGTTCTGTGTCATCGTCTTCTTAAAAAAAATATTCTGATCGTTGTGTTCTTCATATCTTGTTCTTGTTCGTGTTCTTATTCTTGTTGTATTGTGTCGTGCACAAAGTTACCAAAAAAAAAGTATGATTTTTTTTTTCTTGTGTTGAGTCGTGCACTTAAAAAAAAAAAATTATCATGCATTTCCTTTGCATGGATTCGAGGACGAATCCTTTGAAGAGAGGGAGAATGATGAGAATCAAGGAAGCACTTAATGGGCTGAATTGGGCTGATTATAAATAGAGAATCCAAGAAGATCAAGGTGGCATTTTTTTGGGTTGATCTTATTAATTAGGCATAAATTTGAAGAAGATAGGGCTGATTATATTTCCTAATCATATTTATGCATGTGGAAAAATAATGGGCTGAATATAACTTCCAAGATATGGCTATTTATGTTTTATAGTTGGTAGTTGGGAGTTTGTTCATGTTTCTATGTGTTTTTAATGAGTTAAACTACTTTTTTGTATAAGTCTATGTTAAAAAACGTGGTAGCTTTATTTCCTATGGTTGGGAGGATGTTCCAACTACTTGCATTTATTTCCTATGGTTGGAGGGTTGTTCCAACAACTTGCATTTATCCCTATGGTTGAAGGGCTGTTCCAATCCTATATATACTCTTTTGTATGGGCAGATTTATATAATGGATTAAACACAATTCTGAAGTTGAGCTTTGCTCCTCCCTCTTGTTCTTCACAGAACACAATTTTTGACTTATCAATCAGCCTTTCGCATCTGATTGTGGCGTCTTCACACACCATGACTTATCAATCAGCCTTCCGCATCTGATTGTGGCGTCTTCACTAATCTTTGGAATACCCGTGGTTTGCGTCTCTTTATAGGCGTTGGGTCACGGGTTCACTATCACAACAATCTGATTTTAGCTTTTCTGGGTAAACATGTCAATTTTGTTGTTGGGTCTCAATACAAGTTATTGAGGTTCGCATCAGAACATGATCCCTTACAGGCGTCCCCTCAGCCATGGTTGTGTTCATTAAGTCTTTCATGGCAACCTGCCTAGCAGCACGACTGTACATCTTTTTGGAATATATTTACCATTTTTCAAAAAAAAAAAAAAAACCTGCCTAGCAGCACGACTTTGATCCCCGAACATCTCTCGGAGGCTCTCCATCATGTCATAGGCGCTGGCCATTGACTGATGCTGATGTTGTAGCACATTTGACATGGATGCCAAAATGTAACACCGTGCCATCTCATCAGCCTTGACCCATTTCTTGTGAGCCTGGGTTTCCTCAGTGGTTGCCCCCTCACTAGGTTGCTCAGGACATTCTTGAGTAAGCACAAACTTGTACTCTTCAGCAGTTAACACAATATCCAAATTCCTTTTCCAGTCTATATAGTTTAGTCTAGTAAGTTTGTTTTCTTTAAGTATAACAGCGAGTGGATTGAAGGAACCTATTTAAAAGCCTGAGAATCACATAATATAAATAATTACATTTGGGCAAAAAATTACTATGGATTCGAGTTGAAAATATTGGTTCCCTCTACCATATTTGAAAAGAATCCACCAGCAACCTGATACACCGTGATAGTATGACTCGATGGGAAGCCATATACTATCCATCATTTTTTTTTTCGGAAAACGGTAAATAGATTCCAAAAAAGGGGATGTACACATGTACAAGGGGCATACCCCAGGATATACAACAAAGCACAAAGCATAAGGACATGTGGCAAATCAAACCACTAAAATAGCCTCAACGGCCAAACAAAAATGGGACAAGACAAAAACCCATAACAAGCAAATAAAACAAGGCAAAAGCCAATGGGAAATAGATGGGAGCAAAACCAAACTAATCCCAGTTATTCAACAAGGCTTGAAGATGGTTGTGAGTTTTCCATTTGATCCTAATTTGAGCATTGATCTGCGAGACAAAAATCTTCAAAAGGTGCTCTTTTGGCGTAGAAGAATTCTGAAAGGTCCTTTTGTTTCTTTCTCTCCAAAGACCATAAATTGTAACCCCCAAACAAATTCTAGGTATCATATGCTGAGGTGTCCTCCCTTCCAATGCTGGATCATCCAAGTGATGGTACTATCCCACGGGGTGCCATTCCAAAGTAGGTCACATCTCAGCATCAAGTCCTGCCAAATGAAATTGGAGTAATTACACTCAAAGAAAAGGTGATCATGAGAATCCATTTGCCTAAGGCATAAAGCACATGCTAAAGGCCCAAGAGTATAGTTACAAATTCTATCTTGAGTTGCTAGCCTACTCTGGATGGCTAGCCATAACATAAAGTTCTGTCTAGGAGTGCACCCAGAATACCAAACAAACAAGTACCAAGGCACATCAGGATTGATGGGTCTAAGGTGGTTCCAAACATGAGAGAAGTTAAACTTACCATTAGGAGAAGTAGTCCAAATAATTTTGTCTTGTAGAACAGCAGGTTGATAAAAAGTGGACAAGATACCCCGAACTTCATTAAGGCCAATAGAGTTAGAGGCAGGCCAATTCCATTCAAGTTGAGAAATAATAGTCGCCACTTTAGCAGTAGGAGCTATGGCAGCATCATAGGCAATACGAGAGGTGTAATTCTCAAACAAAGGCCCGCAAGGGAGCCAGTTATCATGCCAAAGAGAAGTACTTAAACCATTACCAATTCTATGTTTAATTAAAGGCCTAGCTATACTCCTAAGCTTTAAAAGTTTTCTCCAATACCAAGAGCATTGTCCAGGGGCTTTGACCTCCCAAATACTTTTGGTCTTGAGCCTGTACAAGTGAACCCATTGTTTCCATAAAGAATTATTAGAAGGGTCAAGAATACTCCCTAGGTGTTTAAGATTAAGCACGGTATTCGTAAGGAAAATGTCCTTCAGTCCGAGGCCTCCTTCTCTAGTCGGTTTACAAACATTCACCCATGCAATTTTGGCACCATGGATCCTTTCAGTACTACCACTCCAAAGAAATCTCTTAATACATTGTTCCACCTGTTTAAGAACACTTTTAGGTAATATAAACATTCCAGACCAAAAAAGTTGAATCCCAGATAACACAGAACGGATAAGTTGAACCCTACCAGCAAAAGAAAGAAATTTGGACTTCCAAGAGTTAATACGAGAACATATTTTAGATATAAGCTCTTCACAGTGGCATTTCTTTAACTTAGTAGTAATCAGAGGGACACCTAAATACTTTAGGGGGAGACACCCTTTGGAAAAATGGAGTATATTTAACAAATCATTAGCCAAGTTATCATCGACCCCAGATAAGAAAAGATAACTTTTGGTATTATTAGCTTGCAATCCAGAAATATCATAAAATTGGTTCAGAGTATATCGAATAAGCTTTGCTGAGTCCAAGTCCCCATTTAATAGAATGATTAAATCATCAGCAAAGCAAAGATGTGAGATTTTCATTTTATCGCATTTCCAGTGGAAGGAAAAGGAACTATTCTGAATGTTAAATTGAATTAGTTGGCTCAGGGAGTCCATAATAATAACAAATAAGTAAGGGGAAATGGGATCTCCCTGCCTGAGTCCTTTAGCTCCATCAAAATATCCTACAGATTCACCATTAAAATTAATGGAATACCTTGGAGTAGATATGCAAGCTTTAATCCATTTTCTCATTAAAGGAGGGAAACCTAAAATATCAAGAAGATCAAAGAGGAAATTCCAATTGACATGGTCATAAGCTTTCATAAGGTCCACCTTGGCAGCAGCCCGAGGTTTACCATCAGTTTTATGGTAATCTCTTAACAGGTCTTGAGCAAGTAAAATATTATCACTAATTTTCCTTCCTTTGACAAAGGCCGATTGAGCTTGATTAATAATAGAAGGAAGAATCACTTGAATTTTATTAGCAATGATTTTTGAAATACATTTGTAGATAGTATTACAGCAAGATATAGGCCTGAAGTCTCCCATCTTAGAAGGATTGGGGACTTTAGGAATCAACGCGATAACAGTAGCATTAGACTCCCTAAGCATTTCACCCGTGGTAAAAAATTCAGTAATAGCAGAAGTGACATCAGATCCCACAATGTGCCAAGATTGTTTAAAAAAATAAGCATTAAAACCATCCGGACCCGGGGCTTTGTTGTCATGCAGAGAGAAGAAAGCTTCTTTGATTTCTACAGGGGTGGGAACTCTGTCAAGACCCAATAAAAGGTTCTCTGGGATCCTCTTATGGATAAAGGTCCTTAACATGTCAATACCCGGGTATGGATTTGTAGTAACCCGTGTTTTTATGTTTAAATTGACGATTTAGACTTCGTGTGCGATTTTAGCGAAAATTGGTCACAGGGGTATTTTGGTCATTTTTTCAATTTTATAAGTCATGAACTAAAAATATATTTTTTTGGGAAAAGTTGCGTGAGATTAAATGATTTGGTATTCGTGTTGGAAGTTAAGATTTTTTCGAGTCATATTAAATCTAATATTTTCTCTTTTAATTTTAACAGTAGCAGAATTTTGTTTTCATATTTTTGTTAGGAAAACGAAGGAAATTTAAGGTTCTGCCCGCGTAGTCCCAAGAAAAACTCGATTCTGCACACTTTTCGTCTAATGCAATTTTCTCAGATTCTGCACCGTTTGGGCAGAAAAAGAGGATTACAGTAGCAGTTTTTATGAGAAAGTATATTAGAAATTAAATCTAATATTTTCTCTTTTAATAATTAGATTGTTAGGCCATTATGCTTGGTTATTTATATACTAATATTAGTGGAGTTATAGGTGCATTAGTGTATGTTTACATCATCTTGCATATTCCTTATAAACTACCAATTAATTAGAAGTTAGTGGATTGTTAGGCCAATGTCTCTAAGTGGAGTTATAGGTGCATTAGTGTATGTTTACATCATCTTGCATATTCCTTATAAACTACCCATTAATTAGAAGTTAGTGGTGAATAAGTGGATTGTTAGGCCATTGTCTCCAAGTGGAAGCTTGGCTATTTATACACTCACATACTCTCTCAAAAAACACACATTCTACACTTCTAGCATAGAGAGCTTGAGAGAGTCACATAGAGAAAGATTTATATATATATATATATATATACACAATTATAGATATACATACACCTCGAGTTAGAAGAAGAAGAAGAAGAAGAAGAGAAGTGTTTGGGAGTTGCTCAACATCATTTATAGGTACCGGGTTGTGTACAATATGCTTTCTAAATTCTCCGGAGTATTTCTTTGTTATCTCTACTTGTACTCTTTTTGCAGTTATGTTGTGTTTTCATTTGGAATCAATGAGTATGTGTTTATTGCTAAGTACTATGGGACTAAAGGGTCATGAGCAAGGAGCACCTACCAACAGTCCAACAGGCCTCAGGGACCGACGTACTGGAGACGGGTGAGGTGAGGTGAGGTGTCTCTTGCTATGTGATCAAGAGGAATCTGGTATGATGCTATTGGTATGAGCGTTTGGGTAGTGTGAGCAGTTGGGTTGTGAGACTGGTCAATTGATTTGATGTCATTCTATGTATTTGATTGTTATTATCCTTTTGAGCCTTTATTATTCATGTCATATTGTATACTTCCCGGTATGGTTTTTAGATGCAGGCAGTGCCGGTAACCGAAGCCTAGAAGGGAGATAAGGTTAAGGATGATATAGGAGATCCGTGGAGAATATGGACCTGCTGGGAGTTTTAAAGAAATTTTGTATTTTTATTTTAAAGAATCAAGTGTGATTTATTTAATTTTTCAATGGAAATACGCTTATTTTTGCGGGGCGTCACAAATGGTATCAGAGCCTGTCCCCAGCCGGAAATGTAGGACTAAGTCAAGGTTAGATAGTCTACATCGCCTGGGAGGAGTCAGAGAAGGTTGAAAAAAAAAAAAAAAAAAAATTGTTATTTTATAAAACAAAATATGCTATATTTGTTTTAAACATTATTTTAAGAAACTTATGAAGTTATTACCAAATTCTTTTATCTCTAGATTTCGGGACGAAATCTCTATTAAGGAGGGTAGATTGTAGTAACCCGTGTTTTTATGTTTAAATTGACGATTTAGACTTCGTGTGCGATTTTAGCGAAAATTGGTCACAGGGGTATTTTGGTCATTTTTTCAATTTTATAAGTCATGAACTAAAAATATATTTTTTTGGGAAAAGTTGCGTGAGATTAAATGATTTGGTATTCGTGTTGGAAGTTAAGATTTTTTCGAGTCATATTAAATCTAATATTTTCTCTTTTAATTTTAACAGTAGCAGAATTTTGTTTTCATATTTTTGTTAGGAAAACGAAGGAAATTTAAGGTTCTGCCCGCGTAGTCCCAAGAAAAACTCGATTCTGCACACTTTTCGTCTAATGCAATTTTCTCAGATTCTGCACCGTTTGGGCAGAAAAAGAGGATTACAGTAGCAGTTTTTATGAGAAAGTATATTAGAAATTAAATCTAATATTTTCTCTTTTAATAATTAGATTGTTAGGCCATTATGCTTGGTTATTTATATACTAATATTAGTGGAGTTATAGGTGCATTAGTGTATGTTTACATCATCTTGCATATTCCTTATAAACTACCAATTAATTAGAAGTTAGTGGATTGTTAGGCCAATGTCTCTAAGTGGAGTTATAGGTGCATTAGTGTATGTTTACATCATCTTGCATATTCCTTATAAACTACCCATTAATTAGAAGTTAGTGGTGAATAAGTGGATTGTTAGGCCATTGTCTCCAAGTGGAAGCTTGGCTATTTATACACTCACATACTCTCTCAAAAAACACACATTCTACACTTCTAGCATAGAGAGCTTGAGAGAGTCACATAGAGAAAGATTTATATATATATATATATATATACACAATTATAGATATACATACACCTCGAGTTAGAAGAAGAAGAAGAAGAAGAAGAGAAGTGTTTGGGAGTTGCTCAACATCATTTATAGGTACCGGGTTGTGTACAATATGCTTTCTAAATTCTCCGGAGTATTTCTTTGTTATCTCTACTTGTACTCTTTTTGCAGTTATGTTGTGTTTTCATTTGGAATCAATGAGTATGTGTTTATTGCTAAGTACTATGGGACTAAAGGGTCATGAGCAAGGAGCACCTACCAACAGTCCAACAGGCCTCAGGGACCGACGTACTGGAGACGGGTGAGGTGAGGTGAGGTGTCTCTTGCTATGTGATCAAGAGGAATCTGGTATGATGCTATTGGTATGAGCGTTTGGGTAGTGTGAGCAGTTGGGTTGTGAGACTGGTCAATTGATTTGATGTCATTCTATGTATTTGATTGTTATTATCCTTTTGAGCCTTTATTATTCATGTCATATTGTATACTTCCCGGTATGGTTTTTAGATGCAGGCAGTGCCGGTAACCGAAGCCTAGAAGGGAGATAAGGTTAAGGATGATATAGGAGATCCGTGGAGAATATGGACCTGCTGGGAGTTTTAAAGAAATTTTGTATTTTTATTTTAAAGAATCAAGTGTGATTTATTTAATTTTTCAATGGAAATACGCTTATTTTTGCGGGGCGTCACAAATGGTATCAGAGCCTGTCCCCAGCCGGAAATGTAGGACTAAGTCAAGGTTAGATAGTCTACATCGCCTGGGAGGAGTCAGAGAAGGTTGAAAAAAAAAAAAAAAAAAAATTGTTATTTTATAAAACAAAATATGCTATATTTGTTTTAAACATTATTTTAAGAAACTTATGAAGTTATTACCAAATTCTTTTATCTCTAGATTTCGGGACGAAATCTCTATTAAGGAGGGTAGATTGTAGTAACCCGTGTTTTTATGTTTAAATTGACGATTTAGACTTCGTGTGCGATTTTAGCGAAAATTGGTCACAGGGGTATTTTGGTCATTTTTTCAATTTTATAAGTCATGAACTAAAAATATATTTTTTTGGGAAAAGTTGCGTGAGATTAAATGATTTGGTATTCGTGTTGGAAGTTAAGATTTTTTCGAGTCATATTAAATCTAATATTTTCTCTTTTAATTTTAACAGTAGCAGAATTTTGTTTTCATATTTTTGTTAGGAAAACGAAGGAAATTTAAGGTTCTGCCCGCGTAGTCCCAAGAAAAACTCGATTCTGCACACTTTTCGTCTAATGCAATTTTCTCAGATTCTGCACCGTTTGGGCAGAAAAAGAGGATTACAGTAGCAGTTTTTATGAGAAAGTATATTAGAAATTAAATCTAATATTTTCTCTTTTAATAATTAGATTGTTAGGCCATTATGCTTGGTTATTTATATACTAATATTAGTGGAGTTATAGGTGCATTAGTGTATGTTTACATCATCTTGCATATTCCTTATAAACTACCAATTAATTAGAAGTTAGTGGATTGTTAGGCCAATGTCTCTAAGTGGAGTTATAGGTGCATTAGTGTATGTTTACATCATCTTGCATATTCCTTATAAACTACCCATTAATTAGAAGTTAGTGGTGAATAAGTGGATTGTTAGGCCATTGTCTCCAAGTGGAAGCTTGGCTATTTATACACTCACATACTCTCTCAAAAAACACACATTCTACACTTCTAGCATAGAGAGCTTGAGAGAGTCACATAGAGAAAGATTTATATATATATATATATATATATACACAATTATAGATATACATACACCTCGAGTTAGAAGAAGAAGAAGAAGAAGAAGAGAAGTGTTTGGGAGTTGCTCAACATCATTTATAGGTACCGGGTTGTGTACAATATGCTTTCTAAATTCTCCGGAGTATTTCTTTGTTATCTCTACTTGTACTCTTTTTGCAGTTATGTTGTGTTTTCATTTGGAATCAATGAGTATGTGTTTATTGCTAAGTACTATGGGACTAAAGGGTCATGAGCAAGGAGCACCTACCAACAGTCCAACAGGCCTCAGGGACCGACGTACTGGAGACGGGTGAGGTGAGGTGAGGTGTCTCTTGCTATGTGATCAAGAGGAATCTGGTATGATGCTATTGGTATGAGCGTTTGGGTAGTGTGAGCAGTTGGGTTGTGAGACTGGTCAATTGATTTGATGTCATTCTATGTATTTGATTGTTATTATCCTTTTGAGCCTTTATTATTCATGTCATATTGTATACTTCCCGGTATGGTTTTTAGATGCAGGCAGTGCCGGTAACCGAAGCCTAGAAGGGAGATAAGGTTAAGGATGATATAGGAGATCCGTGGAGAATATGGACCTGCTGGGAGTTTTAAAGAAATTTTGTATTTTTATTTTAAAGAATCAAGTGTGATTTATTTAATTTTTCAATGGAAATACGCTTATTTTTGCGGGGCGTCACAGGATTAGTAGCAGGAGTACCCAGGAGATTTTTGAAATATCTAACAGCTTCAGTTTTTGCATCTTCAACATTACATGTAAATTGGCCGTCAGGTTTTTCCAATTTGAAAATTCTTTTCCTATTCCTTCTCTCTTTGATATAATTAAAGAAATATCTAGAGTTTTTATCGCCACCCTCCAACCATTGTATTCTAGATTTTTGTTTGAGAGTCTCTTCTTCAATCCAAATAGACTCAAGAAAACTTTTCATGCACTCTTTTTGCTTAGTTAACAGATTAGTGTCATGAGGATTTTGAAGAAGGGCAGATTGGACAATTTCCAACTCTTCTCTGGCTTTGTCAGATTGAAGTTTTTCTCTACCAAAAAAGTGTTTGCTAAATCTTTTTAAATCATGTTTGACGATTCTAAGTTTATGGCACATTTGGTACTGGAGATTGCCTCTAACATTGGAGTTCCAGGCTTGGGATACCACATTTGAGTAGTTATCAAGTTGAGTCCAAAAGTTATAGAATTTAAAGGATCTACCTTTTTTGCTAGCAACTTTATCAACATAAGTACTATCCATCATTTATTCAGATAGGCAATTGCCTTTTAATTTTACTATCCAGGCAATGTACCTTGCCCTAGTAAAATTAAACTACTGACTTGGTTTGATCCTATAAATAACAAAAGTGACTCAGATGGAGAGGATATTATTATTTATAGCTAAGTGTATACCATCACTTAATTCTAGGTCAAGAGTTCCGTGAGGAACACCTCTGATGGAGAGGTGACCCACACCAACAATCACCCAAAACATTCTTTTAAAGAAGTTTGTACTGATGATTCCATGATCAACTACATCCGATGGGGAGGATGACACTAGAGCCATCACACAAAATTAATCATATCATCTACAAACCAGTGATGGAGACCATGGGATTTATACTTGATAAATTCCCTCTCCCACTTAGAATTTAAAAAAAAATTGAGGGTTTTAATTTTTTTTTTTTTTAGAAAAACTTTTAATTTAATTAATAAAAAATAATGGAATAGTAGACAAGGATTAATTTGTCCTTACTTGTGAAACCCACATGTGTAGATAATAAAATTATTCTATTCTCATGATTTTTGAAAATAAGTACTTATGTTTTCAAATTATGGAATTAGTTTTATTTCTAAATACACATGTAGTTGTCCATCATTTTAAATTAATATAAATTAAACATGCAGCTAGACATCTGAAATAGGTCTAGGAACAATTATCCATGTTGTGACTTTTGTTTATTAGAATCATTTCTCCCAAGAAAATGTCTAGAGAGAGAAAGTCTACCTTCTCTCTAGAAATCTGATCCTTTTTATTTCTATGGAAAAACATAAGGCCATTAGAGTTATTACTACTGCAAATCATCTCAATTCTTTGGCAATGAATGCATCCACTCATCCATCTACTGATGTTAATGCTATGCTACCTTTTTGTTCTGAGGGTCCTGAGTTACATTATTGTTCTGAGGGTCTGACCTCACAAATTCTTACTACACAACCTACTGAGTGTCCAAATGCTGCTCCAGATTCAATATCCTTCAATGCTGTTGGGATTGCTTTGAAGGAAGTTGAATCTATAGTAGCTACTGATAGTGCTGATGGCAAGGTTGACTTTAACTTTGATCCAAGTTTAGAGAGTGAGGAAGATGAGGAAACTGTGCCATTGGATCATCCACTCAAGGTGGGTTACGAAGCCTCTCTTAGGGTTAATTCCAAGCTGGTGGATGAAAACACAAAGCTCCGTACCCTACTTTTTGAGATGAGTGAGAGGCATAGTGAGATCCATGATTCTCCTCCTAATAGTGCTTCCCTTCGAAGGGGATCATCCCAAGCTGGCAGGACCCCTTACAGACCTAAAGGCAGCAGAGGAATTAAGGGAAACAGTAAAGGAGGTCATAGTTGGAGGGATCATCAATTTGAGCCTTTTGATATCTGTCCTGGAGCTCCTCTCCCAGTTTCAGTTCATCCTAAAAATGACATGATTTCTGCTGGCAAGGAAATTTCTTCATATTCTCCATTTCCTCATCCTGTTAGCTCACTTTCGGAGCCAGATGTGCCAACTTGTTTGCCGTCATATGCAGTCAGGGTCTTTTCAAAATCTGATGATGAAGATAATCAAAAAGTTATTAAGGCTACTGAGTTTGATCAGAATAGTAAGGTAAATGACTTAACCGAGGTGTTTGTATCAAGTGAGCTACACGCAGCCTCCCCTTCAGCAGTGTCTCACGCGCTTATGGCCAACGGTCATATTTTATTTTCCCAACAACCAGCTAGTGGACTGCCAAAGCACATGGGTGGTACTCACTTTCCCCCATTACCCGATTCTTTATCCTTTGGTCCAAAGAAATCCCTGTCTGCTCCTGCTAGTGCACCTGTAAAGGACCTCGGCGGCCATGTGGGGGGCAGTAACTTTTCCTCAAAATCCGGAAATGTGTCCTCTTCTTTAATCTTGTTTAATCCTTTGGATACATCTAGTAACTTATCTCAGTCCACCCGTGGCCATGTGGCAACGTCCACTAGTGACAATGTGTTAGGAGAATATGACAAGCACATGGGCACACCCTCTTTATCCTCAAAACCCGGCCCCTTGTCTGCTCTCACTACACGCAAGGCGCACACGGGTGTGGCACTATCTTGTCCACAAATGGGCGCTACATCTGGGCAAGCTAATGGGCCATCCCGTAATGCCTTGCCTTTTGTTTGTACTTCTTTGCACAAACCAGATGCTCACGTGGAATCCACTAAGACCCCATCTACTGCTGCTCTCCATGCTCAAATTCCCAAGGCTTCTGATATTAATGTTGGCTCGCTTTATGAATCCAACACTCCTCAAAATCCAACCCCTCTTTGCTCGGTTGGAAATCAGGTGGTCCCCAATGGTACTAAATCATGGTGATACGAACCCCGCCAATAATGTGACGAAACCCGTAACACGATTAATGTCTCGGACCGTTCTACTGTC
>CM066984.1:47708099-47778099 GCA_033977485.1 Hydrangea macrophylla | reverse complement strand
TAGAAATGACGAATCAAAGGAGAAGGACAAACACAATCAGAATTGAGAGAATTGAAACTCACAATCAGATTTAAAGAGAATTGAAACTAACGATCAGATTTAAGAGAGAAGAAATCAGAGATATAGTTATATTTGTATGAGAGAACTAGAAACCAAGATTAGTATACCTCAAAGGAAGAAGATGAAACAAAAAAAATCAGATTTGGCCTTTCTTTGATATTAATGCCTCCCTTCTTTTTTTTTTCTTTTTTTTTTTTTTTTTTTTTTTTTTTTTTGGGATATCTTTTCTTTTCTTTTCCTTTCTTTTCTTTTTTTTTTTGTCGGATCTCTTCTTTTCTTTTCTTTTTCTTTTTTTTTTTGTTTTTCTTTTTTTTTTTTTTGTATAACTAGAGGCACAAAAACAAAAAACAAAGAAGAACACAAAATAAAACAGAATTTGAAGAACAAAAGAACACGAAGAGTCACGAAGAAAATATGAAGAACAAACAGAGAAGAAAAATTAAAAGGATAGATAACCTGATTTTAGAAACCTTGCTTTGATACCAAATGATGCGAACCTCAGTAGACTAGCAATGAGACCCAACAACAAAGATTGAATATCTTCCCAAGAAAGCTAGAAATCAGATTGTTGTGAAAGTGAACCTGTGACCCAACGCCTATAAAGAGACGCAAACCACAGGTATTCCAATTAGTGAACCTGAGACCCAACGCCTATAAAGAGACGCAAACCACAGGTATTCTTAGTTTTGAACGCCACAAGGTGAAAACCTTGATAAGTTCTGAAAGTTCAATGAAGAACCAAGAAGAAGGAGTAAAAACTCACTTTTTATCAATTTATCAAATCCGTCCATTACAAAAGATAAGCAAGGATATATATAGGCTTGGAACATCCCTCCAACCATAGGAATAAATGCAAGTAGTTGGAACAACCCTCCAACCATAAGAAATAATGCATTCACGTTTTTTAGCAAATGCTAGTTCAAAAAAGTAGTTTAACTCATTAAATGCACTTAAAAACATGAACCAACTCTCAACTACTATCTATAAAACATATATAGCTATATCTTAGAGGTTATATTCAGTCCACATCTTCACATGCATGAATTAAATTGACATAGTCTTCATTTCCCTTTGGGCCACTCTTAGGAATGCTAAAATCAGCCCAAATTTCTTGAATCAGCCCATTGAAAGCTTCTTTGATCTTTTTGGTCCTTGCTCTTGTAATTGGCCCATTTGGAACATGCAATGGATCTTGCAATGGCCCATGTTGATTCTCATCAGCTGCCATGTCTCCAAAGCTCGAACCAATGCATACATCTCTTTGTCGTACGTGGGATAGTTTAAGGCAGCCCCACTTAACTTCTCACTAAAGTATGCAATCGGTCTTCCTTCTTGCATAAGCACGGCGCCAATACCTAAACCTGAAGCATCACATTCAATTTCAAAAGTTTTTGTAAAGTTAGGTAAAGCAAGTAAAGGTGCATGAGTTAACTTCTCCTTGAGTAATTGAAATGCCTTCTCTTGCTCTTCCCCCCATTTGAACCCAACATTTTTCTTGATGACTTCGGTTATCGGTGCAGCTATATTACTGAAGTCTTTCACGAACCTCCTGTAAAAACTAGCAAGTCCATGAAAACTTCGCACATTACTTACACTAGATGGGCTTGGCCATTCTTGGATAGCACGAATCTTTTCTTCATCAACCTGTATTCCTTGTGCACACACAACAAAACCAAGAAACACAAGCTTATCGGTGCAAAAAGTGCACTTCTTTAGGTTAGCAAACAACTTTTCATTTCTAAGCACATCTAACACAAGTTTTAAATGCTTCAAATGCTCTTCCAAGTTTTTGCTATAAATCAGGATATCATCAAAATAAACAACTACAAATTTTCCAATGAAAGCACGCAAAACATGGTTCATCAATCTCATAAAAGTACTAGGAGCATTAGTTAATCCAAAAGGCATAACTAACCATTCATACAACCCATATTTTGTTTTAAATGCAGTTTTCCATTCATCACCTTCTTTCATTCTAATTTGATGATACCCACTTTTCAAATCAATCTTAGAAAATATACAAGAACCATGCAACTCATCTAACATATCATCTAAGCGAGGAATAGGGTGTCGATACTTTACCGTTATGTTGTTGACGGCTCGGCAATCAACGCACATTCTCCACGTCCCATCCTTCTTAGGAACCAAAATCACCGGAACGGCGCATGGACTCATACTTTCTCTTACGTACCCCTTTTCCATCAACTCACTAACCTGCTTTTGTAGCTCCTTTGTCTCCTCAGGATTGCTTCTATAGGCTGGTCGGTTTGGAATGGTAGCACCGGGCACGAAATCAATTTGATGTTCAATCCCTCGAATAGGGGGTAAACCATGTGGAACCTCCTCGGGAAAGATATCACCAAACTCCTGCAAAAGAGAAACAACAGAACTAGGCAAAGATGAGTCAATTTGGTTAGTGTTTAAAAATGCCTCTTTGTACAAAAGTACAATCATAGGCTGATTTGAAAACAACGCTCGTTTGATCTCACTCGTTTTTGCATAAAAATTCTTTTTTTGGTTTCCCTCTAATTTTCCCTCAATGGCTGCATTTTTCTTTTCTTTTTCCCTCTCATTTTTCTCACTCCTTTTCTTTTGTTCACTCTCTTTCTTTTGATCACTCTCCCTTTGCAACCTCACTTGATCTTCATAAACTTGCTTCGGTGTCAAAGGCACTAAGGTGATTGTCCTTTGATTAAGCACGAACGAGTATTTATTTGTGAAACCATCATGCTTAACACGTCGATCAAATTGCCATGGCCTCCCTAACAACAAGTGTCCAGCTTGCATCGGAACCACATCACTCAAAACTTCATCTTCATATCTCCCAATACGAAAAGGAACTATTACTTGTTTAGTCACCCTTACTTCTCCACTATCATTGAGCCATTGCAATTTATAAGGCCGTGGATGCTTGATTGTTGGCAGCCCTAATTTCTCCACCAAAGTTGTGCTAGCAACGTTAGTACAACTCCCCCCATCTATGATCACACTACACACCTTATCTTTGACATGACATCTCGTATGAAAGATGTTCTCCCGTTGTGCCTCATCATCTTCCTTAACCTGCATATTTAGAGCTCTCCTTGCCACTAACAAATCCCCTTGGGCAGCGTACTCTTCATCATCGGCATCCTCCAATGGTGGCACAGATTCATTGTCATCTTCATCTTCGGTTTCAATCTCACCATTGTCTCGCATCACCATAACCCGCTTATTTGGACATTGACTTGCGATATGTCCCCTGCCTTGGCATTTAAAACACTTAATGTCACGATTTCTAGAAGTAGAAGAATCAGATTTACCTTGATTTCCATGGCTGGTCACTTCTTGTTTTTGCTCAGTTTTTGGCTTCACCAAAGGCTGCTTCTCATCTCTTTTCCAATTATTTGGTTTCCAAGCGGATGTATTGGAATTTTGGCTTGGATTTTGGCTTGGACGTGTGCTGCTGCCCCTCCTCTTGAGTTGATTCTCAATTTTAATAGCCATGTGTACCATATCCTCCAACTCAACATAGTGTTGCAATTCCACTGCATTGGCAATTTCCCGATTCAACCCAACTAAGAATCTAGCCATTGTAGCCTCTCGATCTTCCTCTACATTCGCTCGAATCATAGCTACTTCCATCTCCTTATAATATTCTTCCACACTCCTATTACCTTGCCTCAAACTTTGCAACTTGTTGTACAACTCTCGGTAATAATAGCTTGGAACGAACCGCTTCCTCATCACAGTTTTCATATCCTCCCACGTCTCTATTGGACGCTCCCTATTTCTTCTCCTATTCAACACCAATTGATCCCACCAAATGATAGCATAATCAGAAAATTCAATGGCAGCAAGTTTTACCTTCTTAGCCTCAGAGTAATGGTGGCAATCAAATACTAATTCTACCTTCTTCTCCCATTCTAGATAGGCTTCCGGATCATTCTTCCCTTGAAACGAAGGAATCTTCATCTTAATACTACCCAAATTATTATCTTCCCGGTTCCTAGCTTCTCTAAACCTAACTTCTCTACCCCGACCACCATATCTCCTATGATTATCTATTGACTCCTGATCATTTTCTTCGTCAAAGTCTTCCCAAAAATACTCCTCTTCTTCAACTCTCACTCCCCTCGGTTGAACTCTCTCTCTTCTACGTCCATGAGGAGCATGGTTTTGTGGCTGCTCCACACGTGCATTCTCTACTCTATCTAACCGTTCATGGACTTGATCCATCTCTGTCCTCAATACCCTCCTCATTTCACCCATTAATGCCTCCAATAGTAGTTTCTGATCAGTCTCTCCCGAAACCTCCCCGGCAATGTTTTTGTCTTTATGGGCCATATTTCGCTGCAAAACAAAGATTAGATAAAAAAAATATATAGGACCTCACAACTCTCGCTCACGTGTTTCACTCAACTAGGATGTATCACTCAAGTTCACTCGTGTTTAAACTGAAAATCAATTTGGCTTTTACCCTCTTATGTGCTCACCACTCTTGCCTTTTTCCACTCGTAGTAATTCTCACTCGGTTCTTATGAAACTGTTCAAACAATGACCAGAATTTCTCAGTAACAATCCACACCCAAACTAGACCAATCAAATTTGGAAGCTGAAAGCACGACGAAAAAAAACGAACGCGGATGGCTAGGTTTCCAAAAGCACAAAAAATGGAATTTTCGGAAAAAATTTTTCACACTATGGAGTAAGGTCAGATTCGGACTCCTTAGACCCCAAATATCGCAAAACAAAAATAAAATTTTAAGCCGAGTTTTTGTACTCTTTTTTTTTTTTTTTTTTTTTTTTTTTTTTTTTTTTTTTCTCCCCTACAGATCTCTTCTCTTCTTTTCTTTTCTTTTCTTCTCTCTTTTTTTTTTTTTTTTTTTTTTTTCCTTTTTTTTTTTTTTTTTTTTTTTTTCAATGATCAGGCAGACTTCACAGTTCACGTATCTGATTCAGAAACCCTACTTCTCGAGAAGGAAAAACCCCACAATAACAACGATCACGAGAATGAACAAACACGAAATAACAAGAGCAAATCACAGATCAGATTCGCAAACCCTAAACACGAAATTCCAGATCGTAATTGAACACCTTTTTTTTTTTTTTTTTTTTTTTGATACGGTTCAAAAACGAGAACGAATAAGAAAACGAAGAGAAACAAAAACGAATACGAACAGAACCAGAAGAAACGAATAAGAACAGAAACGAAAAAGATATGATAAACCTGAGACTAGAACTGTGCTCTGATACCAACTGATACGAACCCCGCCAATAATGTGACGAAACCCGTAACACGATTAATGTCTCGGACCGTTCTACTGTCAGATTCAATGGAAACCGCGACCCAACACCTATAACAGATGCGAACCTTGGTATAAAGGATGAAGACGCCACAATCAAGAATGGAAAACTCGATTGATAAGTCCAAGTATGAACGCCACAGAGTAAATCTGATAAGTTCGAATAGTTCTTCAAAGAACCAAAGAGAAAACTCTCACAATATTATTAATGATCAAAACTGAATATTACAAACCCTAAAACTGTTTAAATAGCTGAGGCTTAAAGTTGGGCCCTTTTAAGCCTACGAAATATTATGGTCCAATATAATTCATCCCAAAACTAAAATAAAAAGAAACTAATGAATATAAAAAATCCCTAAGTTGGCATGCAAGCCTATAATTTATTCTATAGCTTGAATCATGGACACCCAGCCTTGTAGATCACTAGTATCCTCCTTTGGGCCACTCAAATTAGTCTCAACCCAAATTTGTTGAACCAGCCCAATGAGATTGTCCTTGAACCGCTTTGCTCGCGCCCTTGTAACCGGACCAATTGGCACGTGGTTCGGGTCCGCATTCCACCTTGTGCTAGCCGCCATGTTCTCATCACATGGGCTTCTTTAGTCACACAGCAGAGTTCACTTGGGTTTAAGCTCAAGTATATCAAACCTAGTGAAGGTCCTTACAGACATCTTATTATTCCCAAGGAGGTTTTTGTTGAGGGCAGTCATGCTTGGCATAACACTTTGGTTGGCTATTTTATAGGTAAGAAATTACCATTTTCTCTTGTCAAGAATGCTACTAACAGGTTATGGGGGAAATATGGGCTGCATGATATGGTGGCTACAGATTCTGGCTTTTTCTTTTTTAAGTTTAACAGTGAGGAGGAGGGTATGGCTATTCTAGAGAGAGGTCCTTGGCATGTGAGTGGGCAACCAATTATCCTGAGGAAATGGCAATCTGGTCTTACCTTATCCAGAGAATCTATCTCCACTGTCCCAGTATGGGTCCATATTTCCAACATTCCTCTTGAATTATGGAACCCTGTAGGGCTAAGTCATATAGCAAGTGCCATTGGCAAACCTTTGCATGTTGCAAAGGTTACTGCTGAAGGAAGAAGAATCTCGTATGCTAGGATTTGTATTGAATTAAATGCTAGCCAAGAGTTACTCAAAGAGCTTGTGATTGACTTTGAAGATCCAATTACGGGAGAGATTGAACCCATATATCTTCCAATTGAATACCAATGGACTCCCATTCGGTGTGCTAAATGCAAAAGATTTGGGCATGATTGTGCGAAACTGCCTAAGGCAACTAATCCCGTCCAAAATGCTCCTACTAATAACCAGAATACTGAGGAGGGCACATGGAAAACCAAGGAAAAAGGTAAATTCATCAATGCTGACATTAATGATACTAATGCAAGCTCCTCCAGATTAAATGATTCTATGAATGATCCTACACTTGGGAACAACTCTGGGCTGCATTTTGCTAAACCCAAAACCCCCCCAGCTAGTCCTAAGGCACTGATCCTAAAAAGCAACAAGTTTTCAACATTAGAAGTCTCTGATGATGCAGATAAAGCTCCACAAGAACATTCCATCTCCTTGGAGGATGGAAATACACATCAAGCTATGGTTGCTTTAGCTAGAGAGCCCAATTATGAAGATTTGCTAAACTCCAACCAAAATTCTAATCCATTGCACGTGGGAGATATGGAAATTATGGTTGTTCAAGGTGCACTTCCTATTGCAGCTACACCAATGCCTACTTCCAGGGAGGAATCAGTAATTTCTATTTAAACAGAAGAGATCTCAGAATCCTATTCTCCCCCTAATCCTCTCTCTAGCCATGACAAGGAGATTCAAGTAACTACCCCGGACTCAGAAGAAGAGACTGGATCATACCTGTCAAACAAAGATGTTTCTATGGAATCTCAAGAAGATGCTACTGCCCACCAAACACATGGGGATCCCCCTCTAACCCCTCCTACTGCGCTGCATAAAGGCCCTGGTAAGGCACAAATTAAGAAGAATAAAAGGTCTGGTTCTTCAGGTAAAAGAAATAAACCCCATAATCATTTTTAATGATTCTAAGCAGCTGGAACATAAGGGGCCTCAACCAGCCCTCTAAACAGACAGAGGTTGCAAAGTTTATTTATGCAAATAACATTGATGTTCTGGGTTTAGTTGAAACTAAAGTCAGGCAAGTTAATGAGGATAAAATTCATAGGAAAATTTTCAAAAATTGGAATGTTGTCACCAATAGTACAAATGAATCAGTGGGGAGGATTTGGCTTGGATGGAACCCTGATAAGATTAATCTCAATGTCATTAAAATTTCCCCCCAGCTTATTCATACAAAAATTGAAAATGATGATAAATCTGTCCAGTTGAAGCTTCTTTTGTCTATGGGCTCCATACGGGCCAAGATAGACATGCACTTTGGAGGGACTTATCTTCTATTTTCAATCCTAACATAAACCAAATTTTGCTTGGAGATTTTAATGTCGTGTTATCTTCCAATGAAGTTTCTGATACAGATTTTGTCCTTAACTTTGATACTGATGATTTTAGTAATATTGTTAATTCCTTATGTCTTACTGATTTAAGATACTTGGGAGAATTTTTTACATGGAGTAACCGTAGGTATGGTAGACCAGACTACACCCAACGGAAGTTGGATAGAGCTCTCGTGAACCAGTCTTGGTTGACTAATTTTATTGAGTCCTATGTCCAATTTCAAAAACCAGATATTTCGGACCATTCATCTCTGATTCTTTATCTTGATAAGACTGGTAGGAGAAAAGGGAAGCCATTTAAATTTTTTAACTATTGGACTCAAATTGACACGTACCATGCTACAGTGGATAATGTTTGGGCTAATACTATTAGCGGTACAGCTCAATATCAAGTTTGTCACAAACTAAGGTTTCTAAAACAAGACTTGAAAATTCTTTGTAAAAGTTTTGTGGGCAAGGAAAAGGTGTTTGCTGATAAAGCTAGAGAGGCTATTAGGATTGTGCAATCTGACCTTCTTAGTGATCCTCAAAATCCCTCCCTTATATCCAAACAGAAACAATGCATGCAAGAATTTTTAAAAGCTATTTGGATTGAAGAAGAAACCTTAAAGCAAAAATCTAGGGTACAATGGCTGGAGGTTGGGGATAAGAATTCTCGTTATTTCTTCCAACACATTCAAAACAGAAGAAATAGGAAAAGAATCTTTAAACTTGAAAAACCGGATGGAACATTTACTAATAATATTGAGGATGCAAAAACTGAAGCTATCAGGCATTTCACTGCTCTCCTTGGCACCAGTTCTCAAAATCATTATCCCGGAAGTGAGTCCTTGAGAAGAGTCATAACTAAAAGAATCCCTGTGGATCTTATGGAGGAATTGGATAGAATTCCTAGTATAGATGATATTAAAGAGACTTTCTTTAGTATGCATGAGAACAAAGCTCCTGGACCAGATGGGTTTAATGCTCATTTCTTTAAAAAGTCATGGCCTACTGTGGGGCCCTTGGTTACTGAAGCCATACAAGAATTTTTTCAAACCGGGGAATTGCTAAAAGAATCTAACACTACTATTATAGCCCTGATCCCAAAAGTTCAAAATCCCTCTAAAATGGGAGATTTTAGGCCCATCTCCTGCTGTAATACTGTGTATAAGTGTATTTCTAAAATTATTGCTAATAGACTTCAGATTATTCTTCCTATTATTACTGACCAGGCACAGTCTGCTTTCGTTAAGGGTAGGAAAATAAGTGATAATGTGTTATTGGCCCAAGACTTGCTTAGAGACTACCACAAACTGGGAGGGAAACCTAGAGTTGCTGCTAAGGTTGACCTTATGAAAGCATATGATAGTGTTAATTGGACTTTCCTACTCGATTTATTGGATAGTTTTGGATTGCCTCCAAAATTAAAACAATGGATTAGGGCTTGTGTTACTACCCCTAGGTACTCTATTAACTTTAATGGTGAATCTATAGGTTATTTTGATGGAGCCAAGGGCCTTAGACAAGGAGATCCTATATCCCCATATCTATTTGTCCTAGTCATGGAGGCTTTGAGTCAATTACTTCACCAAAATATTCAAAATGGTCCTTTTACATTTCACTGGAGATGCGATAAATTAAAAATATCTCACCTTTGTTTTGCTGATGATCTACTTATTCTACTTCATGGGGATGTTGAATCTGCTAAGGTCATCAGAAATACCTTAAACCAGTTCTATGACCTGTCTGGACTTCAAGCCAATAATGATAAAAGCTGCATTTTTGTTTCTGGTATCCAAGACCACTTGGCTGCTGATATTCAGAGGGAACTCCAATTCTCTAAAGGGACCTTTCCTATGAGGTATCTTGGAGTTCCTCTCATTACCACTAAGTTGAAAAAAGTTCACTGTGTCTTAATAAAATCTGCTCTAGAATCAACTCATGGAAATCTAAGTTTTTGTCTTATGCTGGCAGGGCTCAACTTATCCATTCTGTGCTTTCAGGGATACAACAATATTGGTCGGGAATGTTTATTCTTCCCAAGAGTGTACTTAAACAGGTGGATCAAGCAATTAGGAGGTTCCTGTGGGCTGGTACTACAGAGACGGGACATGGTGCTAAAATTGCATGGACTAAAGTCTGTAAGCCGAAAAAAGAGGGAGGTTTGGGATTTAAGGATATTTTCCTCACAAATACCATTCTTAATCTAAAACATATTGGGAGCCTCTTGGACCCCGACAATAAATCCCTTTGGAAAAATTGGGTGCATTTGTATATGATTAAAACCAAAAGTTTTTGGGAAGTAAAAGCTCCAGGCCAATGCTCTTGGTATTGGAGAAAATTGTTAAAACTTAGGGAAGTTGTGAGACCTTTACTTATCCATAAAATAGGTAACGGTCAACATACTTTCCTCTGGTTCGACAACTGGCTTCCGTGTGGCCCACTTTTTGAAAAGTACTCTCCCAGAATTGCTTATGATGCTGCCATTGATGCTAAGGCAAAAGTGGAAGTAATAATAAGGAATAATGATTGGAATTGGCCTACTTCCAATTCTATAGGCTTAAATGAAGTTCGGAATTTCTTAACTCAGATGTATAAGCCAAATGGTATGACCGATAAAGTTTTATGGACCACATCTCCTGATGGGAAATATAAATTTACACATATTTGGAAATCCTTAAAAGAGGATTCCCCTGTGGTTCCATGGCATAAACTGGTTTGGTTCTCAGGTTGCACGCCTAGACAGAATGTTATATTATGGATTGCTGTCCAAGAAAGACTTGCAACGCATGATAGAATCTTTACGTTCACTCGTGGACCTCTTGCTTGTGTTTTTTGCCATTGTCAAATGGAATCTCATAACCATCTATTTTTTGCTTGTTCATATGCTTCTTTTATCTGGCAGGAACTTATGCAAAGATGTGGGCTGTCTTGGAACAACACTGACTGGAATACTACAGTCCTTTGGATGGCACATCACTGGAAAAACAAGATTATTGAACACGCCGTTCCCACAATCTGTCTGGGAGTGGCAGTTTATGGCATATGGAGGGAAAGGAATCTCAGATCTTTCCAAGGCACATCCACACCAAAAGAAAACTTGCTTCAAAATTTGGTGTCTCAGGTTAATACCCAGATTAGATCAAAATGGCGACGACATTCCCAAATTGAGTCTATTTTACATCCTTGGATATAAATGGGTCATTTGTGATTTTGGGTTTTGTATTTTATGTTTTATGTTTTGAGGTGACTATGTTATAGTCCATTTTTCTTTGTGTGTGGATTTCCACCGGTCCTCCAGCTGTGCTTTTAATGTCTTATCCTGGGGTATGCCCCTTGTATATGTGTACATTCTTTTTTGGAATATATTTACCCTTTTTCCGAAAAAAAAAAAAATTATCCATGTTGTCCTATTCATTAAACATGAAACAATAATAATCATTCAATCACACATAAATAAGGAAACCACAATAAAACAGGAATCCCACTATTATGGTCAAGCTGCAACTCTTATGAAGAAATCTTCATTGAACCCGATTAGCTCTATGTCGCCACTACACACGGGGTTGAGCTGCCTTCCAGAACAGTTTTTTGAAACTGCCTTCTGAAACTGTGTTCTGAAATTGCTTCCAGATTGCTTTCGGAAATTGCTTGTAAAACTGCTCTCACGTACCATCTTCACGGATTTACTTGAGATAAATTACATAAACCCTATGCCTCCATGAAGGAGTTCACATGCTATTTATTTGCAGTAAACTAACCACACATCAATCAAGCGTGGGATCCAATACATACAAATCCTATGCCTCCATAAAAGAGTTCACATGCTATATCAAAACAACAATATTAACCACGAATAAACCCATCGTGGGATCCAATCATACAAAACCAGTGACCATAATAGTGGAATAAGAACGCTGCAAAACAAGGATTAGTATAGATCTACGTTCTATCCATCCATCAATGCACGCATAAGATCTGTATTACTAGACAACATGGTTGCGTCCAACCTATACGCAGAATCAACGTTGCTTTGATACCAATGTTAGGAAACTGCGTTCCCAGAATCCGTTGACAGTGCGTATAAGTTTGTACTGCAAAAAATTTACGTGAGCGCTACAATAACTCTACAAGGGCGGAACTAGGGTTACCTTGAACTGCAAAAACGGATTATTGTAGTAGACGAATCGAGAACACGGGCTCGATAACAGCTCACGATCTTCTACCGTATTCCTTTGCTGCCAGAATATCGAACTGAGTGTGGACTCTTTCAAAATCCTTTATGTTTTCTGCTCTTCCCTCTTTACGTTCTATTTTCTATTCCCAGTTATAACACTCTCTTTGATTGCTGTGACGATTCAATCCCGACAACGGTGTGAATGTTGATACTATCAAGGATAAGCCTAGTGGTGGGACCCAGTTTATTGACCATTGCACTTTCGCTAGCCATTTCAGCCCCCACTTGGGAAGCACCCAGCATGCTTTTGGTGCACGTGATTCTGAGATTGGCCACCATTATACGCAAAGCATTGATTTCATCCAACCTTGCTGTGGTTCCCATGTATCCCATAATGTGGGCCCGGATGCAACGAATTTAGTTACTGATTTTCCATTTGGAGCCGTCCCCTTGGATGCCACATGTCCTTCAGTGGGAAATGGACCGAATAGTAGGATATAAGCATGCTGCCACTTGAAGGTGGTCAAGACTTTACGGAAAAGCAAGAGGGTAATGCCACATGTATTAAGGGTCCCACCGACAACATTGACGCCTCCAAGGATATTAATCCCACCCTTCTTCTATGTGGGTCCAGTGTCCATTTGGCGAGTCAGCACACGCGTGCAAATGGGGATAACTTGCAGTTGGACAACCAGCAGCTTGCTCATGGTAGGGCCAAAGATGATATCCTCGTGGATGACCAGCATGAGCAACTTGCCCTTTGCAGGGCCCAGGCTCTATCTTGTGGGGCTGATGGACGTATGGGTGGCCTACCTGTTAAGTCAGATCATTTGCTTAGAGCTTCCAAGTCTCTGCATGAACCAAAAGCCTCGTTTGGTTCTTTATTTGCTACCCAAGATGAGCAGGTAGCTGAGCAGGAAAAGGCAGCCCTTGATGTTAGCTTGGAGTTAAATTCAAGCCCTGTTAAAGAATTTTCTCTTGAATTTTTTGAGCATGGGAGGACCAAGGATGACCTTGTGCTTAAAATCCCTAATGACATTGCTGACCAAGGTAAGAGTGAGTGGGGGACAACTCTGATTGGGCATTTTATGGGAAGAAGCCTCCCCTACTCTATGGTTTCTTCGGCTGCAAAAAAGTTCTGGGCTAAAGACGGGTTTGAGGATCTCCTAGCAACGGATTCTGCTTTCTTTTTCTTTAAGTTCAATAGTACTGCAAGGGATGCTGCCTTAGAGGGAGGACCATGGTACATTGTGGGTCAGCCCATCTTGCTTAGACCATGGAAACCTAACCTCACTCTGGTGAAGGATGATGCAAAGTCCATTCCAATCTGGGTTTTAAGTTCTATGGGATACCTCTGGAGCTATGGAATCCAAAAGGAATTAGTTACATTGCGAGCTTCATTGGGAAACCATTACGAGTGGATAGTGTGACCGCTAGCCATAGACGAATCACCTTTGCTCGAGTTTGCATTGAAGTCAGTGCTGATTTTGAGTTGATTAAAGGTTTTGACATCAAAGCTGAAGATGAAAGTCTTGGAGCTCCCGTTCTTTCAAGAATCCTAGTGGAATATCAGTGGACTCCTACTAGATGTGATAAATGCTCTATATTCGGGCATAATTGCGATCGGGTGGTGATTCCTACACCTACTCAATCCAAGTTTCACAACAGCTTTAAGAAGCCAGTAATAAAAGGAGATTGGCAAGTTTCAACGCAGAAATATCAAGGGTCACCCAGTGCTGAAATTCCAAATAGAGATAAGGGCAAAGGGAAGGTCGAGGCTAACGCCACAGGGCCCAGTTGCATTCCCTTTTCTAAGGCTGATTCTACCACCTTGGATCCTCTGCCAGAAAAGGATTCGATTGTTACAGAGATTTATACCTCCCTCTCCTTTTCTTGTCCTTCAGATGGTCTCAGGGGTCAAAGTGCAATGAGTCCAGGGGTTATCATGAAAAATAGTTTTCACAACCTTCCTAATGAGGATGAGGTGGGAGCTGTTATGGATCTAATAAAGGTGAACGAACATGTAAATGTTTTCGCTAGCTATGAGAAAGAAGTGGAAGATTTTGTTGTCACTCTTGCTAGTGGATCTTCTGTTTTAGAATGCCCTTCCTCTTCTCGACAGAAAAAGAAGGCATCTAAAATGAAGTTCAGTGGCAGCCGTCCCAAAGGCCGCCACAAACCTTGACCTTGTCTGTGTGTTTGTTTTGTTGCCGATGTATTGTTGTGCCTTGTGTGGGCCATGTTGAGGATGTTCTTTTTTCTGGGCTAGGGCTTTAGAAAGAACTTCATCCCTTGTTGCACACGTTGTGCTTGCTTTTGCACTTATTGTATTTCCTGGGGTATGCCCCTTGTACATTTTGTACACCTTTTTTTGGATTTATTTACCCGTTTTTTCGAAAAAAAAAAAAAAAAACTTACAAAACCAGTGACAAACTAAGTCCATCTAGCTATGTGATTAGGGAGATGAGGGTCATTCTTCCACTTGATTTGGATCTGTATAGATATTGGAGATAGATCTCTTGTAGGAGCCTTTCCTTTGATTTAACTTCAGATTTGAATGTTCGCGCATTTCTTTCTTTCCAAATGCTATAGACCACCAACCCAAGGCACATTTTAGGGATGACATGGTTGGAGTTTTCTTTGTCCAAGTCCTAGCTGCCCATTCCACAACGGAGCTCCAAGAGGAAGCATGGGAAGTAATCTCCAATCTTTGCATCAATTCCTGCCAAATAAAAGAAGAGAATGAGCAACCAAAAAACAAGTGATCATGAGATTCCATACCTTGATGGCAGAAAACACATCCCAGAGGGCCAGGTGTGAAGTGGAAAATCCTGTCATGAGTAGATAATCTATTAAGAATAGCCAACCAAGAGATGAAACTATGCCTAGGTATATTTCCTGGGAACCAAATGAGTCAATGCCATGGGACCTTAGGGCAAACGACTCAGAGGTGGCCCCATGTTTGGGCAAGATTAAATTTCCCATTAGGAGAAGGAACCCACATGGCAGTATCATGATTATCAGAGGGGAGGGGAAGTTTAAGCATGTGGTTCCGGATTTCCATGAGTTCTAGCGTGTTAGTGAGAGGCCATTGCCAATCCCTGTCAACTATGATATCCATAACTTTCGTATTCGAGGGAATAGTAGCGTTGTAAGCTATTCTAGGGCTAAACTTATCCAAGAGTGGGCCTAAAGGGTGCCAATTGTCATACCATAAGAAGGTACCACATCCATTACCAATTTTGTGTTTCAAAAGAGGCTTGGCCATGTCTCTGAGTATAAGGAGTTTTCGCCAATACCAAGAATTCTGGGAGGACACCTTAACAACCCAAAAGCTTTTGTCTTTTAAAAGATAAGTTTTAACCCAATCCACCCACAAAGAGTTTGGTCCAGAAGAGAAAAGGGACCAGATATGCTTTAAATTCAGAGTTTTGTTGAGTTGGACAAGGTTTTTCAAACCCAAGCCCCCTTCCTTTTTAGGACGGCAAACAAGGTCCCAAGCAACTTTAGCCCCATGAGCTTTCTCAATGCCACCTGTCCAAAGAAATCTTCTTAACAACTTTTCAACCTCTTTTAAAACACTTTTGGGTAAGATAAACATACTAGACCAGTAGTTTTGGATACCTCTTAGGACAGAATGAATTAATTGGACTCTTCCAGCATAGGAAAGGCATTTAGACGTCCAAGAAGTAATTCTAGAGCTAATTTTATTGACAAGCTACTGACAATCTCCCTTCTTTAGTCTAGATGTTATTAGAGGAACACCTAGGTACTTAAGAGGAAGAGATCCAATAGTAAACTGGAATATGTGGCATATGGAATTAACAATATTTTCATCAATGCCAGAGGTAAATAAACAACTCTTGCTAGTATTAGCAAGTAAGACAGTAAGATCATAGAATTGACTGAGCGTATTTTTCATAAGTTGAACAGAACCTTCATCCCCATAAAAAGCTAAAAGAAGGTCATCCGCAAAGCAAAGATGGGATATCTTCATCTTATCACATTTCCAATGATATTTAAAGTGAGATGATTCAGAAATATTGTGTTTTATCAATTGGCTCAATGTGTCCATGACAAGGACAAAAAGGTAGGGGGAAAGAGGGTCACCCTGTCTAAGGCCTTTAGCACCGTCGAAATAGCCAATGGATTCCCCATTAAAGTTGATGGAGTATTTAGGGCTTGTGACACACTTTTTAATCCAGAGTTGCATTTTGGGGGGGGAAAACCTAATATGTCAATTAAGTCCAATAGAAACCTCCAACTAACACTATCATAGGCTTTCATAAGATCAACCTTATCAGCTGCACAGGGTTGACCCGAGGGCTTATGGTACTCCCTCATGAGGTCTTGAGCTAACAGAATATTATCACTAATTTTTTTTTTTTTCGAGAAATGGTGAATAAATAAAAAAGCCAAACGGCACTATACAAAAATACAAGGGGCGTACCCCAGGATATACAATAAGCACAAAAAGAGCATCCAGATGATGCAACTAAGGGGAAAATCTAAGGCTTGTGGCCAAGAAAACCCACCTTAGCAAAAGATCACTCACTAGTGGAGAAAAAAAACAAAAACCATCCTAGAATAAAAGACAACACAAGAGCACAGCTCAATGGTCCCTTATAAAACCTGAACTATAAAAGAAAACCAAAATGAGCTGAAAGGTACATGTTGAGGCTATGTCCATCTAGTAATGTAATTTAAGAGAAGTGGATCATTTTTCCACTTGATCTGGATCTGAATATAGATTTGGAGGTGGATCTCTTGAAGGAGCCTTTCTTTTGTTTTAACTTCAGATTTGAATGTTCGAGCATTTCTTTCCTTCCATATGCTATAAATGACCAACCCAAGACACATTCTAGGAATAATGTGTTTAGGAGTTTTCTTTGTCCATTTCCTAGCTGCCCATTCCACAATAGAGCTCCAAGAAGACGCATGGGAATTAATATCCAAACGTTGCAATAATGCCTGCCAAATAAAAGAAGAGTATGAGCAACTAAAAAACAAGTGATTATGCGATTCCATACCTTGATAACAGAGAACACATCCTAAAGGTCCAGGAGTGTAGTGGACAATCCTGTCATGAGTAGATAAACGGTTAAGAATTGTCAACCAAGAAATGAAACTGTGCCTAGGTATATTCCCTGGAAACCAAATGAGCCGATGCCATGGGACCTTCGGGCCAGTGACTCGAAGGTGTTCCCAAGTATGTGCAAGGTTAAAGTTCCCATTGGGAGAAGGAACTCATATAGTAGTATCAAGATTATCAGAAGGCAGGGGAAGATCAAGCATGTGGCCTCGGATTTCCATGAGTTCTAACGTGTTAGTGTAAGGCCATTGCCATTCCCAATCCACTATGATATCTTTAACTTTTGCATGTAAGGGAATAGCTGCGTCGTATGCAACTCTGGGACTAAATTTATCAAAGAGAGGGCCTGAGGGATGCCAATTGTCATACCATAAGAAGGTACCACTCCCATTCCCAATCTTGTGTTTTAATAAGGGCCTAACCATGTCTCTGAGTTTAAGGAGTTTCCTCCAATACCAGAAACTTTGGGATGGGGCTTTAACAATCCAAAAACTTTTGTCTTTTAAGAGATAAGTTTTAACCCAATCCACCCACATAGAATTTGGCCCCGAAGAGAAAAGGGACCAAATATGTTTTAAATTCAATGTTTTATTGAGTTGGACAAGATTCTTCAACCCCAAGCCCCCTTCCGTTTTAGGCCGACATACAAGGTCCCAAGCAACTTTAGCCCCATGAGCTTTCTCAATGCCTCCAGACCAAAGAAATCTCCTCAATAACTTTTCAACCTCTTTTAAAATGCTTTTGGGTAGTATAAACATACCAGAGCAGTAGTTTTGAATTCCTAAAAGGACAGAATGTATTAATTGAAGTCGTACAGCATAAGAAAGGCATTTAGAAGTCCAAGATGTTATTCTAGAGCTAATCTTATTAACAAGTTCTTGACAATCTCCCTTCTTCAGTCTAGATGTTATAAGAGGAACACCAAGGTACTTAAGAGGAAGGGATCCAATAGTAAATTGGAATATGTGGCAAATGGAATTAATTACCGTATCTTCAATGCCAGAAGTAAAAAGACAACTCTTACTAGTGTTAGCAAGTAAGCCAGTGAGGTCATAAAATTGAGTAAGAGTGCTTTTCATAAGGTGGGCAGAATCTGTATCCCCGTGAAATAGTAAAAGTAGGTCATCAGCAAAGCAAAGGTGGGAAATACTCAGTTTATCACATTTCCAATGATATTTAAAGTGGGTTGAAGCTTTTATATTATGTTTTATCAATTGGCTCAAAGTATCCATCACAAGAACAAAAAGGTAGGGGGAAAGAGGGTCACCCTGTCTAAGACCTTTAGCACCTCCAAAATAGCCAATAGATTCCCCATTAAAATTGATGGAATATTTAGGGCTAGTGACACACTTTTTAATCCAAATTTGCATTTTGGGGGGAAACCCTAAGATATCAATTAAGTCCAATAAGAACTGCCAGCTAACACTATCATAGGCTTTCATAAGGTCAACCTTAGCTGCTGCACGTGGTTGACCCGAAGGTTTATGATAATCCCTCATAAGGTCCTGAACTAACAAAATATTATCACTTATCTTGCGACCTTTGATGAAGGCAGACTGGGCATTGTCCACAAGACGAGGGAGGACAAGTTGGAGTCTTTTAGCAATGATTTTTGAGATACATTTATAGATCGTGTTGCAATACGAAATTGGACGAAAATCACCCATGTTAGAAGGATTAGGAATTTTAGGGATAAGGGTAATTAAGGTTGCATTAGACTCTCCCAATAGTTCCCCATGGATAAAAAATTCTTTAATAGCTTGAGTAACTAAAACACCCGTGATATTCCAAGTTTCTTTAAAAAAATGAGCATTGTAGCCATCAGGACCCGGAGCTTTGTTACTATGGATGCTAAACATGGCATCCTTGATCTCAATATCACTAGGGATACTATCCATACTGGAGAAGGCTTCAGTGGGGATTCTTTTATGGATAATATCCCTTAGCACATTATAACCAGGATAGTTATTAGTAGCAGGAGTACCAAGCATGGTTTTAAAATACCTAATGGCTTCCTGCTGGGCTTCTACTTCATTTTTTGTCTGATCCCCATTAGGTAGTAAGAGGGAGACAATCCTTTTCCTATTCCTTCGGTTTTTGATGGATTGATGGAAAAAGGTGGTGTTCTTATCCCCTACTTCAAGCCATTGGACTCTGGATTTTTGTCTCATCACTTCCTCTTCCACCCGTATAGCTTCTAAAAAAATTCCCATAAGGTTACGTTCCTGGGATTTAAGGGTCAAGTTAAGCGGGTGTTCATCGAGAAGTCTTTGGCAGTGCAACAGGTTTTCTCTAGATTCGTCAGCATGCAGCTTTTCTCTACCTATAGAATCTTTAGAAAATTTTTTAAGTTCAGTTTTGAGATTCTTAAGTTTTTTTCATAACTGGAATTGGTAATTACCCTCAACATTATTAGCCCAAGAATTTTTAACCAAGTCCTCAAATTTATCTAACGATGTCCAATAGTTATAGAATTTGAATGTATGACCTTTCTTTCTGGTAGAATTATCCATTTTAACAAGAATAGGAGAATGATCAGAAATACCAGAAGGGAGAAACTGAGCATATGCTGATGGGAATTTGTCAAGCCAATCTTGATTGACGAGAGCTCTATCCAATTTTTCCTTATACCTGCTAGTGCTCCAGGTGAAAAAATCCCTGTGAATCGAAGATCTACAAGGCAAGAGGCATTCACACACGCATTAAATTCCTCAGCTCCTTGGTCTTTTCCCGGATTACCCCCAAATTTCTCATTAGAATTAAGTACCGCATTAAAATCACCGAGTGTAATCCAGGGACTGTGACCAAGGGAGGCTGATATGGACTTGATGTCAGCCCACAGACTTCTTCTATCTTGGATGGTGTTAAAACCATAGACAAAAGAAGCTTCAAAAGACACAGACAGATTTATATCTTGGATAGAGACATGAATTAGCTGCCTAGTGTTTTTCAAAACAGTTAAAGAAACTTTGTTAGGGTTCCAACCAACCCAAATTCTATCATCAGAATTTGGTTGGCTATTAGTAACAAAATTCCAACTAGGAAGAATTCTTTTTTGTATGCCATCTTGGTTAGGCATTCTAACTTTGGATTCAGTGATCCCTAAAACATCAATATGATTAGAAGAAACAAATTTGGAAATTTCCATTTGTTTAGAAAATTGATTAAGACTCCTAATATTCCAGCAACCAATAATCATTAAGTACGTCGGAATGGGTGTCGTCTTTTACTTGAAGAACTACTTTTATTGTTCTTCTTCCCTTGTTTAGAATTCTTATGATGGGATATAAAATTAGAATTCTAGAGAGAGAAGCTCCCACCTCTCTCTAGAGTTTGGTTAAGCTTGTTTTTCATCTCCCTCATTCTCATTTGTTTCTCTCTTTTTTCCTCATCTCCTCTCTTCATTCCCTCTTCACTCATCTTTTCTATAGGTTTTATTGCTTTTTGGTTCTCTTCCTTTCTCTGTTTCCCTCCTTTCTGTATGATTTTTCTTTTTTGACTTATTAATGTCTTCTTTATTTTGTTTTGTGAGAGAATGGGATCAATTAAGAAGAAAGGAAATCATAGTAATGGTAATAGTCCTCCCAAGAACAACAAATCTGATATGTTGTTTGTGCAAGTGGTTTCAAAAACACTAAGGCTGTTAAGGAGGCTTGTTCTGCCTCTGAACCATCAACAAGGGACACAACCACCTCGGGGGCTCTATTTGTTATTAATCCAGAGCTAGAGAAGAAATACATCCTCAAAGGAGATGGCTCTGTGCTGCTGAGGGATGGTTCTAAAGTTGAGAGTCCCCAATCTGCAGGGCAAATTAGAGTGCTTAATGTGGCTAAACCAACTGCTGGTCCTAAGGAAATCTTCTCTGAATGTATTGGCGTTACCTCTGTTAGTCAATCTAAGATTACTAAGCTTGTTGAGCCTAGTGTTATATCTGATGAGAATGACTTTATTATTTCTGATCCCTCCAAATCAGTGGTGTATGGGATAAGTGATGATAGTCTGATAGATCTCTCCAAGATCAACTCACAAGGATACTCTGATGAGGATCTTGAACTACATGAAGAGTGGGAGGCAGAGCTTCCAAAATCAGGTGCTAGTGAGGTGTGTGGTCTTGTGGATGGAACCTCATTTAAGGGTATTCAAGACTCTAATGAGATCCTAAAAAGGAAGATGAAGGCTGTTAGTGAAAAAGTCTCCCTTGAGCCTGATCTTATTCATCCTTCTGATCCCAAATCTGCTTTATGCCCTTTGGAGGTGAAGACAGGCAACAATGAGCTTGCTTCAGCCCAGAGTTTGTTTTGGAAATTACAAAATGAATTGGAAGTGCTGAAATCCACAAATTTGGCTCCATACTCTAATAACATGGAGACTATTAATGAAGAGATTTTCGATATTCCTAAGATACTTGATTCTACCATTCCTGGTTACTTTGGTAATCATTCTGATATTGGAAGTATCAATGTTGGTTTTGCTAAAAATGATATAATATCCCAGTTTGATCTCATTAACCCAGCTATTACACAGCCCAAGATGTTTGTGCAAGGTATCCCTCACACGCCTATACACACACGGATAGCTACTGTGGCCGAACCTAACGATCATTTTTCTGATTTGCTTAGTCAAAAGGAGCAGCACATGGGTTGTACTGCCACTACCCTAAATACCGGCGGCTTGTCTGGTGTAGGGTCCACACACATGCAGCAAGGAAACTTGTTGAAATTACCTTCCTCAGTAATTGCGGCAGAAACCCACATGGCTTCTCCCCTAAAATCCGGCTGCTTGTCTACTTTTAATTTACCAAATAACCAAGATAAAATACATATAGAGAGAGATATTTCTATTAACGGTGGGACCCCGTCAATTGGTCTCTCTAAGGGACTTTCAAAGTCAAACGCTGACTGTGCCCAGGTTTCAAATGTTTCAAATGTTTCGGCCCAAACTATTGTGCCAACCAGCATCAAGATTGACCCTAACCAAACCAAATCATGGGCATCTCTTGTTACTCAGAAGAGTTCTGTGGGATTCAAGCTAAACTACATCAAGCCTCAGGAAGGAACTAAAAGAAAGCATTTGAATATCCCAAAGGCAGTTTTTATTGATGGGAGCCATGCTTGGCAGAACACCCTAGTTGGTTACTTCATTGGCAAAAAAATCCCCTTTTCATATGTTAAGAATGCCACTAGTAGGCTTTGGGGAAAACAAGGTATGATTGATATGGTTGCCACTGATTCTGGATTTTATTTCTTTAAATTCAGCAATGAGGATGAAAGTTTGGCTATTCTTGAAGGTGGCCCTTGGCATGTAAGTGGTCAACCTATCATCTTAAGGAAGTGGCAGTCTGGGCTTACACTCTCCAGGGAATCCATATCCACCATCCCAGTGTGGGTGCACATCTATAATATTCCCCTAGAACTATGGAATCCTCAGGGATTAAGCCACATAGCTAGTGCTATTGGGAAGCCCCTGCATGTTGCCAAGGTCACTGCGGATGGAAGGAGAATCTCATATGCCCGAATCTGCATTGAACTGAATGCCAAACACGAGCTACTTAAAGAATTGGTAATAGACTTTGAGGATCCTGTTACTGGAGAAATTGAGCCTATTTACCTGCCAGTTGAGTACCAGTGGACTCCCCATCCGCTGTTGTAAATGTCAGAGGTTTGGACATGATTGCGTAGCAGCTTCCCAAGGCTAAAACTCCTATCCAGCAGGAACCTTCTATTACTCAGACTAGTCTTGAAGGAAATTGGAAGACTAAGGACAAAGGGAAGTTCATTCAAGGAGATTACAACAATATTCCATCTTCAATTGTTGAGTACACTGTTGGTCCTTCTTGTAAGGCTAAATCTGGTCCCCAAGGTGATACCTCCCAAAATTTGTCTTGTCATTTAGAGACTATGGCCTTGAATCTGAAATGCAATATGTTCTCTTCCTTAGCCGTTCATACTACTACAGAAGAGGGTCCTATAAGCCTCCCAGCTCCTTTGGAGGCAAGTATTCAGCCTCATCTTCAAATTCCTACCTGTAACAAATCCAATGATGTTAATATCCAGCCTGATAAAAAGTCTTCCAGTGATCCTTTAATGGTTGAGGTGTCCCAATCACCACATCAAATGTCCCATCCTATGGAGGGTTCTCACCAAAGTTCCAGCTCTGCAAGTATGTATGGATCCACCATTTTGGATCATAGTAATGTTGGTATAAGCAACTCTACATCTCCAGTTAATACCCAAACAAAGTCAGATCCTGAAGTGGAGGAGGGCCAGATTATTGAACTATTAGAAGCAGCAGGGAATTCTCAAGGAGAGGTTAAGGATGGTGGCAATCCTAAGCAAGTAACTCAGGAGGAGGGGATTTCTCTGGAATCCTTGTCAACCACTCTCCCACCCCAGTCAAGGGATTCAGGTACACAAAATAAAAAGAACAACTCTTCTAGTTCTTCAGGTAAGAGGAGGCAATCACACCGTAGATCTTAATGATTATTAGTTGTTGGAATATAAGGGGTCTCAACCAACCCTCTAAACAATCTGAGGTTGCGAAGTTTATTTTTGAAAATAACATTGATGTGCTTGGCCTTACTGAGACCAAAGTTAGGCAGATCAATGAAGCTAGTGTCAAATTTAATACTTTCAAAAATTGGAATTTTGTCACCAATAGTACCCCAGATTCTGTTGGGAGAATCTGGGTTGGTTGGAACCCTGATAAAATTAACTTGTGTGTTCTTAGAGTTTCTCCCCAACTCATCCATGTTAGCATTGAAATTGATGACCTGAGTGTCTATTTTGAGGCTTCTTTTGTGTATGGTTTCATTACTGGGCTGGAAAGATTGAGCCTTTGGACTGAAATGCATTCCATCTCTTCTAATGCCCCTAATATAAACCAAATTTTTCTTGGTGATTTTAATGTTGTGCTCCACCCTTCTGAAATCTTCGAAACTAATCATGGCTCAAATTCAGAAATCGTTGACTTCAAAACTGCTGTGAATAACATGTGCTTAACTGATCTTCGATATATTGGAGAGTTCTTTACTTGGAGTAACAGGAGATATGACAGGCCTGATTACACTCAAAGAAAACTTGATAGAGCTTTAGTCAACCAAGCCTGGATGGACAACTTTACTGATTCTTATGTCCATTTCCAGGAACAAGGTATCTCTGACCATTCTCCCATTGTTGCCTATATTGATAAAATTGTTAGGAGGAAAGGTAGAATATTTAAATTTTATAATTTTTGGACTCAACTCGACAATTATTCCGAGGTTGTCACTAATGCTTGGAACTTCAATGTTAATGGGACTGCTCAATATCAAGTTTGCCAAAAGCTCAGATTGTTAAAACATAATCTAAAAATCTTTAGTAAGAACTTGGTGGGCAAGGAGAAAATTAACACTGATCTTGCCAGGGCTGAGTTGAAAAGTGTTCAATCAGACCTCCTCCTTTTGCCCCATGACCCTTTTCTTATATCCAAACAGAAAGTTTGCATGCAAAAATTCTTGGATACTATTTGGATTGAAGAGGAAACTCTTAAACAAAAATCTAGAATGCAATGGCTTGAGGTGGGGGACAAAAACTCTAGATATTTTTTTCAACACATTAAAGCTAGACGTAACCGGAAAAGGATTTGTAAGTTGGAAAAACCCGATGGCAGCTTTACTTCTAATTTGGATGATACTAAAAGTGAAGCTATTAGGCACTTTCAGAGTTTACTTGGTACTAGTGCTATAAACCATTACCCTGGGATTGAGACTTTAAGGAGTTTTATACATAAAAAGATCCCTGAGGAATTTTTGGATGACCTTGATAGAATACCATCTATGGATGAGATCAAGACCACTTTCTTTCAGATGCATGATAATAAGGCCCCCGGCCCTGATGGGTTTAATGCCTTTTTCTTTAAAAATTCTTGGGCTACTGTTGGTCCCTCCATCACTGCTTCTATCCTTGAATTTTTCCTAACTGGTAATATGCTTAGGGAGTCTAACTCTACTATTATAACTCTGATACCTAAAGTCCCTAATCCTTCTAAGATGGGGGACTTTAGACCTATCTCCTGTTGCAATACTGTTTATAAATGCATTTCTAAAATTATTGCAAATAGACTCCAAGTCATCCTCCCTTCCATTATTGATCAAGCTCAGTCTTCCTTTGTCAAAGGTAGGAAAATTAGTGATAATGTCTTACTTGCTCAAGATTTGTTGAGGGACTACCATAAAGAGGGAGGTAAACCTAGAGCTATTACTAAAGTCGACCTCATGAAGGCCTATGATAGTGTTAGTTGGACCTTTTTGTTTGATTTACTTGATACTCTTGGTTTTCCTCCTAAGTTGAAAATATGGATAAAAGCTTGTATTACTACCCCGAGATACTCCATCAATTTCAATGGTGAATCTTTAGGTTATTTCGATGGTGCCAAAGGCCTTAGGCAGGGAGACCCCATTTCCCCTTACCTCTTTGTTATTATCATGGATGCTTTAAGCCAACTTCTACAACATAACATTCATAATAGTAGCTTCTCCTATCATTGGAAGTGTGAGAAGGTGAAAATCTCCCATCTTTGCTTTGCTGATGACTTGCTTATCTTGTTAAATGGTGATGTGGATTCTGCTAAAGTTATTCGGAAAACTCTTGATCAATTTTATGATTTATCTGGGCTCCAAGCCAATAATTCTAAAAGCTGTGTTTTCTTCTCTGGGGTTGAGGATAATGTGGTTAATAATATGTTGATGGATCTCCAATTTATCAAAGGATCTCTTCCTGTGAGGTATCTTAATGTCCCCTTAATCACTACTAAACTCAAGAAACAACATTGTGAGGATCTTATTACTAAAATATGTTCTAGAGTGGATTCTTGGAAATCTAGGTTTCTTTCTTACGCTGGTAGGGCTCAGCTTATTCAATCTGTTTTGACAGGTATCCAAATTTACTGGGCTGGTATGTTTATTTTGCCTAAATGTGTTCTTAAACAGGTGGATCAAGCTCTTATGAGATTCCTTTGGAATGGTAACACTGAGAAGGGAACTGGAGCTAAAATTGCTTGGAATAATGTTTGTAGACCTAAAAAGGAGGGAGGCCTGGGTTTTAAGAATATTTTTTTAACTAATACTATCTTGAACCTTAAACATATTGGGTGTTTTCTGGATCCGAGTAATAAATCCTTGTGGAAAGATTGGGTTCATATGTACATGATTAAAAGTAAGAGCTTTTGGGATATTAGAGCCCCTGGCCAATGCTCTTGGTACTGGAGAAAGTTGCTGAAACTTAGGGAGGTTGTTCGACCCTTACTGATACATAGGATTGGTAATGGCGAACAAACCTCTCTTTGGTTTGACAACTAGCTCCCAATTGGTCCTATTTTTGAGAAATTCACTAGAAGAGTTGCTTATGATGTGGCCATTGATGTCAATGCTAAAGTGGCTACCATTATTAGCGGTAGTAATGATTGGAATTGGCCTGCTACTAACTCCATTGAGATTAATGAGATTTTTTTTTTTCGGAAAATAAGATTAATGAGATTAGAGTTGTCCTTTCCAATATGTATAAGCCCTCAAACTTCACTGATAGAATTGCTTGGACTACTACTGCCAATGGCATTTTTAACTTTACTAGTGTTTGGAATCAAATTAGAGATACTAACCCCTTGGTTCCCTGGTTTAATGTTGTGTGGTTTTCAGGTTGCAGCCCCAGACAATCTGTTATTCTTTGGTTGGCTGTGCAGAATAAACTCTCTACTCACGACAGGATCTCCCACTTCACTCCTGGGACTCTTGCATGTGTTTTTTGTCATTGTCATTTGGAAACTCATAGTCACCTTTTCTTTGAATATTCTTTTTCCTCTTTTGTTTGGCAGGATTTGATGCTTAGGAGTGGTTTGGTCTAGAATGGAACTCAGTGGGACACCTCTGTCTTGTGGATGGCTCAACATTGGAAAGGGAAGGCGCTTCATAAAGCTATACCCAGGATATGCCTTGGAGTTGCTGTTTATGGCCTTTGGCGATAGAGGAATTTGAGATCTTTCAAGAATATATTTCATCCTAAAGAGCATCTTCTGAAGAATCTTATTTCACAAGTTAATGCCCAGATTTGTATTAGATGGAAGCAACATACCCAGATTGATATTATCCTTAGTCATTGGAATTAATGGTGTTTTGCCCTTTGACCCTTATTAATTTCTCCTTTTTGGACATGTCTTGGCTTTGACTGCTGTTTGTTTTTCTTTAGCGACGTTTTTGTGATTCTTTTGTTTTTGTCCAGTGGTTCCCTTTTCCACTAGTCCTCGTGCTTGCGCTTGTTGTATATCCTGGGGTATGCCCCTTGTACTTTTGTACTCCCCCCGTTTTTTCGTTTAATTTACCAATTTTCCGAAGAAAAAAAATATAAAATTAGAATTAGAGGAGGAGGGAGAGAGATTGATCTGTAATGTAGTACTTGGGAGATCCAATTCTTTCCCTTCAGGATTGTCTGTTGGCTCATCATCTACTATAGTAGGTGTAGGGGTACCTGTGTAGTCTAGTGGAGAGCCTTGATGAACCCCTCCTTCCCTATCTTGCCCATCCAACTTAGCCTGTAAAGGGGGCTCAATACTTTCAGCAGCTGCACTGTCCTTGACTTAGGGGTGGCAATTTTTGACACGACAACCCGTTTTATTGAGACAACCCGATTATGACACGACACGACACGACACGATTAAATAAAAAAAGTTAATATTTTTTATTGAATAGTACTCCAAACTAAAAATTAGCCCAAAACCACGCAACCCGTTTATGACCCGATTATGACACGCCTAACCCGAATTGCCACCCCTAGACTCCTTGTCCAAAACAGAGGGCATAATTGCGTTGGGACTTTCCCGCTGGATAACTTCAACACTAGGGCAATTTATGATTCCACTGCCTACAGTTTCACCTATTCCCTTGAGGCAATTGACTTGTTGCATGTCATCAATTCCTTGGTCATCAAAGGAGGATTCCAATACCATGAATTGGTTAGGGCCCAAGATATCAGGGGCACAAGGTTCTCCTATTTTACTTTTTAGACCTGAGGGATCAGGACCTTCAAGAGAGTCTTCAGGAGCTTTACTATCTGCAATTGGTATCGCCATGTTAGTATTAGAGGAAGATGGAATAGAATTTGGCTCTTGAGATTTGACAAATTTGCCCTTGCTTCTAGTTGTCCATCAGAAAGTTCTTGAGGCTGATGGTTCTTTGTGATTGGAGCTGGCTTATAGTCAGATTTAACCAACTGGATTTTGTTGCAATCGTGCCCAAATTTCTTACATTTTGCACATCTCATGGGGCTCCATTGGTATTCAACTTTCAGTGTGATTGTCTTAACTTCCCCATTAAGTGGGTCTTCAATCTCAATATCAAAGTCTTTAACCAAATCAAATGCTGCATTAATCTCAATACAGATTCTCGCATAAGAAATCCTGCGGCATGAAGTTGTCATCCTATGGACATGTAATGGTTTTCCAATGGCACTGGCAATGTAGCTAAACCCTTCAGTATTCCAATATTCAAGAGGGATGTTATAGATGTTAACCCATATTGGAATGGTAGTTTGAGCCTCCTTGGCTAATTCCAACCCATATTGCCACTTCCTCAAAATTATAGGCTGTCCGGCAACATGCCAAGGTCCGCCCTCCAAAACATCATCACTCTCATCTTTGGATTCAAATTTGAAAAAGAAATAGCCAGATTCAGTGGCTAGCATATCATGCAGTCCCAATTTGCCCCATAATCTGGAAGTAGAATTCTTAACCAAGGAGTATGGAAGCTTCTTGCCAATGAAATATCCAACTAATGTGTTATCCCATGCTTTACTCCCAGCTTCTGCAATATCTTTAGGCAATCTGATTTTAATCCGATTAGTATCTCTATTGGGTTGAATGTAATTTTGATGAGAACATGGCGGCTAGCACAAGGTGGAATGCGGACCCGAACCACGTGCCAATTGGTCCGGTTACAAGGGCGCGAGCAAATCGGTTCAAGGACAATCTCAATGGGCTGGTTCAACAAATTTGGGTTGAGACTAATCTGAGTGGCCCAAAGGAGGATACTAGTGATCCACAAGGCTGGGTGTCCATGATTCAAGCTCTAGAATAAATTATAGGCTTGCATGCCAACTTAGGGATTTTTTATATTCATTAGTTTCCTTTTATTTTAGTTTTGGGATGAATTATATTGGACCATAATATTTCTTAGGCTTAAAAGGGCCCAACTTTAAGCCTCAGCTATTTATTTTTTTTTTTTTCGGAAAAAATGGTAAATAGAAACCGAAAAGGGCTGTACACATGTACAAGGGGCATACCCCAGGATATTCAAAAAGCACAAAGCAAAAGGACAAGTGGCACAACAAACCACAACAAATGCCTCACAAGGCAAAACTCAAAAACCAATCACAAAAAAGTACACAAAAAAAATACAACGAGCTAATGCCACTTAATCAACAAGGCATCAAGGTTGAATTGCCCTTTCCATTTGTTTCTAATTTGAGCATAAATTTGCGAGACAAAATTCCTCAGTAATTGTTCCTTTGGTGTAGAGGCGTTCTGAAAACTCCTGTTGTTCCGTTCCCTCCACAGGCCGTAGATGGTAACTCCCAGGCAAATCCTGGGAATCATATGCTGGGGAGTCTTTCCCTTCCAATGCTGAATCATCCAATGAATAGTGCTATCCCAGGAAGTTCCATTCCAAGTCAGGTCACAACGCAGCATCAATTCCTGCCAAATAAATTTAGAATAATCACAATCAAAGAAAAGATGGCTGTGAGAATCCATTTGTCTAAGACAAAAAGTGCATGCAAGTGGACCCAGAGTAAAATTGCAAATTCTATCCTGTGTGGCAAGCCTATTCTGGATGGCAAGCCAAAGAATGAAATTCTGTCGAGGCGTACATCCAGAATACCAGACAAAAGGATACCAGGGAACAACCGGGTTGGAGGGTCTAAGGTGGTTCCAAACATGGGAAAAGCTAAACTTTCCATTAGGAGAAGTAATCCAAACAATTTTATCATTCAGGCCAGAAGGTTTGTAGAAAGTTGACAAGAGGTCCCGGACCTCATTAAGTCCAATGGAAATCGAACCAGGCCAATTCCAATCAAGATGGGAGATAATAGTTGCTACTTTAGCATTAGGAGTTATAGCAGCATCATAGGCAATCCTGTTGGTATATTTCTCAAATAAAGGCCCACTTGGGAGCCAATTGTCATGCCAAAGAAATGTATCCAAACCATTACCAATTTTATGCTTGATTATGGGTCTAGCAATATTTCTAAGCTTCAAAAGCTTTCTCCAATACCAAGAGCATTGTCCGGGGGCTTTCACCTCCCAAATACTTTTGGTTTTGATCATGTACAAATGAATCCAATGCTTCCACAAGGATTTATTAGTTGGATCAAGAAGGGACCCAAGGTGTTTAAGATTAAGCACAATGTTAGTGAGGAAAATATCCTTAAACCCGAGGCCTCCCTCTTGTTTGGGTCTGCAGACATTAGCCCAGGCAACTTTGGCTCCATGAGCATTCTCTGTATTGCCCGTCCAAAGAAATCTCTTCATAGCTTTCTCAACCTGTTTAAGAACACTTTTCGGAAGAATAAACATACCAGACCAATAAAGTTGAATACCAGTAAGGACAGCATGAATGAGTTGGGTTCTACCTGCAAAAGAAAGGGACTTGGACTTCCAAGAGTTGATCCGAGAGCATATTTTTGTGACAAGTTCTTCACAATGGATCTTTTTTAATTTAGTGGTAATTAAAGGAACTCCCAAATACTTTAAAGGAAGACTTCCTTTGATAAATTGGAGTTCACTTAGAATTTCAAGACCCAAACTATCATCAATCCCAGAGAAGAAAAGGCAGCTTTTAGAATTATTAGCTTGAAGGCCAGACAAGTCATAAAATTGATTCAAGGTTTTTCTAATAAGCTTAGTAGAGTCCATATCACCATTGAACAAAATAATTAAATCATCCGCAAAGCAAAGGTGGGAAATCTTCAATTTATCGCATTTCCAGTGGAAGGAAAAAGGGCCATTAAGAATATTACATTGAAGTAACTGGCTAAAGGCATCCATAATGAAAACAAACAAATAGGGGGATATTGGGTCACCCTGTCTAAGCCCCTTAGCTCCCTCAAAATACCCAATAGATTCACCATTAAAGTTAATGGAGTACCTAGGGGTAGAAATACAAGCTTGAATCCAATTCCTCATCCTAGGGGGAAAGCCCAAAACATCAAGCAAATCAAAAAGGAAAGGCCAGCTAACATTATCATAGGCTTTCATAAGGTCAACTTTAGCAACAGCCCGAGGTTTACCACCAACCTTATGATAATCTCTTAAAAGGTCCTGAGCTAATAAAACATTGTCACTAATTTTTCTCCCTTTAACAAAAGCAGATTGAGCCTGATCAATAATCGATGGGAGCACCATCTGGAGTCTATTTGCTAAAATTTTGGAAATACACTTATATATAGTATTACAACAAGAGATAGGTCTAAAATCCCCCATTTTAGAGGGATTAGGGACCTTAGGGATCAAGGATATAATAGTAGCATTAGACTCCTTAAGCAATTCTCCAGAAGTAAAGAATTCAGTAATGGCATCAATGACTCCAGAGCCAACTGTAGTCCAGGAATTTTTAAAAAAGTGAGCATTAAAACCATCTGGGCCAGGGGCTTTATTATCATGCAAAGAGAAAAAAGTCTCTCTAATCTCCTCGGAAGTAGGAATTCTGTCAAGATTTTGAAGATAATTTTCAGGAATCCTTTTAAGAATAATGGTCCTTAAAAATTCTATCCCTGGGTAGTTATTCCCAGCAGGAGAGCCAAGGAGATTCTGGAAATGTCTAATAGCTTCATATTTCGCTTCATCAATATTACAAGTAAATTGGCCATTAGGTTTTTCCAACTTAAAGATTCTTTTTCTATTTCTCCTATCTTTGATAGATTGAAAAAAATATCTGGAATTCTTATCACCACATTCCAACCATTGCAATCTAGATTTTTGTTTGAGAGTTTCTTCCTCAATCCAAATAGATTGGAGAAAATTTTCCATGCACACTTTTTGTTTAGAAATTAGAATAGTGTCATGAGGGTGATGGAGAAGCTCAGACTGTACATTTTCCAACTCTTCCCTAGCTTTATCAACATTAAGTTTTTCTTTACCAGTAAAAAGTCTACTAAACCTCTTTAAATCATGTTTAACAAGTCTAAGCTTTTGGCAAACTTGGTATTGGAGAGTACCTCTGACACTAGTATTCCAAGCTTGGGAGACAGTATCAGGATAATGGTCCAGCTGGGTCCAAAAATTGAAGAATTTAAAGGATCTACCCTTTCTCCTTGCAATTTTATCCACATAAGTAATAATAGGGGAATGGTCAGATAAACCAGGTTTGTGAAAATGAGTGTAGGAATCAGGAAAATTATCCAGCCAATCTTGGTTCACTAAGGCCCTATCTAACTTTCTTTCAGTAAAGTCAGGTCTCCCAAACCTCCTGTTACACCAAGTGAAAAACTCACCAGAGTATCTAAGGTCAGACAGCTTTAAAAGATTTACCAGATTGCAAAAGTCAGAGATCTCAGAGTTAACACAAGCATTAGGGTCAGAAATTTCATTAGGTTGTAAAACAACATTAAAATCCCCCAATATAATGTGATTAGGAGAGTTAGGGCCAACAATAATAGACTTTAAAGTATTCCAGAGTTCAACTCTTTCGAGTCCATAGCTAGAACCGTAGACAAAAGAGGCCTCAAAGGAAATATTTTTATCATCACTTTCTATGAAAGTATGGATTAGTTGGGAGGTAGATTTTAAAATAGAAAGATGAACTTTATCTGGATTCCAGCCTACCCAAATTCTTCCAACAGAATTAGTAGTGCTGTTGGTGACAAAGTTCCAATCTTTTAAAATTTTCTTTTTAATTAAATCTTCATTGGATTGTCTAACTTTAGTTTCAACAATACCAATCACATCAAGATTGTTTTGATAAATAAATTTCGCAACCTCTGATTGTTTTGAGGGTTGGTTGAGACCCCTTATATTCCAGCAGCAAATAATCATAATCAACGTTTATGGGGTTTTTTCCTCCTTCCTGAGGAATTGCTATTTTTATTAGTGTGCATTGAAGTATTCTTAATTTTGGGAGAAAGGAAAGTGGAAGAAGAATTCTGACCTGGGTCCAGAGTTATGGACTGATTTTCCTTACCAGAGCTAGCAGAGAGAGTGGGGGGAAGATAGGAGAGAGAGTGTTCCCCTTTGTCCTCTAGAGCCTTGACCATAGCCCCCTCAGGTTCATTCATGGGAATTTGCACTGTGGCATCTTCAGTAACTATAGGAGGTTGTCTTGTTGAACCAGCCATAGTTTCCATACCTTCCACTTGCTCGGGGTTAGAATGCCTGTTGATATTCTGCAAGTCCTCAGAATTGGACTGTCTGGATAGAGAATCATGGGCTTGACATATTTCACCTTCCTCCAAGGAGGTGGGAGGACCTCTAGGCTCATCTTCTTCAATACCAGGAACTTCTAAGCTGGAGAACTTATTACTTTCCAGAATTGCAGCTATAGGACTAGCGCTGTGGGCAATGACTGATTTCAGTCCAGAGTGAGTTCCAAGTGTCTGATCACAAGTAGTTTCATCCAACTTTGAAGAGCTTGCTGTGGCCTCATTAGTGTCAGAAATGATGAACTTTCCTCCCTCCTTAGTTTTCCATGCACCCTCCGTATTGTGTTGGGTATTAGTTGATGCATTCTGGATAGGAGTGGGAGCCTTAGGTAGTTTGGAGCAATCGTGCCCGAATCGTTTACATTTAGCACACCGAATAGGAATCCACTGGTATTCGATCGGAAGATAAATAGGTTCAATTTCACCAGTTATTGGGTCTTCAAAATCAATCACAAGCTCCTTGAGTAGTTCGTGGTTGGCATTCAATTCAATACATATTCGAGCATACGAGATTCTTCTCCCTTCGGCCGTGACTTTTGCAACATGTAAGGGTTTACCGATGGCACTTGCTATATGGCTTAACCCCAGCGGATTCCAAAGTTCAAGAGGGATGTTGGATATATGAACCCAAACTGGAAGAGTGGAAATAGATTCTCTAGACAAAGTAAGCCCAGATTGCCATTTTCTCAAGATTATAGGCTGCCCACTAACATGCCAAGGACCTCCTTCTAGAATTGCCATACTCTCCTCCTCACTATTAAATTTAAAGAAGAAAAAACCCGAATCCGTGGCTACCATATCATGCAAGCCAAGTTTTCCCCATAATCTGTTTGTAGTATTCTTTACAAATGAAAATGGTAGCTTCTTACCTATGAAATAGCCAACAAGGGTATTATGCCATGCATGGCTTCCCTCAATAAAAACCTCCCTTGGGATGCTGAGATGTTGTCCTCTGGAGCCTTCTCGAGGCTTGATATAGTTAAGTTTGAAACCAATAGAGCTTTGCTTAGTAACTAGGGATGCCCAAGATTTAGGGCCCTCCAAGTTCCCAGTAGATTGAGGGAGATTAGGACTCTGACTAGTGCAATTAGATCCCCCAACTAAAGTGGAATTACAAGGTCGGGAAATATGAGAGTTAGACTTGGCCAAATTTAGAGACTGTGAAGTATTAACTGTGGGCGGCAAAGTGCCAAAGGTTAGAGCTGTGTTAACCTTTGTTGGAGTAGCCAAGTGATACGGATTATTGCTTCCTAGCCTAGTGGACTTGGCCACGTGGTCATGGGTAGGAGTTTTAGCATTATGGGAAGGAAGGGGAGCACTGGAAAGAGGAGTTGAAATGCCAGCTAAAGCTCGTGGAAGTTGCACATTAACCAAGCTGGCTTCAGGAACTGTAGGCTTAGAAGCAGCTATGGAGGCCCACGGTTTGGGTATAGAAGGGGCAGAGACAGTCTCAAACTGAGCCGGGTTAGAAACTGCAGCCGAGCCACCAGTGGAATCTGAGATAGCGTGTGTGCCAGAGATTGCGTGTGTATGGGGACTGGGAGAATCCACGTGTCGCAAAGTATGGGGCGACAAGGCCACCACAAGGCCATTCACGTGGCCAACTTGAGGGGACAAAGCGGCTGAAAATCCGGACATAGGACCAGCTAAAGCGTGACTAGCTGAAGAGTTAGCTGAACTAAGTAATATATCAATATTTTTGGGCGCTGAGGTGATTGACAACGCATGGGCGTGGGCAGCACTCGCAAAATGAAATTGAGGCACAGACATTGCGCCGGGAATTAAGGGAGCAGCAGGTGCGCCCATGTGCTCAAAATTATAGCCGTTAGACTCAACCTTGGGTGGATAGTGGGCCCCATTCGGAGAAAACATCTTGGTTGGATCAACAATGCTGCTTTTTGGATCAAAAAGTGAAATTCTATTATCTTCAACAGATTTTGAAGAAAGAACAAATCCATTAGAGGTTTTCGGATCTCTAACCAAAGTAGGTTTATTCTTGCTTGGGCTCAGATTTGGACTATCAGACTCGGATTTGGTTCCCTTCCTCAGCCCTTTCCACACCTTAGTATCAACATTATGAATTTCTCCTTCTTCATAATCTGACATGGACCTTCCCTTGTAGGATTCAGAATCAGAAAAAGACTTCAACTCTTTAGCTTTCCAAACAAGGGGACCTCTGCTGATTTTCCTTCTTCGTCCTATACTTCCAGTGTTGGGCTTCCCTCTGTTCATATGAGTAGAGAAAGGGGAATGCTTAAGTGTTTTCAACTCCATTAATTCATTTTGAAGCTTACGAATCAAGCCATGGGCTACAATAAGATCATTAGAAGATGGAATCTGAGATTTCCTCTTAAGTAATTCATTAGAATCTTGAAGTTTTAGGAACTTAGTGGTTCTCCCAGATCCCTGAACATCCTTTTCATCTTGGCTAGATGGAATCTCTTCCCATTCCTCAGGCAGTTCTAGCTCATCTTCAGAAATCTCATAACCATTGACTTTTGAGAGGTCAGAAATTCCTTCATCTCCAACAGCAAAAACCACAGTCTTGGATGGATTTGAAATAACAAATCCCTTCACATTTGGCTCTATGTCAGAATCCACCTTGGATGGGTTTGAGATGATAACATCCTTGCCACTCTGTTCTATTACAGAATCCTTGGACTTAGTTGTAGCATAAGAAAAAGATGAACCCTCAGCAATAGACTTTCTTGCTTTGTTAGCTAGACCTTTCATCATGACCTCCACAAGACCTTTCATCATGGCGTCTTCATCCTTTATACCAAGGTTCGCATCTGTTCTAGGTGTTGGGTCGCGGTTTCCATTGAATCTGACAGTAGAACGGTCCGAGACATTAATCGTGTTACGGGTTTTGTCACATTATTGGCGGGGTTCGTATCAAATTTACTTTAAAGTCAGAAGCTATTTTAGGTTGTAAGATAGAGGCCCAGCTAGGTCCCTGAGTCTGGTTTGGTTGTAACCCCACAGTAGGATTGCTAAGCAACTTAGTAGGTGAGATTTGATCTAGAGCATCATTTTTAACATCAGACTTTGAGCCCTCAACTTGAGATGTATTTACGGAATATCCAGACTTGTGGGGTTCAAAAACAAGTCAACCTTTAGCAGTATTGGAAACAGGAGCTGGGCCATCAAGAGGGAGAGTAGTCTTTGTAGTAAGTGGAGTTCCAAGGGGTAAAGGGGGGAATTCACCTCTTGTATAGTCCAAGTGGAGGGTGGAATCACAATTGCAGGTGACATTAGCCAACACAGAAGAGGGAGCCACTGGGCAAGTGAGAGATCCAGCAGGTAATGCTGGGCTGCCAAAACTTGAGGCCACGTGGGGAGCCTTGAGTATTAAAATAAGAGAAGTTTTCCTGTAGCTTGCTAGTGGACTCATCCAAATGGCGCGTGGTAGTAGACAAGGCGCCGGGAATTCGGGAAGAGGCAATGGAGCCCATGTGACTCTCTGGGTACGCGTGCTGCTCACTCCCCTTAGACTGAGAGAGAGTGATTTGCTGCATAGTATTCTCAGCATTACAAACACTGTCCACATGGGTGCTAGTGGGAGACAAGACACCATGAATTAAGGGTAAAGGCACATTTGCCATGTGAAGAGAGATATTGGGCTGCTGCGCATAGTTGCGTGTATTCATGGACAAACCAGCAGCTTTTGGGTGGGCATTTAATGAGGCCATGTAGCCGTTGGCCTCAAGTAAAGGTGGGCAGTGGGCCCCAGCCTCAGCAAACACCTTGGTTGAATCAGCAGTTCTACTTTTCGGATCAAAAGGTGATACTTTCCCATCTCCTTCGGACCTTGATTGAATGATAGTATTACCTGGCATTTGCACACCAGAAATTTCAAGAACATTACTGCATTGCCCCTTGGAAGCACCTTCTTGAGGGTCATTAGAAACTCCTTGCGTTTTGATGCTAGCATTGGAGACATTATGGACAATAGATTTCGGTTGATGGACAATCTTAGCAAGTATTTCCTTAGGTTCGAATGTAAAAACAACAGATTCCTCACATGCATCCGCAGAACAAGTGGAGGTATTGGTAAGACTCTGGATAGGAGCCCAAACTTTCTTTTTTCCTTGGCTAGAGAGATCATCACTAGAACTACCATCTGTCCCACAGATATCGAAAGGCTCAAACTGATTCTTCCTCCAATCCGAGCCAGACCTTAAACCTCCCTTTCTACCACCAGATTTGTATGGGGTTCTCCCAATGCTAGAACCACCCCTAGAACCAGATGAGACTAAGGGCCTTGTATGTATGGCTTGGAGATCTTCCTTTTCATTCATTAGTTTCTGAATTCTTGCCTGAGCCAACTTCAAATTTTCCTTAAGTAATCATTTGAGTCTTTAAGTAAAGTGTTGTGATATTCATGATCTGTGAACTCACCCTCATCACTTCCTGCTCTAGCATTTGCTTTACCATCAGTCTTAGCTTTGAAAGATGTTTCCTCCTCCCAATCTTCAGGAATTTCAAGTTCTTCATCAGAGAACTTGGAGAGACAAGTGTTTGCAGCATACGATTTGGGTGAGGTTGACTCTTTGTTAATATTAGACTTTGAGATCTTGTGGATACCATCATCCCCTAATCCATACACTTCTGATTTAGAGGGGTTTGAGATGATAAAATTAGGACTAACATCTTTTGAATCTGCTTGAACAGAAATAGAAGGTGTTGTGGTATTAACTAATATATGATCATTACTATTGCAACCCTTAGTAGATTGAGAGGCATTGACTATTGAGTTCTCAGAATCAGTAGTAGTAGCAACATTAAGGATCCTTACAGCTTTGTGTCTCTCCATAACACTCACATTTCTAGAGAGAAGGAGGAGCTTCTCTCTCTTTGCAAATGCTTCTAAACCTTCACTAATTTTTCGACCCTTGATAAAAGCAATATTATCACTAATTTTTCGACCCTTGATAAAAGCAGATTGGGCATTATCCACAAGATTGGGAAGGATAAGTTGGATTCTTTTTGTAATGATTTTAGATATACATTTATAAATGGTGTTGCAACACGAAATAGGACGAAAATCACCCATTTTAGAAGGATTTGAAATTTTAGGAATAAGTGCAATAATTGTAGCATTGGACTCTCCCAAAAGTTCTCCATGGATAAAAAATTCTTTAATAGCAAGAGTAACAAGGGTAACAAGGGTACCGGTAATATTCCAAGTTTCTTTAAAAAAAATGAGCATTATAACCATCAGGACCCGGAGCTTTGTTACTATGGATGCTAAACATAGCCTCTTTGATCTCGAGATCACTAGGAATATTATCCATACTAGAAAAAGCTTCCGTGGGGATCCTTTTATGGATAATATTCCTTAGCACACTATAACTAGGGTAATTGTTCCTTTGCATGGGAACCATGGTCTACGCCATATGGAGGGAACGAAATGCTCGGATCTTCAATCAGCAAAGTAAACCACGAGATAGGATCATTAATGACATTGTTAGGACCATCTTCGAGCAAGTGCAGATTAAGTGGAGCAGGGACCCGAAACTCCCAGATTACTTATCCATCTGGGCCTGATGTTCCTTTGCATGGATTTGCCTTTTTGCTCTTTGGTTGTGATTGCATTTGTTAATGTAATGGTTTTTATATAGCTTAGGTATCTTGAGTTTTTGAGTTTTGGCTCATTTGATGTACTCATGGGATGACAAAGTATCAATTGTTTTCACAATGTGATATTGTTTCATCCCAGTTTTTTTGTTGCAGGTGGTGTCTTTCCACTTTTTTGTGCTCATTGTATATCCTGGGGTATGCCCCTTGTACATTTGTCCCCTTTTTTTTGGATTTATTAACCAGTTTTCCGAAAAAAAAAAAAAAAACTAGGGTAATTGTTAGCAGCAGGTGTACCAAGCATAGTTTTAAAATAGCTAATGGCTTCCTATTGGGCTTCACTGTCATTTTTTGTCGGTTCTCCATTAGGTAGGAGGAGCAACACAATCCGTTTTCTATTTCGACGATTTTTGATGGATTGGTGAAAGAAAGTGGTGTTCTTATCCCTCGCTTCAAGCCATTGGACTCTAGATTTTTGTCGCATTACTTCCTCTTCCACACGAATAGCTTCAAGAAACACACCCATGAGGTGACGTTCTAGAGCTTTTATGGTTAAGTCATGCGGGTGATCATCTAATAATCTTTGACATTGCATAAGGCTTTCTCTAGATTCGTCAGCATGCAACTTTTCTCTACCTATAGAATCTTTGGAAAATTTTTTAAGATCCGTTTTGAGAATCTTAAGTTTTTTACATAATTGGAATTGGTAGTTACCTTCAACATTATTGGCCCAAGAGTTTTTAACTAAGTCATCAAATTTCTCCAAAGAGGTCCAATAATTATAGAATTTAAAGGTGTGGCCTTTCCTTCTACTAGAATTATCCATTTTCACAAGAATAGGAGAATGATCAGAAATACCAGAGGGGAAAAACTGAGCATAGGCTGAGGGAAATTTGCCTAGCCAATCTTGATTGACTAGAGCTCTGTCCCTTGGTCTTCCTTGTACCTGCTAGTGCTCCAAGTGAAGTAAATTCCTATGAACCGAAGATCTACAAGGCAAGAGGCATTCACACACGCATTAAATTCCTCAGCCCCTTGGTCTTTCCCAGGATTACTCCCAAACTTCTCATTAGAGTTAAGAACCGCGTTGAAGTCACCAAGAGTAATCCAGGGAATGTGACCAATGGAGGCTGATATGGACTTGATATCAGCCCACAGACTTCTTCTGTCTTGGATAGTATTAAAACCATAAACAAAAGAAGCTTCAAAGGAAGTAGACATATTAATATCTTGGATTGATACAGGAATAAGCTGCTTAGTGTTTTTCAAAACAGTTGAAGAAACTTTGTTTGGGTTCCAGCCAACCCAAATTCTATCCACCGAATTTGGTTGGCTATTAGTGACAAAATTCCAACTAGGAAGAATTCTTTTTTGTATATTGTCTTGGTTAGGCATTCTAACTTTGGATTCAGTAATTCCCAACACATCAATATGATTAGAAATAACAAATTTGGAAATTTCCATTTGTTTTGAAATTTGATTAAGGCCCCTAATATTCCAACATCCGATATTCATTAAGTACGTTTAAAGGGGTGTCGTCTTTTACCTGAGGAACTATTTATCTTATTCCTCTTTCCTTGCTGAGTAATTTTGTGAGGGGACTGAGATTTAGAGGAGGAGGGAGAGAGAGAGACCTGTACGGGAGTAATGGGAGTCACTAATCCTTGTCCTTCTGAAAGTTCTAATGGCTTTGCATCATCTACCCCTCTTTCATTGCCTTGTCCATCCGGATTAGTCTGTATAGAGATCACTACATTTCTAGCATTTTTCTTGGATTGATCCATAGTCTCATCTTCTTCAGATAGAGGTGTCAGATTTCCATTACAATCTGGAGAAGTTTCACAAGGGTGCTGTGTTTTTCCACCAATATTCAGCTCAATGTCCTCAATTGGAGAAGAAGTATTGAGAATACCAGGAGAACCCAAAGCCTTAGCATCCTGAGCCTTGTCTGTATTTTCCTGCATATCTATTATCCCTTGATCAACTATAGATGCTTCCAAAGCTTTAAACTGATTGTTTCCAGAGAACTCAGACTCGTAGATGGCACTCGGATTAGGTGCTTGCACCTCACCCCTAGTATGAGTTGTTCTATCTATTAAGTTTGGATCTTGATGCTTAGGAGATAGAGTTTCCTTTCCTTTTCCCTGATATGGCTTTGGGTCTTCAATCTCAGGGGGGCTAAGGTTTTCCATAATATTAGTGCATGAAGGGTAATCTGCAACAACAATTTTCCCTTTGTCTTTAATCATCCAAGTCCCATCTGTTGGGTCTGTTTGTACTTTCGGATGTTGGTAATTGGAACTTGAGGGTTTGGATCTCTTCAAGCAGTCATGACCAAATTTCTTGCATTTGGCATATCTAATAGGACTCCATTGATATTCAACTTTCAATGAGATGATGGTTGGTTCCCCACTACTTGGGTCTTCAAACTCAATGTCAAAGTCCTTGACTAACTCAAATTCAGCATCAACCTCAACACAAATTCTCGCATATGAGATCCTTCGGCAAGAAGCTGTCATCTTGTGAACATGTAATGGTTTCCCTATGGCACTAGCAATGTAGCTGAATCCTTCAGGGTTCCAATATTCTAGTGGGATGTTGTAGATATTGACCCAAATTGGTATAGTTGATTGAGCTTCTTTATGTAGTTCCAGACCAACATGCCAATTCTTCAAAATAACAGGTTGCCCAGCTATATGCCAAGGGCCTCCTTCGAGCACTGCATCACTTTCTTCTTTGGAGTGAAATTTAAAGAAGAAATACCCTGAGTCCGTGGCAATCATGTCCTGAAGACCAACCTTATCCCATAATCTGGCAGAAGCAATTTTAACCAACGTATAAGGCAATCTTTTACCAATGAAATATCCCACTAGAGTATTTTCCCAAGCCTTGCTCACTTCATCAACAATTTCTTTAGGCATACTGATCCTGATGCGGTCCATGTTCCTGTTGTGCTTTAGTTTAATTTTAACTGCAACCTTAGGTTGTAAAATAGAAGCCCACGTTTTAGTCTGAGTAGAGCCACCAAGCTGATTAGCTTGGTTTAAAGGAGGAGCCGAGCCATGAGGGGCACCGCTGCTAATACCATGCGGATGGGGCCCACTCTTATCAGTTTTGCCTATCTCCACATGTGATGTAACACTATCCTATAACAGAGAAGGGGTAGACACGCCTCCTAAAAAGGTGGGATTAGCCATGACTGACGCATTAAGTGGCTTGGGAGTATCAACCAAGAAATTGCTGGAGGAAGTTGCCGCATGTTGTTTACTTCCCGAAAGGCCATGCAAGTTGCGTGGCTGAGTGGACAAAGGTCTGGGTTTTAAGGGAAAGGCTGGTAAGCCCACGTGACTCTCCATACCCTTTTAAATATTTAAATACTCAATATGACCGTTCGTGCCTATGGCTTAAAGGAGTATGTATAGGCGCGTAGCTGACACCTCCCACAAACCTCTCGGTGCTAGTGTTGTTAGGGTTATTAGAATCAAAGCCAGTACTATCATCACTATTGGTCTTGTTCTTCTTGTTGTAACCAAAATCTAATGGATAATTAGTAAAAGAAACCCCATCCGCAATATCGATATCCTCAATATCAGACTTTGAATTTTTCATACAATGAACCGAAGACTTAATAATGGGAACTTCAGAGTCAGACTTAGATCCTTCTGTTTTAGCTCTCCAACATAAGGACCTAGGTTTAGGGTTTCCAATATTGCCAATGTTACCTGCGAATGGAATCCTTCGGGGTAACCGAACAATGAGAGAGGTCTGGTGAGTCTTTTTCAACCCTTGAATCTCATTTTGAAGCTTACAGATTAGTTTATTAGCAGCAGGCAGATCATAATAAACTGGGTCCTGTTTCTTCTTTTTTAGGATTTCGTTAGAGTCCTGAAGCTTGCAAAAGCGTTGGTGATGACCCTTCCTCTGAACCCTAGTTTCTCTCTCTTCATGGCATGATGAATCTGAGGTGTTTTCTTCCCATTCCTCATGAAGTTCAAGGTCATCCTCTGAAAGTTCGTAGCGGTTGATCCTTGATAGATCAACTATTTGTTCATCTCCCACACCAATTTTGGGTTATAACATCAATATTAGGACAAAATTCTGGGACTAAAGCATTTATTTGAGCAACTAGAGACTAAAGCAAGCCTTCCTTAGGACTTGAAGAATGCTTGAAAGTCCTATTATTTCTTTCTTTCCACAAGCCATACACAGCAACACCAAGGCAAATTCTGGGAATAACTTGGCAAAAATTCTTCCCTTCCATTGTTGAGACATCCATAAGACTGTACCGTCCCAATCATTTCCATTGCCCCTCATTCCACACCTGTGCATTGAATACTGCAAAATAAAGGAAGAATAAGGACAAGCATAAAATGAGTGGTCATGTGTAAGACTTAAGGCCCAATATGTAAATCTCATCTTTTTAAACAGCTTTAGGGTTTTGTAATAGATAGTTTACAAATTAAATAAAAATTAGAAAGAGTTTTTCTCTTTTTTTCTTAAAGAACTTTTCGAACTTATCAAGATATTTCTTGTGGAGTTCAATCATGACTTATCAATTGGCAATCCAGCACTGTTTGTGGCATCTTCGTTATACCAAGGTTCTTGTTTCAGTCGTAAACAACGGGTCGAGGTTTTCATACAAATCTGATTGGGGTGTTCTTGGGTTCCATATTTGAGTTTGGGTCTTGTCATCCTTGGCGAGGTTCATATCATACCCAATTTACACAGAGTGAATAGGTAGAGAATAACCCATCAGATTCTATTTCTAGGCTGACTTCCATTTCAGGCCAGGAGATAAAGATCAATGTTAGTCCCCTAAGTCAGAGTTTGTAGCCTTCTAAGCTAAATCTGGTCAATGGTTTACCCACTTTTGGTCAGAAGATTAAGAAGAACTCTCCTCTAAGTTCCTCAGGTAAGTATTCCCAACACCACCCCCCCCCCCCCTCCCCCCCAAAGTTCTTAATGTTAATAAGCTATTGGAATAAAAAAAAAAAAAAATTCGGAAAAAAGGTTAATTTAAACGAAAAAAGCCAAACAGCACTGTACAAAGTACAAGGGGCATACCCCAGGATAAACAATGAGCACAAAACAAATGCATCCAAACAATGCAACAAAAGATGGGGAATTATCTACAACAAAACTAGAGAATAACCCATCTTAACAAATCGAGCACCAACCAAACCAACAAAGGCAAAAGAGCACAAATTACATCAAGCCAACTTCATCAAGACAAAAACAAGGCCAATGCAGTGTCCCCCTTATGGGGTAATGGTCCATCTTTCAATGTACTGAGGGAGATGGGGGTTGTTCTTCCATATAGCTTCTATCTGTAAGGAAACTTGAAGGCAAATGTCTTGTAAAACTCTTTCCTTAGTCTTCCCTTCAAAATTAAAACTTTGTGCATTTCTTTCTTTCCAAATGTGATACACAACCAAACCAAGGCACATTTTAGGGACAACTTGCCAAGGAGTCTTGCCTTTCCACTTGTTCACTGCCCAATCCACAAGCACATCCCATGAGGGGGTGGAATGAGAGACGTCCAACCTATTAAGCACTCCCTGCCACACGTAAGAAGTATATGAGCAATTAAAGAATAAATGGTCATGAGATTCCAAATTTTTGTGACAAAAAACACAAGCAAGAGGTCTTGGTGTGTATGTATAAATTCTATCATGTGTGGATAATCTACGAAGAATAGCCAACCACATGATAAAACTATGGCGAGGGATATGACCCGGGAACTTAGTAAGACCATACCAATGGACTTTGGGATAATGAGTACGAACATGTTCCCAAGTGTTGGTGGAAGAGAACACATTATTTGGTGATGGTAACCATTGGACCACATCATTAGAAGTATTAGGGAGAGGCAAAGAATGCAGTTGGCCTCTAAGTTCCATTAATTCAATAGTGTTTGTACGGGGCCAATTCCATTCACTACCATCAATAACCTTAGAGACTTTGGCAGTTAGGGGGATGGCGGCATCATATTGGACACGCATTCCGACTCTGTCCAAAATAGGACCCATAGGATGCCAATTATCATACCAGAGAAAAGTACCACACCCATTACCAATTTTATGCCTAATCATTGGTCTAGCCATAGGCCTAAGTTGATGGGAACCATAGTGGACCAAAACTTAAAGATGATCATTTGCAAGTTCCAGATGGGCCAATCACAAGGTCAAGAGCTAAGAAGATCAACGAAGCAATGCAAGGACTGGTGCAATCCACTTGGGAAAAGTTCAGAAACTTATTATGCAAGGCCCCAACATTTAACATGGGCTTGAAGGAAGAAGAATCAGTTCTAGTTCATGTGATACAAGCTACAGAAGGGGTGGAATAGCTTATTGGGTTTTTATAGACTTTAATTTTTATGTTTCTATGGTTTTGGCATGTGGGCCTATTTTTTTAAGTAGACATTTATTTAGCTTTAAACATGCAGTTTAAGTTGTTTTGGGCTTGAGTATTTAGCCCATGTCTTTTGATTTTCGTTGAAGGCCTTTTTGGCCCAAGGGTTTCTTAGAAGGGATTAAAAGAAAGAACTTTGTAGCAGCTTGGGGATAGAATGTTAATGAAATTTATTTTCTGGAGAGCTATTCAGTTTTCTCTGCTTGTTCTTGATTGAACAATTCGAACTTATCAAAGGCATTTCCTTTGTGGCGTTCACCAAATCTGGGTTCTTGAAACAGGATTTCAACGGGTCTAGATCATCCCTGTGACTTGATTGTTGGCTTTCTTGGGTGAATTACAATCTGATCGTGGGTTCAAGGAATATCAATTCCACGGGTTCACATCATTTGGTATCAGAGCTTAGGCTCCAAATCAGGTCTGATTTATCCATTTTATTTCGTGTTCTTGTTTCTGTTTCATTTTTTTTTCTGTTCTGTTATTTTCGTGATCTTGTTTCATCTCGTCTTTCTATTCAATTCGTGTTCGTGTTCGCATTCGTGTTCTTGATTACGATCTGGAATTTCGTGTTTAGGGTACGAATCTGATCTGCGATTTTTTGTTTTGTCTCTTGCTACTTCGTGTTCGTTCATCCTCGTGATTTAGGGTTACGAACGTGAACTGTGAAGTCGCCCTAATTATTCAAAAAAAAAACCAAAAAAAAAAACAAAAAAAAAAAAAACAAAAGAAAAGAAAAGAGGAGAAAAAAAAAAGAAAGGGAAGAGAAGAGATCGGTAAGCCGCGATAAAAAAAAAAAAAAAAAAAAAAAAAAAAAAAAAAAAAAAATCGGCTTAAATTTTTTTGTTCGTTTTGCATTGTCCATGGTCTAAGGAGTCCGAAACTGATCTTACTCCATAGTGTGAAAAAAATTTCCGAAAAAATTCGATTTTTGTGCTGTTCGAAACCTATCTTCTGTGATCGCTGTTTCTTGGGATAAACTTTGTTTCCATCTTCAATTGGCTCATATTCAAAAAAAAATATATATATATTCGTGATTTTTTTTTTTTATTATTCCTCTCGAAATCTGATTTCTTGTTTCGTTTGCCCTCGTCGTATATTTTCTTGAGATCCGTGTCATTTTTTTTTTTTTTTTTTTATTACTTCCTTGTTTCTAGAATCTATTGCTGGCTGGGATAAAACAAGGTCGTGTCTTGATTTAGTTCACTTAGTTCTTGAAAGAACTTGAAAGGGAAAACAATTGAGGTAAAAGGCAAGAGTGTGTGAGACTAATTTCGGGAAAAAGCCAATCAGAGTGAAACACGAGTGGAGTGACAATTTTTGAGCGTAAACACGTAAGGGAGTGTGTGAGGTTTTACCACTAATATTCTTGTTTTGCAGCACATTAAAATGGATGACTCAACACTTAGAGGGGAGGCAGATAACACAACCTTTATGTTGCAGGCCATGCAACGACAGTTTGAACGGTTAAATTTGGTGTTGGGGGAGGTACGGGATAGGATGGATCAACAAGATGTAGTGATTCAAAATCTGCAAGGTGGGCGTGATGGGAGGAGGCGTGAGCCTAGAGTTGAAAATGAGTATGAGATTGAAGAAGATGAAGAGGATGAGGAAGATGTAGTATCTGATGTTGGTAGGGGAGGAATGGGTAGACCTAGAGGAGGTAGGCGTGGAAGAGGACCTAGGGGGAATCCAAGGGGTCGAGATGGGGTAGATAGGAACCTTGGGAGCATCAAAATGAAAATACCATCTTTCCAAGGGAGGAATGACCCTGAAGTGTATTTAGAGTGGGAGAAGAAAATAGAGTTGATTTTTGATTGTCACAACTACTCAGAGGAGAAGAAGGTGAAGCTGGCAGTAATTGAATTCACTGATTATGCAATTATTTGGTGGGATCAATTAGTGACCAATCGGAGGAGGAATCATGAAAGACCTGTAGAAACATGGGGTGAGCTGAAAGCTCTCATGAGGAAGCGTTTTGTACCTAGCCACTACTACAGAGACCTCTACCAAAAGTTACAAAACCTTTCACAAGGGTCCCGGAGTGTGGAGGAATACCATAAGGAGATGGAGGTGGCTATGATTCGGGCTAATGTAGAGGAGGATAGAGAGGCCACAATGGCTAGATTTTTAAGTGGTTTGAATAGGGATATAGCCAATGTAGTTGAGTTGCAGCATTATGTGGAGGTAGAGGACATGGTGCACATGGCTATGAAGGTGGAGAGGCAATTAAAAAGAAAGGGGGCAGCAAGGTATACTTCAGTTTCTAGCACTCCTTGGAAACCAAAGTGGGAAAGGAATGACCGAGCTGTAGTAAAGGGAAAGACCGAACCACCTAAAGAAAAAGATGAGGGGACTAGCAAGAACAAATCCAAGGTAGAGTTGCAACCTTCAAGGAATAGAGATATCAAATGTTTTAAATGTTTGGGTTTGGGGCATATAGCGTCTCAATGTCCAAACAAGCGGGTGATGATTATGCATGACAATGGGGAGGTGATGACTGAAGGTGAAGACGATAGTGATGGAGTATCTGATGCTAGTGATGATGATGGATTGGAATACCCCGTAGAAGGTGAGTCTCTTGTTGCCAGGCGTGCTCTCAATACACAAATGAAGGTAGATGATATGGAGCAGCAGAGAGAAAACATATTTCATACTAGATGCTATGTAAATAACAAGGTGTGTAGTATGATTATAGACGGGGGAAGTTGCACCAATGTAGCTAGTACCACTTTAGTTGAGAAGTTGAACTTACCTTTGCTGAAGCATCCTAGACCTTATAAGTTGCAGTGGTTGAATGAGTGTGGAGAGGTTAAGGTCAGTAAGCAGGTTTTGGTGGCCTTCTCTATTGGGAGGTATAGTGACGAGGTGCTTTGTGATGTAGTTCCTATGCATGCTGGCCATATTTTGTTGGGGAGGCCGTGGCAGTATGATAGGAGAGTGATGCATGATGGGTTTAGGAACCGATATAGCTTTGAAAAAGATGGGAAAACAATCAAGCTTGCTCCTTTAACCCCAAAACAGGTCTATGAGGACCAACTGAAACTAAAAAGTGAGGTTGAGCAAAAAAGAAACATGAGAGAAAAGAAAAATGAGAGTGAGAGAGAAATTTCAAGAAAAAGAGAGAGTGAAAAAGAAAATAGTGAAATGGGTGAGAATAAAGAAAAGGGAGTGGAGTCAAGAGAGAAAAAAGAAAGAGAGTCTGTAGAGAGAAAAGAAAAGACAAAATTGAGTTTTTATGCAAAAGAGAGTGAGGTTAAGAGGGCATTTTTAGCAAATCAGCCTGTGATTCTTCTTGTTTACAAAGAATGTTATCTTAATCTTGATGAAACTAACCAATCTCTTCCTAGTTTGGCTGTTTCTTTGTTGCAGGAGTTTGAGGATGTATTTCCAGAGGAGATGCCGAGTGGGTTGCCGCCCATTAGAGGCATTGAGCATCAAATTGATTTGGTACCCGGGGCTGTTATTCCAAACCGACCAGCCTATAGGAGCAATCCGGAGGAGACAAAGGAGCTTCAAAGGCAAGTTGAAGATTTGATGAGCAAAGGGTACGTAAAAGAGAGCATGAGCCCATGTGCAGTACCAGTGCTACTAGTGCCAAAGAAGGATGGGACTTGGAGGATGTGCGTTGATTGCAGAGCTGTCAATAATATCACGGTAAAGTATCGCCATCCCATTCCTCGTTTAGATGATATGCTTGATGAATTGCATGGTTCATGTATTTTCAGTAAAATAGATCTTAAAAGTGGATACCATCAAATAAGAATGAAAGAGGGAGATGAGTGGAAAACTGCATTTAAGACTAAATATGGACTCTATGAATGGTTAGTTATGCCATTTGGACTTACAAATGCGCCTAGTACTTTCATGCGGTTAATGAACCATGTATTACGTGCATTCATAGGCAAATTTGTAGTCGTCTATTTTGATGATATCCTAGTGTACAGCAAGAACTTAAATGAACATATTGAACATTTGAGATGTGTGTTTGGTGTGTTGAAATCTGAAAAGTTGTATGCTAATTTTAAGAAATGTACTTTTTGCATGGAAAAAGTTGTTTTTCTTGGATATGTTGTTAGCACAGAAGGTATAGAGGTGGATGAAGAGAAAGTCAAGGCCATCAGGGAGTGGCCAACGCCTAAAGGTATCACTGAGGTAAGAAGCTTTCATGGTTTAGCTAGCTTTTATAGGCGTTTTGTTAAGGATTTTAGTACACTTGCTGCACCACTCACTGAAATCATTAAGAAGAATGTTGGGTTTCATTGGGGAATTGAACAAGAGAATGCTTTTGCTACTATTAAAGAAAGGCTATGTTCTGCACCTGTGTTAGCATTACCTGACTTTAACAAAACTTTTGAGATTGAATGTGATGCTTCAGGTATAGGGATTGGAGCCGTTTTGATGCAGGATAGGAGGCCCATAGCCTTCTTCAGTGAAAAACTAAGTGGGGCTGCCCTAAATTACCCTACTTATGACAAGGAACTTTATGCTCTTGTTCGCTCTCTAGAGACATGGCAGCACTACCTTTGGCCTAAGGAGTTTGTGATCCACACTGATCATGAATCATTGAAGCATCTTAAGGGACAAGGTAAATTAAATAAGAGGCATGCTAGATGGATGGAATACATTGAGACTTTTCCTTATGTCATTCGTTACAAGCAAGGTAAGGAAAACATTGTTGCTGATGCTTTATCTCGACGGCATGTACTTCTTACTTCTATGAGTGCTAAAATGCTTGGGTTTGAATATGTGAAAGATATGTATGCCAGTGATGCTGATTTTTCTAATGTGTATTTGGCATGTGATAAAGCGGCATTTGGTAAGTTTTTTAAGCATGATGGTTATTTGTTTAAAGAAAGTAAATTGTGTGTGCCTCATTGTTCAATGCGAGAATTGTTGGTGCGAGAGGCACATGGTGGGGGCTTAATGGGACACTTTGGTGTTAGGAAAACCTTAGAAATCTTACATGAACATTTCTTTTGGCCTAGGATGCGACGAGATGTCATTAGAATCTGTGGTCGGTGCATTACATGTAGAAGGGCCAAATCTAAGGTTTTACCACATGGGTTGTATACACCCTTACCCGTCCCTAGTGAGCCGTGGGTAGACATATCTATGGACTTTGTTTTGGGGCTGCCTAGGACAAAAAGAGGTAGAGATTCTATTTTTGTGGTGGTGGATAGATTTAGTAAGATGGCACATTTCATTCCATGCCATAAAACAGATGATGCCACAAACATAGCTGATTTGTTTTTCAAGGAGATAGTACGACTCCATGGTATGCCTAGGAGTATTGTTTCGGATAGGGATGTCAAATTCCTTAGCTACTTTTGGAAGGTTTTGTGGGGAAAATTGGGTACCAAACTTTTATTTTCCACTACTTGTCACCCACAAACTGACGGACAAACTGAAGTAGTCAATAGGACTCTAACTCAACTCCTACGCACTGTCATTCAAAAGAATTTGAAAACTTGGGAGGACTGTTTACCATTTATCGAATTTGCATATAATAGGAGCATGCATACTACTACTTCTCATTCTCCTTTTGAAATTGTTTATGGTTTTAATCCACTTACTCCTTTAGATTTAATGCCTTTACCTGTTGATGTCAGGAGTAGTTTGGATGGACACCAAAAGGCTGAATTGGTGAAGTCAATTCATGAGAGAGTACGACTTCAAATTGCACAAAAAAATGAAAAGTTTGCTTCCCAAGCCAATAAAGGGAGAAAGCGTGTCACTTTTGAACCCGGAGACTGGGTGTGGGTTCATCTGCGCAAAGAAAGGTTCCCAACTCATAGACGGACTAAATTGCATCCTCGAGGGGATGGACCTTTCCAAATCCTTGAGAAAATTAATGATAATACCTATAAAGTGGATCTTCCAGGTGAGTATAATGTTTCTGCAAGTTTCAATGTTTCTGACCTTTCTCCTTTTGATGTAGGTGATGATTCGAGGTCGAATCCTTTTGAGGAGAGGGGGAATGATGGGAACCATAGTGGACCAAAACTTAAAGATGATCATTTGCAAGTTCCAGATGGGCCAATCACAAGGTCAAGAGCTAAGAAGATCAACGAAGCAATGCAAGGACTGGTGCAATCCACTTGGGAAAAGTTCAGAAACTTATTATGCAAGGCCCCAACATTTAACATGGGCTTGAAGGAAGAAGAATCAGTTCTAGTTCATGTGATACAAGCTACAGAAGGGGTGGAATAGCTTATTGGGTTTTTATAGACTTTAATTTTTATGTTTCTATGGTTTTGGCATGTGGGCCTATTTTTTTAAGTAGACATTTATTTAGCTTTAAACATGCAGTTTAAGTTGTTTTGGGCTTGAGTATTTAGCCCATGTCTTTTGATTTTCGTTGAAGGCCTTTTTGGCCCAAGGGTTTCTTAGAAGGGATTAAAAGAAAGAACTTTGTAGCAGCTTGGGGATAGAACGTTAATGAAATTTATTTTCTGGAGAGCTATTCAGTTTTCTCTGCTTGTTCTTGATTGAACAATTCGAACTTATCAAAGGCATTTCCTTTGTGGCGTTCACCAAATCTGGGTTCTTGAAACAGGATTTCAACGGGTCTAGATCATCCCTGTGACTTGATTGTTGGCTTTCTTGGGTGAATTACAATCTGATCGTGGGTTCACATCATAAGTTTAAGGAGCTTTCGCCAATACCAAGAGCATTGGGAAGGGGTCTTGGCTTCCCAAAAACTTTTCCTTTTCAACATGTAAGTATGTATCCAATCCACCCAAAGGGATTTATTTTTAGAGGTAAATATGGCCCAGATATGTTTGAAATTTAAAATAAAATTTAATTGAGTTAAGTTTTTCAGGCTAAGACCCCCTTCCTTCCTAGGCCTACAAACTAAGTCCCAAGCAACTTTAGCCCCATGGGCTTTTTCAGTTCCTCCGGTCCAAAGGAATCTACACATTAATCTATCAATATACTTAAGGACACTTTTGGGAAGAATGAACATGGCAGCCCAATAATTTTGAACCCCTGCAAGAACTAATTGGATAAGTTGGAGTCTGCCAGCATAAGAAAGAAATTTAGAGGTCCAAGAAGTGATTCTTGAGCTATTGGAATATTAGGGGCTTAAATCAGCCCACTAAGCAATCTGAAGTTGCTAAATTCATCTATGAGAATAATATTGATGTGCTAGGAATTACTGAAACCAAAGTGAGACAAGATAATGAAGACTTCATCAAACAAAAATGTCTTAAGAATTGGAATTTTGTCACTAACAGCAGCCCAAATTCTGTTGGGAGAATTTGGATTAGCTGGAACTCAGACAAAATTTCTCTGACTGTTTAAAAAACCTCCTCGCAATTGATCCATGTTAGAATTGTGAAAGAGGACATGTCTCATGTCTTTGAAGCGACTTTCATTAATGGCCATAATACTGGTCTTGAAAGAATGCCTCTTTGGTCTGATCTCAGAAACATATGTCAGGGAACTCAGTCCACTAATTTTATTGCTTTAGGTGACTTTAATGTTACCTTATGCCCTCAGGAAGTCTCTGATGCCAAGTTTGGCTGGAACAATGACATGAAGGATTTTATTTAAGCTACTAATGAGTGTTGTCTAGTGTATCTCAAATACATTGGAGAGCAATTCACTTGGAGTACAGAAGATATGGTAGAGAGGATTTTACTCAAAGAAAGCTTGATAGAGCTATGGTTAATCAGACTTGGATTGATAATTTCACAGAGACTTTTGCCCATTTCCATACCCCTGGTATCTCTTATCACTCTTCTATTGTTGTTCATGTTGATAAAAGTCAGAGATGAAAAGGTAGGGCTTTTAAATTCTAAAACTTTTGGACTAAATTAGACCACTATGAGGATATTGTCTGATGGGCACCATGATGGACCGAGTCTTAAAGCTGACCCCTTACAAGTTCCAAATGGGCCAATCACAAGATCAAGAGCTAAGAAGATCAAGGAAGCAATGCAAGGATTGGTACAATCCACTTGGGCTGAATTTGAAAATGTTTCAAGCAAGACTTCAACATTCAAGATGGGCTTGGAAGGAGAGAAACCAGCTTTAATCCATGTGATACAAGCTACTTAGGCTATTTTATTTATGTTCGCTGGTTTTGGGCATGTGGGCCTATTTTATTCATTAATTGGACATCTATTTAGCTTTAAAGTTTAAGTTATTTTGGGCTTAAGTACCTCCAGCCCATTTCTTTTATTTGATTTGAAGGCCTTTTGGGCCCTAGGGTTATTAGATATAAAACACTCTTGTAGCAGTTTTTAATAAGCAGATTATGCGAATGAATATCATTCTTCTCAGAGAGTTTAGTTTTTCTTCTTGTTCTTGATTGAACAATTCGAACTTATCAAAGGCATTCCCTTTGTGGCGTCCACACCAAATCTGGGTTCTTGAAACAGGATTTCAACGGGTCTAGATCATCTTTGTGCCTTGATTATTGGCTTTCCTGGGTTATTACAATCTGATTGTGGGTTCACAGAATATCAATTCCACAGGTTCACATCATTTGGTATCAGAGCTTAGGCTCCAAATCAGGTCTGATTTATCCATTTTATTTCGTGTCCTTGTTTCTGTTTCATTTTTTTTTTCTGTTATGTTATTTTCGTGATCTTGTTTCATCTCGTCTTTCTGTTCAATTCGTGTTCTGTTCTTTTCTTGTTCTTATTTTAGTTCGCTTTCGTGTTCGTGTTCGTGTTCGTGATTACGATTTGGAATTTCGTGTTTAGGGTTGTGAATCTGTTCTGCGATTTTTTTTCTCTTGCTACTTGGTGTTCGTTCATCCTCGTGATTTAGGGTTATTTTGGTGCTTTACGAATGTGAATTGTGAAGCTCCCTGACTATTCAAAAAAAAAAAAAAAACACAAGACAAAAGAAAAGAAAAGAGGAGAAAAAAAAAGGGAAGAGAAGAGATCGGGTCCCGAAAAAAAAAAAAAAAGAGTACCAAAACTCGTCTTAAATTTTTTTGTTCGTTTTGCATTGTCCATGGTCTAAGGAGTCCGAAACTGATCTTTTTTTTCGGGAAAGGGCGAATCAATAAAAGAAAAAGCCAACCGGCACTATACAAAAAATCAAGGGGCATACCCCAGGGTAAACAATCAGCGCAAACAAAAGAATCAATACAAAGCAACGACGGATGGGAGGCATTCTGAGGCTAAGAACCAAGAAAACGACCCACCCAATCACGTGAAATCCCCTAAAAGAAAGACAGGAAAAGCAAGGGCACACGCAAAAACAGCAACACTAGCCAGACCTCCATACACAGACGAGGGGCCAAGCTGAGCTTAAATTATAATAGATACAAATTAATTCCATCTAGCAACGTAGGTAGGTAGATGAGGATCATTTCTCCACTTGATTTGGATTTGAAACTGATCTTACTCCTTAGTGTGAAAATTTTTCTGAAAAAAATTTGGTTTTTGTGCTGTTCGAAACCTATATTCTGTGATCGCTGTTTCCTGGGATAAACTTTGTTTCAATCTTCAATTGGCTGATATTCAGAAAAATATATATATATTCATGATTTTTTTCTTTTTTTTCTTCTTCTTCTTCTTCTTCTTTTGTCGAGGTGCGCGCAAGCTGGCCCGGACACCCCCGATTACCAAAAAAAAAAAAAAATGATTTTTTTCTTTTATTCCTCTCGAAATCTGATTTCTTGTTTCGTTTGCGCTCGTCGTATATTTTCTTGAGATCTGTGTCATTTTTTTTTCTATTACTTCCTTGTTTCTTGAATCTATTGCTGACTGGGATAAAACAAGGTTGTGTCTTGATTTAGTTCAATTAGTTCTTGAAAGAACTTGAAAGGGAAAACAATTGAGGTAAAAGGCAAGAGTGTGTGAGACTAATTTTGGAAAAAAGCCAATCAGAGTGAAACACGAGTGGAGTGACAATTTTTTAGCGTGAACATGCAAGGGAGTGTGTGAGGTTTTACCACTAATATTCTTGTTTTGCAGCACATTAAAATGGGTGACTCAACACCTAGAGGGGAGGTAGATAACACAACCTTTATGTTGCAGGCCATGCAACGACAGTTTGAACGGTTAAATTTGGTGTTGGGGAGGTAAGGGATAGGATGGATCAACAAGATGTAGTGATTCAAAATCTGCAAGGTGGGCGTGGAGGAGACGTGAGCCTAGAGTTGAAAATGAGTATGAGATCGAAGAAGATGAAGAGGATGAGGAAGACGTAGTATCTGATGTTGGTAGGGGAGGAATGGGTAGACCTAGAGGAGGTAGGCGTGGAAGAGGACCTAGGGGGAATCCAAGGGGTCGAGACGGGGTAGATAGGAACCTTGGGAGCATCAAAATGAAAATACCATCTTTCCAAGGGAGGAATGACCCTGAAGTGTATTTAGAGTGGGAGAAGAAAATAGAGCTGATTTTTTATTGTCACAATTACTCAGACGAGAAGAAGGTGAAGCTATCGGTAATTGAGTTCACTGATTATGCAATTATTTGGTGGGATCAATTGGTAACCAATAGGAGGAGGAATCATGAGAGACCTGTAAAAACATGGGGTGAGTTGAAAGCTCTCATGAGGAGGAGATTTGTACCTAGCCACTACTACAGAGACCTCTTCCAAAAATTACAAAACCTTTCGCAAGGGTCCAGAAGTGTGGAGGAATACCATAAGGAGATGGAGGTGGCTATGATCCGGGCTAATGTAGAAGAGGATCGGGAGGCTACAATGGCCAGATTTCTGATAAGAATCAACTTGCACAAACTAAAGACCCATTGTATGTTCCAGTTGTGCCAATTACAAGAGCAAGGGTTAAGAAGATCAAGGAAGCATTCGCTGGGCTTATCCAAGAGATTTGGGCTAATTCCAAGATTCCTAAATATGGCCCAAAGGAGGAAGAAGACATCATCAATTTAATCCAATGCATTGACGGGCTTGAGAATGCTTAATACATGGATTTGGGCTGTTAAAAGAGAAATTATCCTTCTAGAAGAAACAATGGGCTGATTGAAGATCAATGTATATTACATATGCATATATATATATATGTGTGTGTATATTGAATTAATATATTGCCTACATTGGCATGAATTATCAGCTAATTAATATTAGAGATTGTTGTGAACCCGTGGAATTGATATTCCTTGAACCCACGATCAGATTGTAATTCACCCAAGAAAGCCAACAATCAAGTCACAGGGATGATCTAGACCCGTTGAAATCCTGTTTCAAGAACCCAGATTTGGTTTGAACGCCACAAAGGGAATGCCTTTGATAAGTTCGGATTGTTCAATCAAGAACAAGCAGAGAAAACTAAATAGCTCTCCAGAAAATAAATTTCATTCACGTTGTATGATATCAAAGCTGCTACAAAGTTCTTTCTTTTAATCCCTTCTAAGAAACCCTTGGGGCCAAAAAGGCCTTCAACGAAAATAAAAGACATGGGCTGAATACTCAAGCCCAAAACAACTTAAACTGCATGTTTAAAGCTAAATAAATGTATACTTAATAAATAAAATAGGCCCACATGCCAAAACCATAGAAACATAAAAAAGTAAAGTCTATAAAAATCCAATAAGCTATTCCATCCCTTCTGTAGCTTGTATCACATGAACTAGAACTGATTCTTCTTCCTTCAAGCCCATGTTAAATGTTGGGGCCTTGCATAATAAGTTTATGAGCTTTTCCCAAGTGGATTGCACCAGTCCTTGCATTGCTTCGTTGATCTTCTTAGCTCTTGACCTTGTGATTGGCCCATCTGGAACTTGCAAATGATCATATTTAAGCTTTGGTCCACTATGGTTCCCATCATTCCCCCTCTCCTCAAAAGGATTCAACCTCGAATCGTCACCTGCATCAAAAGGAGAAAGATTAGAAACATTGAAACTAGCAGAAACATTATACTCACCTGGAAGATCCACTTTATAGGCATTGGCATTAATTTTCTCAAGGATTTGGAAAGGTCCATCTCCTCGAGGATGCAATTTAGTCCGTCTATGAGCTGGGAACCTTTCTTTGCGCATATGAACCCACAACCAGTCTTCGAGTTCAAAGGTGAAACGCCTTCTCCCTTTATTGGCTTGGGAAGAAAACCTTTCATTTTTTTTGTGTAATTTGAAGTCGTACTCTCTCTTTTTTTTTTTTTTTCGGAAAACGGTAAATAGATTCCAAAAAAGAGATGTACAAAAGTACAAGGGGCATACCCCAGGATAAACGATAAGCACAGAGCATAAGGACAAGTGGCAAACAACCACAAAACTGCCTCACATGGCCAGCAAATACATAACAAAAGAAAAAACTAACTTAGCAAATGCACCAAGTTAAAAGGAGAAACCAGAAAACAAGAAAACAGATCCAAATTCCAAACAATCAATCCCAATTAATCCCAATTTCTAAGTAAGGCTTCAAGTTGGTTATTCCTCTTCCATTTGATCCTGATGTGAGCATTGATTTGTGAGACAAACAACTTAAGTAAAAGCTCTTTAGGAGTAGAAGAATTCTGAAAAGTTCTTTTATTCCTTTCTCTCCAAATACCATAGATGGTAACTCCCAAACAAATTCTGGGTATCATTTGTTGAGGGGTCTTCCCCTTCCAATGCTGGATCATCCAAGTAACAGTGCTATCCCAACTGGTACCATTCCAAACCAAGTTACACCTCATCATCAGTTCCTGCCAAATAAAATTAGAGTAATTACATTCAAAGAAAAGATGATCATGAGAGTCCATATGTCTAAGACAAAGAGCGCAGGCTAACGGGCCAGGAGTATAACCACAAATTCTATCCTGAGTGGCTAGCCTTCTCTGAATGGCAAGCCATAACATAAAATTCTGTCTAGGGGAACATCCTGAGTACCAGACAAAAATGTACCAGGGAACATCAGGAGTTGCTGTTGGCCTGAGGTGGTTCCAGACATGGGTGAAGTTAAACTTGCCATTAGGGGAGGTAGTCCAAACAATAGTATCTTTCCTAGCAGTAGGTTTATAAAAAGTGGACAAGGAAGCCCGAACTTCATTGAGGCCAACGGAAATTGTAGCTGGCCAACTCCAATCAGTCGTACTCTCTCATGAATTGACTTCACCAATTTAGCCTTTTGGTGTCCATCCAAACTACTCCTGACATCAACAGGTAAAGGCATTAAATCTAAAGGAGTAAGTGGATTAAAACCATAAATAATTTCAAAGGGAGAATGAGAAGTAGTAGTATGCATGCTCCTATTATATGCAAATTCGATAAATGGTAAACAGTCCTCCCAAGTTTTCAAATTCTTTTGAATGATAGTGCGTAGGAGTTGAGTTAGAGTCCTATTGACTACTTCAGTTTGTCCGTCAGTTTGTGGGTGACAAGTAGTGGAAAATAAAAGTTTGGTACCCAATTTTCCCCACAAAACCTTCCAAAAGTAGCTAAGGAATTTGACATCCCTATCCGAAACAATACTCCTAGGCATACCATGGAGTCGTACTATCTCCTTGAAAAACAAATCAGCTATGTTTGTGGCATCATCTGTTTTATGGCATGGAATGAAATGTGCCATCTTACTAAATCTATCCACCACCACAAAAATAGAATCTCTACCTCTTTTTGTCCTAGGCAGTCCCAAAACAAAGTCCATAGATATGTCTACCCACAGCTCACTAGGGACGGGTAAGGGTGTATACAACCCATGTGGTAAAACCTTAGATTTGGCCCTTCTACATGTAATGCACCGACCACAAATTCTAATGACATCTCGTCGCATCCTAGGCCAAAAGAAATGTTCATGTAAAATTTCTAAGGTTTTCCTAACACCAAAGTGTCCCATTAAGCCCCCACCATGTGCCTCTCGCACCAACAATTCTCGCATTGAACAATGAGGCACACACAATTTACTTTCTTTAAACAAATAACCATCATGCTTAAAAAACTTACCAAATGCCGCTTTATCACATGCCAAATACACATCAGAAAAATCAGCATCATTGGCATACATATCTTTCACATATTCAAACCCAAGCATTTTAGCACTCATAGAAGTAAGAAGTACATGCCTTCGAGATAAAGCATCAGCAACAATGTTTTCCTTACCTTGCTTGTAACGGATGACATAAGGAAAAGTCTCAATGTATTCCATCCATCTAGCATGTCTCTTGTTTAATTTACCTTGTCCCTTAAGATGCTTTAATGATTCATGATCGGTGTGGAGTAAGATCAGTTTCGGACTCCTTAGACCATGGACAATGCAAAACGAACAAAAAAATTTAAGACGAGTTTTGGTATTTTTTTTTTTTTTCGGACCCGATCTCTTCTCTTCCCTTTCTTTTTTTTTTCTCCTCTTTTCTTTTCTTTTGTTTTTTTTTTTTGAATAATCAGGGCGACTTCACAGTTCACGTTCGTGAAGCACCAAAATAACCCTAAATCACGAGGATGAACGAACACGAAGTAGCAAGAGAAAAAAAATCGCAGATCAGATTCGCAACCCTAAACACGAAATTCCACATTGTAATCACGAACACGAACACGAACATGAACTAAAACAAGAACACGAAAAGAATAGAACACGAATTGAACAGAAAGACGAGATGAAACAAGATCACGAAAATAACAGAACAGAAAAAAAATGAGAAACAGACACAAGAACACGAAATAAAATGGATAAATCAGACCTGATTTGGAGCCTAAGCTCTGATACCAAATGATGTAAACCCGTGGAATTGATATTCCTTGAACCCACGATCAGATTGTAATTCACCCAAGAAAGCCAACAATCAAGTCACAGGGATGATCTAGACCCGTTGAAATCCTGTTTCAAGAACCCAGATTTAGTTTGAACGCCACAAAGGGAATGCCTTTGATAAGTTCGGATTGTTCAATCAAGAACAAGCAGAGAAAACTGAATAGCTCTCCAGAAAATAAATTTCATTCACGTTGTATGATATCAAAGCTGCTACAAAGTTCTTTCTTTTAATCCCTTCTAAGAAACCCTTGGGCCAAAAAGGCCTTCAACGAAAATAAAAGACATGGGCTGAATACTCAAGCCCAAAACAACTTAAACTGCATGTTTAAAGCTAAATAAATGTCTACTTAATAAATAAAATAGGCCCACATGCCAAAACCATAGAAACATAAAAAAAAAAATTAAAGTCTATAAAAACCCAATAAGCTATTCCATCCCTTCTGTAGCTTGTATCACATGAACTAGAACTGATTCTTCTTCCTTCAAGCCCATGTTAAATGTTGGGGCCTTGCATAATAAGTTTATGAGCTTTTCCCAAGTGGATTGCACCAGTCCTTGCATTGCTTCGTTGATCTTCTAAGCTCTTGACCTTGTGATTGGCCCATCTGGAACTTGCAAATGATCATATTTAAGCTTTGGTCCACTATGGTTCCCATCAGAGATTAGTTTTATTTAGTTACCTTTTGTTTATTTCTTAGTTTGGGAACCAAGAATGTTTCCTAATTCGATTGAGGCACAAATCTGGAGATTAGGAAGTTAATCTTTGTTTCCTTTTTCATTTTTGGAGAGAATAACTAGTATTCTTTTTCCTTTTCCTTGTTTAGGCATGTAAGGCTGAATTAGGAAGGGGTTTTCACCATTTTTGTAAGCTAATTCAGCCATGCTTATATATTTAGAGTGCTCTCATTGTAATGGACGAAAATTATTGAATAAAATTCAGCATAGTGAGTTTACTCCTATTTCCGGTTCTTCATTGAACTTTTAGAACTTATCAAGGGTTCACATTGTGGCGTTCAAACTATACCTACAGTTCGTGGTTTGTTATAACCATTGGGTTGGGGTTTTTCAATATACCTTCAGTTCATGTTTCATATATAAACATCGGGTTGGGGTTCAATCAAATCTGAATTTAGCTTTCTTGGGAAGATAAACCAATTATTATTGCTGGGTCTCAAAGCAAGTCGATTGGGGTTCGCATCATTTGGTATCAGAGCTAGGCTCTAAACTCAGGTTACTATCTTTTAATTTTCGTTCTTCTTAATTTCTTATATTTCAGTTGTGTCATTGTTCTTTTTTTTTCTTTTTTTTTTCGGAAAACGGTAAATAGATTCCAAAAAAGGGGATGTACAAATGTAAAAGGGGCATACCCCAGGATATTCAAAAGGCACAAAGCATAAGGACAAGTGGCAAGTCAAACCACAAAAAATGCCTCAAAAGGCCAAATAATGGGAACAACAAAAAGAAAACCAAACCAAGGAAAAAACCAAATCAATACAAAGAAAATAGTGAGAGCAAATCAAAACAACTCCCAATTACTCCCAATTACTCCCAATTCCTAAGCAAGGCTTGAGGACGGTTGTGAGTTTTCCATTTGATCCTGATTTGAGCATTGATTTGTGAGACAAAATTCTTCAAAAGGTGCTCTTTTGGTATAGATGAGTTCTGAAAGGTTCTTTTGTTTCTTTCCTTCCATATGCCATAAATTGTAATCCCCAAACAAATTCTGGGTATCATATGCTGAGGAGTCCTCCCCTTCCAATGCTGGATCATCCACAACACAGTATTATCCCAAGGGGTGCCATTCCAATGCAGGATCTTTTAATTTTCGTTCTTCTTAATTTCTTATATTTCAGCTGTGTCATTATTCTTGTTTTGTTGATTGTTCTTCTTCGTTCCTTTTGTGTGTCGTGCATTTGGTTATTAAAAAAAAAAGAGTACACAAAAAAAAGAAAAAAAAAAAAGAAAAAGAGACGTCAAAAGAAGAAAAGAAAAACACCAAAAAAAAAGAGAGAAGAGAAAAGAGGTGAGACGTCCAAAAAAAAAAAAAAAGGCATTAGTACTGGAGAAAAAAAAAACAAAATCTAATTTTTATTTTCCTCTTTCTTTGATTCATACTAATCGTGATTTTAGCTCTCTCAAAAACTTAATCGTGAAATTTGAGTTCTTACAAATAGAATCTGAATTTCGTGTCCACATCCGATTTTTTTAGTTTCCTTTGTTTCATTTATACTAAATCGTGTTTTGAAGTATTCAAGTTCTATCAATTCTGTTTTTTATTTTTCGGGGAAGTCAATTCTATTTTTTTTATTCTCTCAAATCTGATTTTTATGTCCTTTTCCCTTGATTCCTTGTTTCTAAAACACGTTTGCCATTGGTATTGGTTTTACAACACTACTCATTGAATCTCTTGATCAAAGTTTGCTTAGTTCATTAAAGAACTGAAAAGGGGAGTTACGAGTGGAAAAAGGCAAGAGAGTGTGAGATTATTTTCAGAAAAAGCCATTCTAGAGTGAAAACACGAGCGTGAGTGACATCAATTGAGTGCATACACGTGAGGGAGTGCTATGAGGTTTTATTTCTGATAACTTTTCTACAGATTTTAAAATATGTCAAACAAAGGAGAAAAGGAGGATCCGTCTTTCATGTTACAGGCTATGCAACAACAATTTGAACGTATGGGCGTGGTTTTTAATGAGATTCGAGATCGGATGGATAGACAAGATGCTATTATTGCTAATTGGCGTGAAGAGCGTCCTCAAAGAGTCCGTAATGCTAGAAGGCAAGAAAGGCATGCACCCATGGATGAATCAGATGAAAATCATGAGGATGAACTCAATGATGAAGATGATCAAGCAACAATAATTAATGAGGGCAGATTTGTACCAAGGAGAGAAAGGCATGGTAGAGGTTTCCAAAGAGATCCAAGATGGCAAGATAGAGTTGATAGAAACTTGGGAAATATCAAGGTGAAGATACCGTCATTCCAAGGAAAAAACGATCTGGAAGTGTATTTGGAATGGGAGAAGAAGGTGGAGTTGATTTTTGAGTGCCACAACTATTTTGAGGAGAAAAAGGTAAAACTTGTTGTTATTGAGTTTACTGACTATGCTATTATTTGGTGGGATCAACTTGTGATAAACAGGCGGAAAAACCATGAAAGGCATTGATACGAACCCCGCCAATAATGTGACGAAACCCATAACACGATTAATGTCTCGGACCGTTCTACTGTCAGATTCAATGGAAATCGCGACCCAACACCTATAACAGATGCGAACCTTGGTATAAAAGACGAAGACGCCACAATCAAGGATGGAAAACTCGATTGATAAGTCCAGGTATGAACGCCACAGAGTAAATCTGATAAGTTCGAATAGTTCTTCAAAGAACCAAAGAGAAAACTCTCACAATATTATTAATGATCAAAACTGAATATTACAAACCCTAAAACTGTTTAAATAGCTGAGGCTTAAAGTTGGGCCCTTTTAAGCCTACGAAGTATTATGGTCCAATATAATTCACCCCAAAACTAAAATAAAAGGAAACTAATGAATATAAAAAATCCCTAAGTTGGCATGCAAGCCTATAATTTATTCTAGAGCTTGAATCATGGACACCCAGCCTTGTGGCTCACTAGTATCCTCCTTTGGGCCACTCAGATTAGTTTCAACCCAAATTTGTTGAACCAGCCCATTGAGATTGTCCTTGAACCGCTTTGCTCGCGCCCTTGTAACCGAACCAATTGGTACGTGGTTCGGATCCGCATTCCACCTTGTGCTAGCCGCCATGTTCTCATCATTCCCCTCCTCTTGAAAAGGATTTGTCCTCAAATCATCACCTATATCAAAAGGAGATAAATCAGCAACATTAAAGTAGTACTAACATTATACTCACCAGGCAACTCTAGCTTGTAGGCATTGTCATTGATGCGCTCAAGAACTTGAAAAGGACCATCGCCTCGGGGAAGCAATTTAGAACGCCTTTGTGCTGGAAATCTTTCTTTTCGCATGTGTACCCAAACCCAATCTCCGGGTTCAAAGATGATATTGCGTCGCCCTTTGTTAGCTTGCGTTGCATATTGCTCCGTTCTTCGCTCAATATTGAGCCTTGCTTTCTCATGAATCTGCTTAACAAAATCTTCTTTCTTTTTCCCATCTAAATTAACACGCTCAGTCACAGGTAAAGGAGATAAATCCAAAGGAGTTAAAGGATTAAAACCATACACAATTTCAAAGGGTGAAAATTTAGTAGCAGAATGGATAGTACGATTATAAGCAAACTCAACATGTGGTAAACATTCTTCCCATGTTTTGATGTTCTTTTTAATAATAGCCCTTAACAAAGTAGATAAAGTCCTATTTACTACTTCAGTTTGACCATCAGTTTGTGGATGACAAGTAGTAGAAAATAATAACTTAGTCCCCAACTTACACCACAAGGTCTTCCAAAAGTAACTCAAGAATTTAGCATCTCTATCCGAAACAATGGTTCTAGGCATACCATGTAATCTCACAATCTCCTTAAAGAACAAATTAGCAACATGTGAAGCATCATCAGTTTTGTGACATGGAATAAAATGTGCCATCTTGGAAAATCTATCCACAACCACAAAAATTGAGTCTCGACCGTGTTTAGTCCTAGGTAAACCTAACACAAAATCCATTGAAATATCAATCCATGGTTCACTAGGAATTGGAAGAGGTGTGTATAAGCCATGGGGTTGTACTCTAGATTTCGCTCGCCTACATGTGACACATCTACCACAAATTCTCTCAACATCTTGTTTCATGCGTGGCCAATAGAAGTGTTCTTGTAAAACGGCTAATGTTTTTACTACCCCAAAATGTCCCATTAACCCTCCCCCATGTGACTCTCGCACAAGCAACTCTTTCACTGAATTTATTTACCATTTTCCGAAAAAAAAAAAACTCTCTCACTGAACAAGTTGGAATGCACAATTTATTTTCTCGAAATAAAAACCCCTCATGCCTATAGAATTTATTATGGGCTGTTTTTTCACAAGATTCAAATTCTTCACTAAACTCGAGATCTAAAGGATACAATTCCTTAATATGCTCAAAACCAAGAATCTTAGCATCAAGAGTAGAGATTAGAATGTACCTTCGAGAAAGTGCATCGGCAACGATGTCCTCCTTACCTTGTTTATATCGAATGACGTATGGAAACGTCTCAATGAATTCAACCCATCGTGCATGCCTCTTGTTCAGCTTGTGTTGGACTTTAAGGTGCTTTAAAGACTCATGATCGGTGTGAATCACGAACTCTTTAGGCCACAAGTAATGCTGCCATGTCTCCAAAGCTCGAACCAATGCATACATCTCTTTGTCATACGTGGGATAGTTTAAGGCAGCCCCACTTAACTTCTCACTAAAGTATGCAATCGGTCTTCCTTCTTGCATAAGCACGACGCCAATACCTAAACCTGAAGCATCACATTCAATTTCAAAAGTTTTTGTAAAGTTAGGTAAAGCAAGTAAAGGTGCATGAGTTAACTTCTCCTTGAGTAATTGAAATGCCTTCTCTTGCTCTTCCCCCCATTTGAACCCAACATTTTTCTTGATGACTTTGGTTATCGGTGCAGCTATATTACTGAAGTCTTTCACGAACCTCCTGTAAAAACTAGCAAGTCCGTGAAAACTTCGCACATTTTTTTTTCGAAAAATGGTAAATATATTCCAAAAAAGGGATGTACACATGTACAAGGGGGCATACCCCAGGATAAAAAAAAAGAAGCACAGAGCATAAGGACCAGTGGAAAAAAAAACCACTAAATAAGCCACTTTAGGCAACTAATAAAAGGCAAAACAAAGAATTTGCCAAGCAAAAACATCAGCATGGAGCCAAAATCAAGAGACAACAAAGTGTATGAAAATCAGTGCCAATTAGCCAACAGGGCATCAAGTTGGTTGTGCCTTCTCCATTTGATGTTGATTAGAGTATAAACTTGCGAGACAAATTTTTTTAGAAGTTGGTCTTTTGGAATGGAGGAGTTCTTGAAAATCCTGTTGTTCCGCTCCCTCCATAAGCCATAAATGGACACTCCCAAGCAGATTCTGGGAATCATATGTTGGGGAGTATTCCCTTTCCAATGCTGGGTCATCCAACTAACAGTGTTGTCCCAATGAGTGCGATTTCAAGTCAATCCACATTTCAGCATTAATTCCTGCCAAATGAAAGTAGAGTAATCACATTCAAAGAAAAGATGATTATGTGAATCCATTTGCCTAAGACAAAGAGAACATGCAAATGGTCCAAGGGTAAACTGATAAATTCTATCCTGAGTTGCTAGCTTATTTTGAATGGCAAGCCATAATATAAAATTCTGTCTAGGGGTACTCCCTGAATACCAGGCAAACTGGTGCCAAGGGACAGCTAGCGAAGTGGGTCTTATATGATTCCAAACATGGGAAAATATAAATTTTCCGTTTGGAGATGTTAGCCATTCAATTCTATCATGCAAACCAGAAGGTTTATAAAAGTCGACCAACAGGGCACGAACTTCATTAAGCCCAATTGAGTTTGATGCTGGCCAATGCCAATCAAGATCAGTGATAATAGTCTCTACTTTAGCAGTGGGAGCTATTGCAGCATCATAGGCAATTCTACTGGTATATTGCTCAAATAAAGGACCACAAGGGAGCCAATTGTCAAACCAGAGGGAAGTATGAAGACCATTACCAACCTTATGCCTGATTAAAGGTCTAGCAATATTTCTAATTTTCAAAAGCTTTCTCCAATACCAAGAGCAATGCCCGGGGGCTTTCACCTCCCAGAAGCTTTTGGATTTAATCATGTATAAGTGGATCCATTGCTTCCATAATGAGTTGTTTTGAGGATCAAGTAGATTTCCAATATGTTTTAAATTAAGCACAGTATTAGTAAGGAAAATATCCTTAAAACCAAGGCCTCCCTCAAGCTTAGGTCTGCAAACACTAGCCCAAGCCACCTTGGCTCCATGGGCTTTATCAGTGGTGCCACTCCACAAAAATCTTCTCAAAGCTTGATCCACCTGCTTAAGAACACTTTTAGGAAGAATGAACATACCAGACCAATACAGTTGAATACCAGATAAAACAGAATGAATAAGTTGGGTCCTACCAGCAAAGGATAGGGATTTGGATTTCCAAGAGTTAATCCTGGAGCAAATTTTGGTGACAAGTTCCTCACAATGGTGTTTCCTTAATTTTGTGGTAATTAAGGGAACACCCAAATACTTCAAGGGAAGATTTCCCTTCGCACATTACTTACACTAGATGGGCTTGGCCATTCTTGGATAGCACGAATCTTTTCTTCATCAACCTGTATTCCTTGTGCACACACAACAAAACCAAGAAACACAAGCTTATCGGTGCAAAAAGTGCACTTCTTTAGGTTAGCAAACAACTTTTCATTTCTAAGCACATCTAACACAAGTTTTAAATGCTTCAAATGCTCTTCCAAGTTTTTGCTATAAATCAGGATATCATCAAAATAAACAACTACAAATTTTCCAATGAAAGCACGCAAAACATGGTTCATCAATCTCATAAAAGTACTAGGAGCATTAGTTAATCCAAAAGGCATAACTAACCATTCATACAAACCATATTTTGTTTTAAATGCAGTTTTCCATTCATCACCTTCTTTCATTCTAATTTGATGATACCCACTTTTCAAATCAATCTTAGAAAATATACAAGAACCATGCAACTCATCTAACATATCATCTAAGCGAGGAATAGGGTGTCGATACTTTACCGTTATGTTGTTGACGGCTCGGCAATCAACGCACATTCTCCACGTCCCATCCTTCTTAGGAACCAACATCACCGGAACGGCGCATGGACTCATACTTTCTCTTACGTACCCCTTTTCCATCAACTCACTAACCTGCTTTTGTAGCTCCTTTGTCTCCTCAGGATTGCTTCTATAGGCTGGTCGGTTTGGAATGGTAGCACCGGGCACGAAATCAATTTGATGTTCAATCCCTCGAATAGGGGGTAAACCATGTGGAACCTCCTCGGGAAAGATATCACCAAACTCCTGCAAAAGAGAAACAACAGAACTAGGCAAAGATGAGTCAATTTGGTTAGTGTTTAAAAATGCCTCTTTGTACAATCATAGGCTGATTTGAAAACAACGCTCGTTTGATCTCACTCGCTTTTGCATAAAAATTCTTTTTTTGGTTTCCCTCTAATTTTCCCTCAATGGCTGCATTTTTCTTTTCTTTTTCTCTCTCATTTTTCTCACTCCTTTTCTTTTGTTCACTCTCTTTCTTTTGATCACTCTCCCTTTACAACCTCACTTGATCTTCATAAACTTGCTTTGGTGTCAAAGGCACTAAGGTGATTGTCCTTTGATTAAGCACGAACGAGTATTTATTTGTGAAACCATCATGCTTAACACGTCGATCAAATTGCCATGGCCTCCCTAACAACAAGTGTCCAGCTTGCATCGGAACCACATCACTCAAAACTTCATCTTCATATTTCCCAATACGAAAAGAAACTAACACCTGTTTAGTTACCCTTACTTCACCACTATCATTGAGCCATTGCAATTTATAAGGTCGTGGATGCTTGATTGTTGGCAGCCCTAATTTCTCCACCAAAGTTGTGCTAGCAACGTTAGTACAACTCCCCCCATCTATGATCACACTACACACCTTATCTTTGACATGACATCTCGTATGAAAGATGTTCTCCCGTTGTGCCTCATCATCTTCCTTAACCTGCATATTTAGAGCTCTCCTTGCCACTAACAAATCCCCTTGGGCAGCGTACTCTTCATCATCGGCATCCTCTAATGGTGGCACAGATTCGTTGTCATCTTCATCTTCGGTTTCAATCTCACCATTATCTCGTAACACCATAACTCTCTTGTTCGGACATTGGCTAGCTATGTGTCCCCTACCTTGGCACTTAAAACACTTAATATCGCGGTTCCGAGAAGTAGACGAATCGGATTTACCTTGATTTCCATGGCTGGCCACCTCTTGTTTTTGCTCAGTTTTTGGCTTCATCAAAGGCTGCTTCTCATCTCTTTTCCAATTATTTGGTTTCCAAGCAGATGTATTGGAATTTTGGCTTGGATTTTGGCTTGGACGTGTGCTGTGCCCCTCCTCTTGAGTTGATTCTCAATTTTAATAGCCATGTGTACCATATCCTCCAACTCAACATAGTGTTGCAATTCCACTGCATTGGCAATTTCCCGATTCAACCCAACTAAGAATCTAGCCATTGTAGCCTCTCGATCTTCCTCTACATTCGCTCGAATCATAGCAACTTCCATCTCCTTATAATATTCTTCCACACTCCTATTACCTTGCCTCAAACTTTGCAACTTGTTGTATAACTCTCGGTAATAATAGCTTGGAACGAACCGCTTCCTCATCACAGTTTTCATATCCTCCCATGTCTCTATTGGACTTTCTTCTCCTATTCAACACCAATTGATCCCACCAAATGATAGTATAATCAGAAAATTCAATGGCAGCAAGTTTTACCTTCTTAGCCTCAGAGTAATGGTGGCAATCAAATACTAATTCTACCTTCTTCTCCCATTCTAGATAGGCTTCCGGATCATTCTTCCCTTGAAACGAAGGAATCTTCATCTTAATACTACCCAAATTATTATCTTCCCGGTTCCTAGCTTCTCTAAACCTAACTTCTCTACCCCGACCACCATGTCTCCTATGATTATCTATTGACTCCTGATCATTTTCTTCTTCAAAGTCTCCCCAAAAACACTCCTCTTCTTCAACTCTCACTCCCCTCGGTTGAACTCTCTCTCTTCTACGTCCATGAGGAGCATTGTTTTGTG